>CM052704.1:70037774-70077287 GCA_028551405.1 Uromys caudimaculatus | reverse complement strand
AAAAAACCCAAAAAAAAAAAAAAAAAAGAAAAAAAAAGAATACACACCTGAAAGTTAAAGGACTCCAGAGGTACAATTATGCCAAGCTCCCTCCCCCAGCCCCCACTTCTCTACAGGCGTGTATCTGGGGGAGAAGGACTTCTCTGTCTCTCTGCTATTCAGCTCCACGTGTGTTTGCCATCACCAGGTGTGCCTTCAGGATCTACACATTTCAGTACTTGCCCTCTCTGCACACAGGGTCTCAGTTACTCACGTAGCTCATTGTTCCGGGTCATGGCGTGGGCTGCCCGAGCTCGTGGTCCTTGTTGTGTAAAGTGGTACCCAAAGCGGACAATAGAAGGACACTGCTCTAGCACGGTGGCCATCTCCATCTCTACTGCATCACCAGGCCACTGGCGCTAGAGGATGGATGGAGGGGTGAAAGCCATCAGATATGACGGCAGTTCACCATCCTGGCCCATGGGCCTCTGGGAAGTTAAGAGGCTTGAAGAGAGTGCTGATTTGGCTCCCCTCCCTCAGACACTAAGCTTCCCAGGGAGAAACTCAATGGGTGCTAGCTGCATGAAGATCAGGGGAAAGGAGCGCCAACCTGGTTATCTACACGGAGCTCAGTGAGAGTAGCATTTTCCCGAACTGCCTTTAGCACAGCCATGAGCCCCGTGCTGCTGATGAAGTTGGATTCAATGTTCAGGCTCTGCAGACTGCGGTTTTCACGCAACATGTCAGCCACTGCCTGGGTGGTAGGGACTCGGGGTTAGGGTTAGGGGAAGGGGACAGTCCCACAGGATGGGAGCAGGAGGAAACAGCTTTTTGAAATTACTTGAGCTGAGGCAGGAAGAGCACCACTGGGGAGTCAAAAGCATGAGGAGAAAGTTGCTGGTGGGATGGAGCACATCAGAGAAACTTAGTGGGGGGAAATGACCTCGGGCCTTCAGAGGAATGAGGGCAGGGATTGGAGGGCTGCTATAAGAAAACATGGGGATAGCACCCCCAAGTGTGGCCCTTAAGACAGCCCTTGCCAGGGGTGCATGCCAGGGCATGGGAAGAGGACTGGGGATGTCAGCTAGCCTTACATTGGCGATGGGGTCACCACTCTTTGTGGCCACCAGACTGAAGCTCCGGACATGGGTATTAGTCTTCATTGCTTCACACAAGTCACTTAGCACAGGTATAGGGATGTCCTGGATATTATTGAGGTTCACCTCCTCCAGCTCTTTGTCATTACTTCGTACCCTCTTTAGCATCTCCTCAATGTTTGTGGGATTTGGGGGTTCATCTGGTACTGGTTTATACTTGTCAGGCTGTACCACACCTGATGAGGAACACAGCAGAAAGGGAACCCCAACATATCCCCCACCATACCTCCCCATTGGTCCTCTAAACCTTCATGCACCATGTCCGGCATTTGCAGCCTCTTAGCTGCCAGCCTGCCTATTGAGAGCGCTGGGGGTGGGGGTGGGGGTGGCCATGCTTCCTAGAGCACTCACTGCTAATGCCTTCGGTGTTGCAGATCTCTCCGCTGCAGATGGCGTCATAGTATTGCTTGTTGCTCATCAGTGTGTACATGCCCAGGATGGCTGGTGAGGGTAAGCAGAGGGACACAGGAGGTGAGGTGCCCGCCCAGCTCTGCCTCCTGCCTCCCTCTGCTAATGCAGTTTTAGAGCCTGGCCTTCCACTCTTGCGGAGTTGCTCGCCCTCCCTCAGCTCCTGGAGTCTCTTCCGTAAACTTGCTGTGGCAGTGACTTCTAAAACACGAGAGGGCTCAGAAGGCCCCTAAGGAACCCCGAGAGGGTGAACCATCTCCCGAGGAGATCCTCGGCCAGTTTCAGACAGAACAGCTCTGCTTTCATCTGCCCTCACAACCCCTGTAAAGCTCTTGAATGAGCCAATGTACAAGCAAATAAGAAAAGTTAAAAACCCTTGCCTGGGCCAGGTAGTGATAGTGAATGCCTTTAATCCCAGCACTCAGGAGGCAGAGGCAGGCTGATCTCTGTGAGCTGGAGGCCAGCCTGGTCTGCAGAGTGAGTTCTAGCACAGCCAGGACTACATAGAGAAACTCTGTCTTGAGGGAAGAAAGAAAGGAAAACCACTCCCAGAAGCTTTCTCAGACATAGTGTCCTGAATCAGGCCTATCCTAGTCCTATGTCAGGATAAGGATGCCGGAAGCCCCAACCTCCCTCCTTCAGCCCGTAGCTGCCCACCTGCGATGTCACACATTTCAGCATCTGTAGCATGGGACAGCGCTTCCTCCAGCTCAGGCTCCAGCGTAATCTGTTCCTGTGCTGGGATTTCTCTCTTAGGCTGAATAAAGGGTTTTCCTGATAGAGAGATGAAGGACAGTTCAGGCAGAGGTGATTTCTTCCAAGATGGCGGCTCCACCTTCTTTAGCTTTTCCATATGAGGTCAGACTAGTTCACCAGTGTACATCAGAAAGCCTAAATTTTGTATAAGTACAGGACTCTTTGGTCCTTTCATCTCCCCAAGAATTGAAGAGTATAGGCTAGTGTGGTGGCAAATGTCTGTAATCTCAGCATTTGGCAAGCTAAGATAGTAGGACTGCTAGTTCAGGGCCAACCTGGACTACACAAGGAGATCCTATCTCAAAAATCAAAAAATTGAAGAGAACAAATTAGCATGTAGCTGTCCAAGACCTGAGTCCCTAACAGATGGCTGCTGGAAACAGGGAGGGTAGCTAGCAGGGAAACACAAGAGACAGCCATTTGGTTCCTGGGGGGCATAGATGTGAGGGGCCCATACCCTTCTTCTCGCCAGTGTAGGGCACCAAGTCATCACGCTCTTTGACTTCTAGTGCCTGCTGCTCCAGGTACTGCAATAGGGCATCTCTGTCCAGTGGCCCTGTTGGACTCTTCTTTGTCTGGTCGCGCTGTCTCAGTCCAGCTGGCAGGAGCATGTTCTTAGGGATGAGTTTTGGGGAACAAATCAAGCCCTCTCCGGACATATATTCCCTGGTCCTTTTGTGACTTCAGGCCCTGTTCTCAGCCACCTAGCATCACTCCTTCCCACATGTGAAGGGATGCCCTAGTCCTGTGCTGATGCCCACCCTCAGGCCCCGATCTAAGCCACCCCGTGTTCATTCCTTCCCACATGTGAAGGGATGCCCCGGGCCTGTGCTCCTACCTCAGGGTCCATTTCTTGTAGCTCACAGTCCAGCTGTTCTAGCTCCTCAGGGCTCAGGGTCCTTAGGATCTCATCTTCATCTATGTCTCTGTATTTCTCCAGTTCCTTCTGATAGGATGACATGGTGGCCCCTACCCCCTCCCCACGGCGTGACACTCACAGCCTGGGGGATATAGGAAAAGTTGTTGGATGTGGACACTGAGGGCACAAAAAGTCCAGCCATAGTTAGAACACTGACCGAGATACCTTGGAGGCTAGAGTCTACTGGGGATGGGAGAATCAGATTATCCACCGTTAGTTTCCCTCCCAGTTCCTGCACTTTCAGGCCATTGTAAATGGGGGTTCTAGTCTCCAGGCCATGTCTGTCCACCCACCGTGTGATAGAGAAATCCTGGCAGCACCCTCCCCTACAACCTTACCCGGCAACATCTCTTGCCCTGACACAGCTGCTGGAGGCCCTGCCAGCACAGCTGGCTCCATGCCCAGTTCCTATTGAAAGGTGGGAGGGGGTGGCAGAGAGCTTCAGGAAAATTCCTCCTCTCTTCCCCATTACCCAGGCTTGTTGGAAACTGGTAAGCAAGGAAGCTTGACTGGGTTAGAGGGGTGACCTCTTATGTCACCCTCATTTCCTCCTTCATCGTAAAGGACCAAGATTTGCTAAAAGTCTAAATCAGAAGGGAAAGTAAGGTTTAGAAGCTGGGACACTTCCAGATTGGGGGAAGGGCAGTGTGGCCTCAGGAGGCATTCAGTTCCCATAATCTGTCACCAGAAAGGTGACACTGGTACATTGGGCAAAAGAAAAACAAAACCTGTCTTCTAAATGGGGAGGTGGGATGATGAACCGTGCACAACCTTTCAGTGTGAAACAGTCGACTCTAAATACACACCATGCTTAACATGGAAGGTGGTCCTGAGCGTGAGACATTGACAACAGAAGCTAGAGTCAAGACAGAAACACACTGGAGGGACACAGCAGAGATACACCAGCTCACTTCCCCTAGGCCCACTCTGCCATCTCCCACCAGGCTCTCACCCCTAAGACCCCTTATTCCCACCTACCAGTCCCCATGGTCACCTCTCACCTCCCCTTGTCAGTTGGTCCGTCTGTTCTACTGGGGCACTGTCCGGTCAGCAGGAGGAGTCTGGTGCCGGGGGAGAGTGTGGGGGAACAGTGAGCTCAGCATTTTATTATTTTAGCTCTGGCCAGGTGGGGAGTGGTGGGAGATCACATATACACAGACCCCATACCTTGCCCAGCCCTGAGAGCCTCTAGTGGCCAGTATCAGCCATGACACCTCCTCTTTTCCTGCAAGCAGTGTCCTCCAGTAGAGACTCAGACCACTCTTACTGTAGGGTACCAGTTCTATTCAAGTACTGAATGGAAGGTGATAAATCAGTGTACCAGCCATTGTGCCTCACACCTGGATTCCCTCGACAGGGGACGCTGAGACAGTACTGCTACAAGATGGAGAGCAGCCTGAACTACATGGTGAGCTCAAAGCCTTGTAGTTCTTTTAAAAAAAATTTTTTTTTAAAGAGAGAGGAGGCACATGCCTTTAATCGCAGCACTTGGGAGGCAGAGACAGGCAGATAGATCTCTGAGTTCGAGGCCAGCTTGGCCTACAGAACAAGTTTCAGGACAGCCAGCACTACACAGAGAAACCTTGTCCGGAAAAACCAAAAACAAAAGACAGAAAGAAGGGTGGTATGGAGAGCCAGATGTCTTCGTGGTTAAGACTGCTGCACAATTGTGAGGTCCCTGCACCTACATAACAGGGTGGCAGAGACAGGCGCTGGCTCCTGATAGCCTAGAAAACACAAGACCAGGTTCAGAAAGAGAGCCTGTCTCAAAGGGATAGGTAGAATTACAGATGACAATGCCTGGCCTCTGCACAGGCACACCACCTGATACATGGATGTATACACACACACACTTACAATGTAAGGATTCTGTTTTGGT
Organism: Uromys caudimaculatus; assembly: GCA_028551405.1. NCBI lineage: Eukaryota > Metazoa > Chordata > Mammalia > Rodentia > Muridae > Uromys > Uromys caudimaculatus. The sequence continues at coordinate 70,072,189 of CM052704.1, read as the reverse complement.
ATTTAACTTTAGTTGAAAGACTCATACTTTAGAGTTAAATATGGATAACTTAGGTAAGTATAATAAAAATGATAGACTTGAGTGAAGGCATCTTTATGAAGCCCACTACTTTGTAAATATATGCTATTTTTAAAAGGACAAAGCAGCTGGGCAGTGGTGGCGCACGCCTTTTTTTTTTTTGTTTTGTTTTGTTTTATCGAGACAGGGCTTCTCCATGTAGCCCTGGCTGTCCTGGAACTCACTCTGTAGACCAAGCTGGCCTCGAACTCAGAAATCCACCTGTCTCTGCCTCCCGAGTGCTGGGGGCTCACACCTTTAATCCCAGCACTCGGGAGGCAAAGGCAGGCAGATTTCTGAATTCGAGTGAGTTCCAGGACAGCCAGACAGCCAGGGCTACACAGAGAAGCCCTGTCTCGAAAAACCAAAAAAAAAAAAAAAAAAAAAAAAAAAAAGGACAAAGCAGGAACAGTGATTTGCACCTCTAGACCTAGCACTTGGAAGGTTGACCTGGAAGGCTTGCTTGAGCCCAGGAGTCTGAAATTAGCCTGGACAATTTAGCAAGAACTTGCGCGCGCGCACGCGCGCGCACACACACACACACACACACACACACACACACACACACACACGCACACGCACGAGAAGGACACTGGAGATGGCTGGGTTCAATCTCGATCACCAACATGCTGATCAGCAACTTCATTCCAGGGCATCGAATGCTATCTTCCAGTTTCTATGTACAACATGTATACTTATGGTATTCACATATGTACAAGCAAAACACCCATACATGTAAAAGAAAGAGAAAAAAGAACAGCTCTTAAGTGCTATCAAACTATAAAAAGACCTAGGGACACAGTATGGCAGCCAAGACTAATTCTAGCACTTGGGAGCAAAGGCAGAGAGATCTTACCTGAGGCCGGTCTGGGCTGTGTAGAGACCCATCTCAAAAGAGAGAAAAAAAGAAGAAAGACAAGCGGGAACGGGGAGAAGGCACACAGGGCAGAGGGGTTATCTTAGCAGCGGACCACTTGTGTAGCATAAACAAGGCTATGTGTTCAATCCTAGCACACACAAAACCAAAGCAATCCAAATACACAAACACACTCACACATTCACAAACATATCTTGCCCCAACCCTACACATCAGACAAAAAGGATTTTACCATTTTATTAGATTAAAAAAACAAAGAGCACAAGCAAACAGAATGAACTAGGGAGAAACTGAGGAAAAAAAATGGCAAAGGTCAGCAAGGACGGAGAGATAGCAAGGGAGGGGGCAGAGAGGAGAGCCAGGTCAGGACAGGGGCTGTCTAGGGGTCAGGTGTCTCTATTTGATGACAATCTTCTGACGCAAGGCTCTGGGCCCAGAGCCAGGGAGTGGTTCGGGGGGTGGGGGCCCGGGGCCCAGCGCTGAGGCAGTAGGTGGCAGTCCGTGGGCAGTGATATACTTCTTGTACGCCTCCCGGATGATCTTGAAGGCTCTAGCAGTGGCATAGGGTATGTCTGTAACAGGGTCCCGGTACAACGCTGGACGGTGGGTCACCGGGCAGACCTCCCGGACAGGGACCTTTGGGGGTCGCCCCTGGGGGAACCACTCTTCAAACGTTGCATCATCACTGAATGTGATGAAGGTTCGTGAGCAGTGGGCAGGAGGGGCGGCAGCGCCAGTCCCAGCATGTGGAGTCAGTGCAGAGGCTGTAGGAGCAGGATCAAGGCTGAGGGCAAAAGAGAAAAATCACAAATGCTGAGGAGAAGGCTCAAGACAGATAAAGGAAGACGGTAGGCTGGGTGTGGTGGCTCACGCCTGTAACCTCATCATTTAAGAGGCCAAGGAAGATGATTTCCGAGCTACAAGCCGCTAGAGACAGAGTGAGTACCTGTTTCAACAACAAAAAAGCTGGCCACGGGGGTGGGAAGATGGCTCAGCAGTAAGAACACTGGCTACTCTCCCAGAGGATATAGGTGTGGGTCCCAGCACCCACACAGTGGCTCACAACCTGTGACTCCAGTTCCAAGGAATATGTCACCCTCTTCTGCCTTCAATGGGTCCTAGGCCAGGCATACATGTAGGCAAAACACTGACACAAAGAAAGAAAGAAAGAAAGAAAGAAAGAAAGAAAGAAAGAAAGAAAGAAAGAAAGAAAGAAAGAAAGAAAGACAGGAAGGGAGGGAGGGAGGGAGGGAGGGAGGGAAGAAGGAAGGAAGGAAGGAAGGAAGAAAGACAGGGAGGAAGGAAGGAAAGAAGACAGGGAGGAAGGGAGGGAGGAAGGAAGGAGGGAAGGAGGGAAGGAAGGAAGAAAGACAGGGAGGAAGGGAGGGAGGAAGGAAGGAAGAAAGACAGGAAGGAAGGAAGGAGGGAAGGAAGGAGGGAAGGAGGGAAGGAAGGAAGGAAGGAGGGAGGGAGGGAAGGAAGGAGGGAAGGAAGGAGGGAAGGAAGGAAGGAAGGAGGGAAGGAAGTTGGGCATGATGATTCGCATTTGTGATCCCAATACTAAGGAGGAAGAGGCAGGTAATCATGAATTTGGGACTAGCCTGGGCTACATAATGAGTTCCAGGCCAGCCAAAGCTACAGAGTGAGACCAGCTCAAGAAAACAAAGCAGCAGGAAGTGTCAGGAGCCATTCCTTTGCTTCTCTGAAGTAGAGTAAAAGTCTGCCTGCCAGGCAAAGTCAAGGCAGGTCAGGGTCTGCTGCCAGATTTCCTGGCCTGATGACACATAAAACGCTGGGAGGAGATACACTTAAGGCTCAAGACAAGGGGCTTAACCTTCTATTAACCTTGGAGGAAGGAACAGGGGCCTCTGGGTGGGAACAGATATCCTATATAAATGGCTACAATTGTTTCTACTAGCTTGTTAGTTTTATATCCTGAGACACTGTAGGGTGTAAGAAGGTTATACTCATTAAACTTGGGACTACTACAGCATTTACTGAGTCCTCCCAAATCTCTCTCTTGTCCTGTGTCTTCTGTCTGTCTGTTCTTTAACCAGGCTCCAGCACAAGCAAGGAATGAGCTGAGGAATGAGCTGAGGTCTGAATGTGTGCAGTGAGTAGAGCTCTAAGAGAAGCCAGGGACAAGGGGGTCACTCACCCTTCCACATCCACATTCTCCTCCTTGGGACCAGGCTCCCCAACGATCGGCACCGTCACCGAATGGTAGGTGATTATTGGCCCAGGGCACTTGCGCTTCTTGTGAACCTGCTTCTTTTTGTCAGCCTCAAGCCTTTCATAGGTCTCTTCAGGTCAAAGGGAGAAACGACAGAATGGTCATTTTCCTTCTCCCACACTCTGGCCCCTGATCTATTTAGGTTACACTTATGTATTTATGAGAGTGTGTGTACATGAACACACATGTGGAAAGGTCAGATGACAACGTGCTGGAGTCAGTTCTCTGCTGATATCATGTGGATTCAGGAATTAAATTCAGGACAACAGGGCCGCCACCAAGTGCCTTTACCTGTGGAGCTATCACATCTTTCTGGGCTCTCTCCTATGATTTTGTTTGTTTGTTTTTTTTAGTTTTTTGAGACAGGGTTTCTCTGTGTGGCTTTGGGTGTCCCAGAACTCAGAGATCTGCCTGCCTCTGCCTCCCAGGTGCTGAGATTAAAGGTGTGTGTACAACCACTGCCTGGCTGAGTCTGCATTCTTTTTTTTTTTTAAGATTTATTTATTTATTTATTATCTATACAGCATTCTGCCTGCATGTATGCCTGAAGGCCAGAAGAGGGCACCAGATCCACTACAGATGGTTGTGAGCCACCATGTGGGTGCTGGGAACTGAACTCAGGACCTCTGAGCCATGTCTCCAGCCCCTAAGTGACTCTTCTTTTCAAGCATTTCTCTGTGGCCCCTTCAGTTTCCACGGCTACATTGTGTTACTTGCTTAGCTCCTGTGGCACACTGTCAGTTCACTGTTGGTATAGACGCTGCATCATGAAGAGCAGCGGGAACTTGCATTATCAGGACCATGAACACTCAGCATGCTACAGGGCCTCAGTACATATCTGTTAATGAACAAACACGTCACAGTATCTCTGGTCCTCTACCTCTAAATGAACCACTGATCTGTGCTGTTCTTCCATGTGGGCACAGTTCTCTCAGGCCTGGCCACAGTCCTTCTGGAAGTCTCTCCCTGGCTCCTACATTCCCCATTAGTCAAGGCTCACATAATCCAGGCCGGCCTTGAATGCCTAATTCTGCCGTCTCCACCTCCCATATACTGAGATCACAGATCTCTACCACTATGTCTGGCCTGTATTTGACTACAAAAAAGAAAAATTCAACCAAACAGACAATTGTTATTTTACACCAACTGGACCTCAATCAAGCTGACACCCCTCCCCATACACACAACCCCACCAAAACTCCAGATAAGGATTTCTTTGTGTAGTTCTGGCTGTCCTGAACCCATAGATCTGTCCGTCTCTGCCTCCTGAACACAGAGATTAAAAGTATAAGCCACCATAGACACTCTTAACTGGTCCCCTCTCCTATCACACACATTTCTTTCTTTCTTTTTTTTTCGAGACAGGGTTTCTCTGTGTAGCCCTGGCTGTCCTGGAACTCACTCTATAGACCAGGCTGGCCTCGAACTCAGAAATCCGCCTGCCTCTGCCTCCCGAGTGCTGGGATTAAAGGCGTGCGCCACCACCGCCTGGCCATCACACACATTTCTATTACTCTCATTTTTTCTTTTGTGTGTTTGTTTTATTTTTCATATTTTAAGACAAGGTTCCTTATACACAGTCTTGGCTACACAAGAACTGGTTAAGTAGACCAGGCTGGCTTTGAACTCCCCAGTGCTGGGACTATTAAGTACCAACGTCCCCACACCAGACTGACCGAGTGAACGTAAGTTGAGCTCTTCAGTGATCTTGGCTTCCCTGAGCAGCTCTTCCTGAGTTAGTGGTCGCTCACAGTGTGGCCCCTTCCGCCTCCGGGACTGTCCCTGCCTCTCTTGAACCCGAAGGAACGTCTGTCGTGTGTGCTCAGCTGTAGACTGACGCATGGACTTGCGGCCTGCAGAAAGTGAGATGGGAAGAAAACTCTGAATTCATTTCCACTTTGTTTTCTTTCTTTCTTTTTTAATGTATGTCTGACTATGTGGTGCTGGCTGTCTTGGAACTCACTCTGTAGGCCAGTCTGAGCTGGGACTCAGCTCCTTAGGCCTCTGCCTGAGGGATCAGAGCTGTGCCACCACAGCTGGCATATTTCTACCTTCTCTTTCTTTTTTTGGGGGGAGGTGGAAGGGTTTTTTTGTTTTGTTTTGTTTTGGTTTTGGTTTTTGGTTTTTTTTTTTTGAGACAGGGTTTCTCTGTGTAGCCCTGGCTGTCCTGGAACTCACTCTGTAGACCAGGCTGTCCTCGAACTCAGAAATCCGCCTGTCTCTGCCTCCCAAGTGCTGGGATTAAAGGTGTGTGCCACCACTACCCAGCTTGAAGTGGAAGGGTTTTAAGACAGAGTCTCTCTGTGTAGCTTTGGTCATCCTGGAACTTACACTGTAGACCAGGCTACCCTTGAACCCCACCTCCTGAGTGTTGGGATTAAAGGCATGTGCCACTACCACCAAGCTAGTTTCTTCATCTATTTAAAAAAAAAAAAAAAAAAAAAATTAAAAAACAATTTAAGCTTACCAAAAACAAATTTAGCAAGAATAATACAAATTATTCCTACAGCCTTTAATCACATCATCTACGGTAAACACCACACCCCACTCATTTCATTCTGTGTATTACTATTATTTTTAATGACTTAAGTTGTAAAAAAAAAAAAAAAAAGTTAAGTTGTACACACCATTCTCTTAAAGATTTTAGTATTTTTATTTTTTGTGGTATTGGGGATTAAGTTGTCTAACAGAGAGCTACATCCCCGAACTTTTCATATTATATTTTATTAATACCTTAAATTTTTTTATTACATTTGGGGGGGGTAGCACATGTGAAAATCAGAGAATTTTTGGGCGTTGGTTTTCTCTGTATACCATGTGGGTCTTGGGGACAGAACTCAGATTTGGCAACCAGCATCTTTACCTGCTGAGATGTTGGCCCTCATGTTTTTATTTTTAGACAGTCTCACTAAGTTGTTGGTGCTGGCCTTAACTTGCTGTGTAGCACAGGTTGGCCTTGAATTTATGACTCTCCTGCTGGCAGCCTTTTGAGTAATTGTTTTTACAGGCCTGAACCATCTGGTCCAGGAATATTTCTAAGAATAAGAATTTTCCGGGGCTGAAGAGCTGGCTCAGTGGCGTTAAAATGTTTTCTGAGCACTCATGCCCACTGGAGCTCAGACAGTGGCGCGCACGGCACACGCGGAACAAGCCTGTAACTCTACCTCTTCTGGCCTCTGTGTGCGTCTGCACATACAAGTTCACATACACCCAAGCAGGCAGGCACACAGAGAGACAGAAGGGTTCCCTGTACAAAACAATAGCTATCAGCCTCAGCAAACCTAATGCAGCAGAGCAGCTAATCACATTTAAATTGCATCAGCAGATGTGAACTCACTGTCAGAGCCATCGTCCTGGAGCTCCAGTGGCAGCAGTGTCTTCTCCTCTCTGACCTTCTGGGAGCTGCTTGCTGGGGTGCTGACCTTGCGAGGCCTCAAGCTCTTTAGAGGCTCCTGGGAACAAGTTAGAAACAGACAACAGAAAACAAGAGATAAGAGTAAAGGTGAGGCCGGGCAGTGGTGGCACATGCCTTTAATCCCAGCACTCGGGAGGCAGAGACAGGCGGATTTCTGAGTTGAGGCCAGCCTGGTCTACAGAGTGAGTTCCAGGACAGCCAGGGCTACACAGAGAAACCCTGTCTCGAAAAACCAAAAAAGAAAAAAAAAAAAGAGTAAAGGTGAGGATTGTATCAGAGAAAACTAGCACCCAGCACAAGGAGAACGCAACTAAGATAGTCAGAGCTGGGGCTTTAACCCCAACACTTGGGGGCAGAGGCAGGTTGGACTCCTTTCCTTTGAGGCTAGCCTGATCTACATAGCAAGACACTATTTCAAAGAAACAAACCCAACTTCACCCCACCCTGTAAGAAAAAAATTAAGAAGGTCTGAGGAAACCAGGGCTCCTTTGTACCTTATAGGCTTTGGTGACAACTCTGCGCCTCCTCCTTGGCTCTTCTGCTTCTCCATCACTGGATGGTTCATCTCCTTCATCAATGTCAAAGTCAGAGTCTACCTCATCCTCTGTATCAGACTGGTCTCCTTGATACTCATCATCTCCAGATTCCTGAGGATACAGGGAGATGAGAACTGGCTGGCCACAGCACTGTTAATGTTCCTTGAGGAGGAAGTCGGTTAATTCATCCCCTGATAATAAGGACCATCCAATTCTTTCCTATTTGGCTTTTCACTCCCCACAGACAAAGCCTTTCCAGTTGACAGTTCTGAGCTTAGTACCAGTCTTCCGGTGTTACTGGAGACTGACCTACGTCTGTAACACTCCATGTCAAGTACTGGGGATCTAAAGGATGAGGTTTGCCCTCATTTACTGGCCGACAGGACACTGTGATGAAAAGAAGTTGTAGCTGAGCCATGAGTCATGACGATTCATAACTATAATCCAGCACGGCCTGGATTATATATATACAAATATATACATATACTAAATTATATATATATATATATAAATATAAATAAATAAATAAATAAATATATATATATATATATATAAAATTTAGTTATTCTTTGAAAATTTCATACATTAATACAATGTATTTTGTTCTCCTCGTTTTCTATTTTTACGGTTCCTAATTTTTGTTTCCATTGTAAGCTTTCTTATATATCCTTTCTGGAAGCATGAGGTGCACATATTAAATAACACCTCATAAAGTGACAGGAATAGGAAATGAACCTTGGAGGAAGGATGAGAGAGCTCTATTTTAAACTAGTTTATTGAAGCTGTGTACATAGTGTCTCCTGGTCAGCCATAAAATCCTGTCTACTCTTTTTTCAAAAACTTCCCTTCGACCCTACTTAACACTGTCTCATATCCACCTCCATCCTGTGGCGCCAGGAGTGGGACCTCCAGCTGAGCAAATTAACCCTGAACAACAGTGTCCTCCCCAGCCCAGCCCTTGTCCATATTTCTTTTCTGCCCTTGCCCTCTTTAGGATTTACTCACTAGAGTTTGTTTGTCTGTAAGGCTGAGTCAGGATGGAACTGGAAACACAGCCCATGTGGCCTGGAACCAGAGGTCATCCTCCTGGGCCACCTCCCTGAGATTACCAGCACTATAGAAGTCTTTTTAACCAAAAATTTAATGATGGAACTTTGATGCCTCATTTCAGACCTTTAAATGAGAAGTCAAACTACTTAATACTGCTTCACTATGGCCTTCAAAATCTGACTGGGAGGTAGGATCGGGAATCCAAGGGTAGTGACAAGTACCTACAGTTCCAGTACTCAGGAGTCTGAGGCAGAAGGGCTACCTAGGCTTTGAGATCACGTGTAGCAACCTTCTATAAAAACTATATAAGGGGGGCTGGCAAGATCACTCAGTGGTTAAGAACACTGGCTATTCTTCCAGAGAACTTAAGATTCAATTCCCAGCACCCACATGACAGCTCACCACTGTCTGTAACTCCAGTCCCAGAGGCTCTGGCACCCTCACACAGACATACATGCAGCCAATATCAACACACATAAAAATAAGTAAGTCTAAAAATAAAATATAAAATATAAATTAAAAATAAAAGCAAGCAAGCAAGCAAACAAACAAAATCTATACAAGGCCAGGGGTAGAGGCACTTGGGAGGCAAAGGCAGGCAGGTGTCTGAGTTCCAGGACAGCCAAGTCTACACAGACGAACACTGTAGGGGTACTGGGGGTGGGGGTGGGGCTAAGCTGGGCATGGTGGCAGAAGCAAGTTGATCTCTGTGAGGCCAGACTAATCTACATAGTGAGTTCCAAGACAGTCAGGGCTATGTAGAGAAACCCTATCTCACAGAACAAAACCAAATCCAGCTCAGCAATCTATAAATTATCTTGAATTAATCTATATTAATCTATATTGAATTATCTATAAATAAGGTGAGAAGTTTGTGTTCTGTTTTTAGATTGTGTTATGTTTGTGTGCCTGATATGAAGATCAGAGGGCAGCTTGCAGGAGTTCAGTTTCTCTATACATTATGTGGGCCCAAGGAAGCAAACTCAGGTGGTCAGAGTAATACAGCAAGCTCCTTTACCTACTGAGCCACCCTGAGGGTCCCAGAGCTGTAAAGGACAGGCAGTTCTGGGGAAATAACATTTAAGCTGAGGACATTTATAAAGACCAGGCTTTGGCTGGATGAAGAGTCTGGGGAGGAGAAATCTATAAATTATCTTGAATTTAAGTCTCTATCATAGAGTATCTAAGTTGACTGGGATCCCAGACAGTTGCCCTGCAGGGTAGGGCTTGCTTCGATTTATTGCCAGGGGCCAGTAATCCAGTATCTAGGACTTATTTTCTAGGCAAGTGATCGACCATTGAGCTGCGAACTATAGTCCCAGCCTCAGGGAAGTTTTTAATGTTTCCAAGGAATCCACCACAACGTATCAGGTATGCTGATCTGAGTGTGCAACATATATTCAATCAATGAACAGCTTCTATTAATAAAAATTTAGCCAAGTGTCAGTACTGTATGTAAAAAACCAACTCTGTTACAGACCTTAAAACCAACCAGACAATGAGAAGTAAACCAAATCTAACTGCAAACTGAACTTTTGTTTCTATGATGGAAACAAATGGGGATTGTCTTAGGAAAGTCAATAAAGGTTCTAAGAAAACAGGACGCTGTGATTTGAAAGTTGAAAAAGAATTTGTTTCTGGACCTGTTCCTTTTCGTAAATAACTCGGCAGTAGGACAAGAAAATTGCAAAGTCGACAAACACACACAGACACAGACACACAGACACACAGACACACACACAGACACACAGACACACACACACACACACACACACACACAGTCCCCCAGGAGCGCACAGGAAAATTGCAAAGCCGACAAACACATAGACACACACATACACATAGAGTCCCACTCGACCTCGCCACCCAGCCAGGAGCGTATCTTTCAGAGCCTTTCTCAATCCCCGCCCTCTTCCTCTTTGTCCAGGGTTTTTTTCTTCTCGCCTCCCTCTTCCTGGGCCCAGCTCTTGCCTCGGTGAAACCCCCGTAAGTTGTCTGGTAGAACTCATCTTCCTCCTCTGCTTCCAGGAGCCCAGAAAGCCGGTTCCCAGCGGTTTTCCGTGGGGCCCGGCCCCCAGCCAAACTCATACCGCCTACAGGGACTGCGCCGCAACCAGCAACCCCTTGCCCAGATCGGGGTTCTCGCAAATCGGCACTCGACACTATTACCTGCGGGCGACTGCCAATGACGGAAGTCCGGCGTCTGCAAGCAAAAGCAGCCGAGCGTCGAGCGGTCCAAGTTTTTTTGTTGTTGTTGTTTTTTTTTTTTGTTTTTTTTTTTTGTTTGTTTGTTTTTCCTTAAGTCTTCTCTAATCTGGCCCCTGGCTGCTGTGGCCACTCTTAGGCAGCGCCTAGGGGACAGTACCAGGGTTCCTCCTCCTTACCTACATTTTTTGTTTGTTTTTTACAGACAGGTACTCACTTTACAGTCCTGGCTGGCCTGGAGCTATCTATGTAAAGCGAGCTACCCTAGAACTCATAGAGATCTTCCTGCCTCTGCCTCCCAGTAGACCTGCCTCATAGCAAGCTCCTTTACTCTCTCCACTCCCACTTGTTTTTTTAATTCTGCTAGAAGCCTTTCTAAAAATCCTGGCTTTTGGGATGGAGAGATGGTTCAAGCGGTTAAGAGCACTGACTGCTCTTTCAGGGGTCTTGAGTTCAATTCCCATCTAATGATGGCTCACAATTATCTGCAGTGGGATCTGATGCCCTCTTCTGATGTGTCTGAAGAGAGCGACGGTATACTCACATACATAAAATAAATAAATAAGGCTTTAAAACAAAACAAAACCCTGGCTTTTTCGCTCCCCTCCTCTAAAACTCTAATGGCAGTCAGACCTGTACTCTCAGCAGCTATGGGACCGGAGAATCACAAGTTCAAGACCTGTCTAGGTAATGTAGTAGAATTCTGTTTCAAATTTTATTTTATTTTATTTTTTTGGTTTTTCGAGACAGGGTTTCTCTGTGTAGCCCTGGCTGTCCTGGAACTCACTCTGTAGACCAGGCTGGCCTTGAACTCAGAAATCCGCCTGCCTCTGCCTCCCAAGTGCTGGGATTATAGGCGTGGGCCACCACTGCCCAGCCTGTTTCAAATTTTAAAAAGTAAAAATTTTAAAAAGCACAGTGGCGATGTGCTTGTTAAGCCTCATGTGCCCCAATAGGTTATTTCTCTGCTGGTGAAATGAACCAAATTCAAGCCAAGTTAGATTATATTAAAGGCAGGTTTATTGGGAAGCTGCTCTCAGGCAAGTTCACTGGCCCCAAAGATTGAAGCCAGGGGAGTCAACATTGGAAGAGAAGGGGGGGGGGGCAGATAGAAAGTAAGGGTGCAGGCAGAGAGAAGAGAAGGAGAGAGTGAGAGAAAGACAGAAATGTCTACATTATATAGGGAGGAGCTTCTGGAGGAAGGGCTGCCCAGCCTCTGGACTGGAAAGTTTAGGTTAGGGGCATAGTAGGCCAGGTAGGAACTGAGGGATGCTGGGAGAACCTGAAGACCAGATCTGCTTTGATATGTGAAATTTCCACCTCAGAGCTGGGCAGAGGTGGCGCAGGCCTTTAATCCCAGCACTTGGGAGGCAGAGGCAGGTGGATTTCTGAGTTCCAAGCCAGCCTGGTCTACAGAGTGAGTTCCAGGACAGCCAGGGCTACACAGAGAAACCCTGTCTCGAAAAAACAAAAACAAAAACAAAAACAAAAGAAAGTCTTTCAGGAGTGTGACAAGTAGCTTTACATTTCTGAATCTCACATTTTTTTTTGACTGTAAAATGAGACATGCTTTCTACATTTGTAAGATTGTTGAGATGAAGGGATATAGTCCTTGTAAATTGTTTAACACAGCATTTAGTTAGTTCAGAGTAAACATTAGTAAGAAATGATCATTAGCATGATCTTCTAGGTCAGCGGTTTTCCACCTGTGGGTTGTGACCCCATTGAAGAAGCCAATGACCCTTTCACAGGGAAATAAAATTGGAAAAAAAATTGGAAAATAAATATTTACATTACCATTCATAACAGTAGCAAAATTGCAGTTATGAAGTGGCAATGAAAATAATTTTGTGATTGAGGATCAGCAGAGCATAAGGAACTGTATGAAGGGTCGCAGGTCAGGAAGGGTGAGAAGCACTGCTCGAGGTCCTTCCCACGTTGTCCTTCTGTCTCTGCAGAGCACCCCTTGCAGGTCATCCTATTTGGGTGTCATTCTTCTACCGCTCCAGTCTCTGCCACAGTTCAAGGTTCCCCCTCACCTTAGCATTGCATTTCTCTCTGCCTGACAAATGTTTAATTTTATAGGACAGTGAAGTCTTCCCAAACACCCACTCCTCTTTCCAGACACAGCTTCCATAACTATGGAAATAATGTCTCCTAGAGTCTCTGAAACAGTTCCAAACTCAAACAGTCTGTGTTGTCAAGACTGTCAACTTTAATTCTGTTTCTTCTGAAAATACAGGTGTGAAATGCAGCACTCAGACATATTCTGTGCTAATGTGTATTAATTTTATTTCAATGACTTATGGGCCTGTCCTCATTTGTTCATGATTGTTTTTTTTGTTTTGTTTTGAAATGGGGGTCTCACTTTGTAGGTCTGGCTGTCCTGGAACTCACTGTATATAGACCAGTCTTACCTCTAACTCAGAGATCACCAGCCTCTGTTGGGATTAAAGGCCACCACCGCCTGGCTGTTTTTCTTTTCTTAAAACAAGGTCTCATGTAACCCCAGCTGCCTCCAAAATCCCCACACAACTGAGGCAGGCCTTAAACTCCTGATCATTCTGCTTCAGTCTCCTAACTGCTGGACTTATAGGTGTATGATACCATTCTTGATTTTTAAAAAAATAATGTATTTAAATTTTTTATTACAGATTTTGGAGAGATGGCTCAGCAGTTAAGAGCACTGATTGCTCTTCCAGAGGTCCTGAGTTCAATTCCCAGCAACCACACTGTAATGGGATCCCATCTGTAATGAGATCCCGTGCTCTCTTATTTTATGCATATGAGTACACTGTAGCTGTTTTCAGACACACCAGAAGAGGGCATCAGATCCCATTGGATGGTTGTGAGCCCCCATGTGGTTGCTGGGAATTGAACTCAGGACCTCTGGAAGAGCAGTTAGTGCTCTTAACCACCGAGCCATCTCTCCAGCCCCTGTATGACTTTTTAAAAACCACATGTTTGTGTTCATGTGTGTGAGCATGTACCACTACACTGGTGTGCAGATCAGAAGACACACTTGCAGGAGCTGGCTATCTGCTTTTACTATGTGGACTCTGGGGGTCAAAGTCAGGTCATCAGGCTTGATGGCAATCCCTGTGTCCTGAGTTTTGTTTTTTGAGATAGGGCCTCTCTCTATGACTCCAAGCTTGCCAGTCTCGTGAACTGCTCTGCTTTGGTCTTCTCAGTGTTTCATGCTACTAGGTTGAGGGAAGATTTTTTGTGTGTGCGCGTGCGCGTGCGCGCGCGCATGCATGCGCGCATGTGTGTGTGTGTGTATGTGTGTGTGTGTGTGTGTGTATATATATATGTGTGTGTATGTGTGTGTGTGTGTGTGTGTGTGTGTGTCCCCTTTATTTCTGGGAATTGAACCTAAGGTCTCGGAAACTCTAGGAAAGCATTCTACTAGTAAGACACATCCCAAGTGAGGTCAAGAATTGTATCTGTCTATACTAAGAAGGTGAGTGCCTGGAATAAGCTGGGGTTAGGTAGTTAATGGAAGACTAACTGAATGAATAAGGGACTCATTCTTTTTTCTACATTCTTTTTTTTTTTTTTTTTAGTTTTTTGAGACAGGGTTTCTCTGTGTAGCCCTGGCTGTCCCGCAACTCACACTGTAGACCAGGCTGGCCTCGAACTCAGAAATCCGCCTGCCTCTGCCTCTGCCTCCCGAGTGCTGGGATTAAAGGCGTGAGCCACCACTGCCCCACTGGGACTCATTCTTTTACTGTTTTTTGTTTTTATCTTTGTTTCTTTTTCTTTTTTTCCAATGCCAATGATTAAATTCAGAGTCTTGTATAAGACAGGCAAGTTCTCTAATACTGAGCTACACCCCTATTCCCCAAAGGTGTTTTGATAAAGCACTTACATGCACTGAGGACTGAATGGGCGGCCCTACTTTGACGTCACCAGATTGCCTCCCTTCTGAAGTATGTATTGGTGAACTCCCTTTGCCATTTCCTCAGGAGCACCAAGCCAAGGCATTCTGCGCTGCCTCTGCTCCCACACCTACCCAGTCACCCCAGTTCTGCTGTGCTAGGAACATTACAGGAAAGAGTAGCTCCGTGACTCAGCAGACAGCTCAGCACTGAGTAAGAGCCGGGGCAGAGAGACTGAGGGGAAAAGGATGCCTGCTTCCTAACCATTCCAAGCTCTCCTTTTGGTTATATTTATCCCTGAGATAAAGGCATACAATTTTGCCTACTGCCCAGGCTCTTCTAGAAATCAAGATTTTTTTTTTTTTGGAAGAAAAAGGGAAGAGAACTCAAGGGAACAAGTAGGGTCTTAACTATCTGAGCAGCTGGAACCTCCAGCATGCACCACCACACCCAAATGGTTACAAATAATTTATTTTATTATTATTATTATTTTAAGACAAGCTCTCACCATGTAACTCTGGTTGTCCTGGAACTGGTTAGGTAGACCATGCTGGCCTTGAACTCACAAAAACAGCCTGCCTCTACCTCCTAAATTCTGGGATTAAAGGCATGTGCTACCTACCATTCCTGGCTCCATGACATCTAGATTCCAACATTTAGTTCCACTTTTTGAATTTCACCTTCATCCATTCATATATTTAGGAGACATATTTAGGGAACTTAATCTGTGCCAGGTATAGTCTACATTCTTTAGCTGTAAAAATGAAAAGCCACCATCTTTGCTCTAAAAGTATGTCTTATGAGGGAGACACACACATAAATGGATAGCACAAGGTGGGGCTGTAACAGTGACCATTTCTTGGTACTTGATGTAGATACAAAGGCCCCTAGGAAGCTGTAAAATAGGTTGGGTTTTTTTCTTTCAGAGCTGAAATACAAATTATAGGGAGAAAATTCTGTTTTTAACTGCCTTAGTCATTCAAGTCTTTTTTGCCTACTTACAATTTCAGAGTCAGAAATAGCTTTAATCTCTACATCAATTGATTTGTAGAAGACCTTAGAAAATAGAATCAACTGAGTTTACAGTTAACTAAAGTGTTTGTGCACTCGGGCGTGAGGAGAGCAGAGGAAACTTGAATGGATCAATCCTCTTATCTCATCTGAGGCTTGGTGCCTTTATCCTATGAGTCCTCTGAACAATCCCCAGGTGATTGAACACCTTTTCTGGAAATATAGACAATTTATTCAACAGTATTTACTAAGTACCGGTGTGAGACCACTTCACCAGTGAGTGAATAGCACTGCCTGACTTCAGTGATAGTCAGCGGGGGAAGGTTTCAGATACAGCACTTCAGTGCTACCTAGTCAAAATGCTGTTGAATTAGGAATGCTAATTCTATCAAATGAAGTTTGCCTATCTTCAGTACCCAAGGGAGCACAAAGAATCCAGCAGATGGCAGTAAGGAAACAAATATTTTAGGTCTTGAAGGAAGAGAGAGAAATCTGAGATTGATGAATGCGAGATAGTTGATAGATGTTCCTGGTCCTGGGTTCCCTTTGGAGGAACAACTGGGTTGGTGTCCAGGCTTAGGGCCAATACGCTGGAGATTGTTTTTCCATACCTTTATATATTTATTCATTTCACAAGTAATTATTGAGTGACAATTTATTTTACCTTGTACAAAAATGTGACAGGAGGTGGACATACAGCTGTAGCAAACAGTCTTTGCTTTTCAGAAGCCTTGTTCAGAAAGGGCTTCACTAGGGTTCCCATAATGCTCACAGCTGCCAAGGTTCTTTGTAAAAACTTGGCAGAGTTCATATGACGACTAGACTAGAATGGATTCCCTCTGTATTTCCATGCCCTTAGGAGTATAGATGATTAGCAAGTGAACGCTAAGGAGGACTTTGGATGGGGGAAGGTTATTTGATACAGTCTGATTGAGTTCTGTAGTCTTTTTGACAGGTCTTTTAAACTTTGTTTTTTTTTTTTTATGTATTTTTCTTACTTTTCCTCTTATATTATTGACAAATCCTCATTGTCTTTTTATCAACTATTTATATTTAATGAACTCTGTCACTGTGTCTAGCACTGTTTGAAGCAAACAAAACAGATCTATTTTTCTGTCTTTAGAAGGAAAGTCCCTCAAGCACCTTAAACAAGAAAGGCTGGAAGAATTCTTGATGGTTATGGTGTTTTGTACTGCAGAAGTGCTTTGCGTTTCGGACTTGACATAAGAGCTGCGATCTTAGTTCTTTCCAGGACTGTCATTTGAGGCACTCAGTCCTTCCCGGTCCAGCTGATTCTCACAAGAGTTCGTAGCACACGATCAACGATAGGAACCTATATTGGCCTATCGAGACACCGTAGGCACACGATCTTCCGCCCGTGGATTCTTGGGGTGTGACGCATGTGTCACGTGATCTGGAGTCACCTCCGGATTGGCTTTTCTTCTCTACGGCTAGATAGACCGAGCACCGAGAAGGTGGGGCGCATGCGCAATACTGGGGTTTCCTTGGCCGCCCACCCTGAGTGGAGCGGTGGAGTTGAGGATAAACAGGCAGCAGCTGGGGAGGAAGAGGAGGAGGGCATTCGTTTTTTGGGGGCCCTCAGGTGCCTGGTTTTCCCTTTAGGTTTGTTCTGTCCGGGACGCGGGACCCCCGAGACCCGGCTCGAGTGTTCCTGTCTAGTGAGAGAAGGTAGCTTTCGCGGAGAGCAGTTCAAGTTGCTAGGAAGGTGCGAGACTGGAGCTCTCCCCCATGCCGGGCAAGTGGTGCGGTCCTGAGCTTGTCCTGGAGCCTGAACAACGCCTGTAAGAAGCCCGCCGAACGCGGGTTCTGTGAAGAGACGTGGGGAAGATTCGATTCTGAGAAAAGGAAAAGCCGGATTGAAAGGGAGCGAAGCCGCTGAGGGGGAGGGGGCTGCCAAGATGGCGTCCGCCTCCTCAGGGCCAGCGGCGGCCGGGTTTTCATCCCTTGATTCCGGGGCCCCTGCGGGTACCGCAGGTGAGTCGGATGGGGCAAGGGCAGCTGGCTAGGGAGGACTGTGAAAAGGGAACAAGAACGAGTCCTGGGAGGGGACCTGTAGCTGAGGATGTCCGAGAGGTTGTCCTTAAGGGAGGACAGGACCGGACTTTGAGATAGTAGACAATTCTATTACCAGAGGAGTCGGGGGAAAGGATGGATGTCACGGAGGAAAGGGAAGCTGACGAAAACTCACAGTGTCTTAGAGGCGACTGCGTTAAGAACTTTGAGGAGAAAGGATGGAGATTGAAGGCTGGGAGTTAAGAGAGAAACGACAAAAACAGGAGTGGAGAAACCAGAGTCAGTGAAGGCCGAGGATAGAGCTTAGTGGAGGTCTTGTCTAGCATGCATCGGGATCTGGGCTCAATATGACAAAATAACGTAAATGGAGTATTGGTAGATAGAGGGAAAATCGTGAAGTTAATAGATCAAAATGTTGAGGAGATTATGGAAAAGTATTGAAGAGTCATGGGAATTGTGAATTTTATTGGGAGTAAATTCCTGGAGTGGCTTTCCCCTCAGACTCCCCCCAATGCGTCATTCCTCCTCTCATCTCTTGTCAGCAGCAGCGCACATACGTACTTTCTCAAATTAACTCTTCTGGTGATTCCTATCTTTAGACTGTACAACTATGGAAAGGAATGTGGAGTTTTGTTTTGTATTTTGAGACAGGCACTTCTTATGTCTTCCTGACTGGCCCTAGTGCTGGGATTAAAGGAGCGTACTGCAGCCAGTACAGAGGGAAACATTGGAAACATCTCAAGGATGAGGGGGGAGATGAAGGTCAAAAGACTCTAAAAGAGGGAGGTTAAATGAAATGGAGCCTTGAATTGTAGAAGAGCCCGGGTTAGGCCTTTGGTTAGGCTTCATAGAGATGGTGAGGGTGTGTGTGACTCTTTAGAGCTATGGGAGAATGTTGCATAATAGGATAGGGACTGGAGGAATGCTGAGGATGATGTATGAAGAAATCGTAAGGAACTGGGCAATATAGAGAGGTCAGAGCAGTTAGAGATTACTGGAGACTGAAGGCTGGAAGGGCCCACAAAGAAAAGCCACAGATTGTCTGTAGGAGGGAAAATGTGTAGGGGGTGAACCGGAGGCTGTTCCAGAGGAACGTCAGTGTTCCTCACTAGCTGTAGTCTGTGAAGATGCTGGGTATGAGATGCTTTTCTTCAGTTGATTTCTTTTTCTTTTCTGTGACTTTTGTCCTTGCCATTTTGAGTTGGCTTTAGTTTCCCCTTAAACATAGTCATAGATACCTTCTTCATAAGCTGCAATTTTAATTTATGTGCCTCTATTTTTAGTTTCTTGGGGGAGGTGACTTTTGCCATTCCTTTAAAAGCATTAGAGAGCCATAACAACCCTTGTTTCTTTCTAAATGTGAAAAAGGATAAATGTTTATAAAAGTGACAGGTTTTTTAAAAAAACTTTTTACTTATTTAATTATTTTTATTGTGTGAGTGCATAATGAGTGTGAGAGTGTGTCAGAGGCTGGTTGTCTCCCTCCCACCTTTATGTCCCACCTTTATGAGAGTACTGGTTATTGAACTCTGGCCATCAAGCTGAGACAGCAAGCACTTACCAGCTGAACCATCCCTCCCACACAGGTGACTTTTTTTTTTTTTTTTCTTTCTTTTTTTTAAAAATGCAATGTCTTCTTTTTTTTTTTTTTAAGATTTTTTTTTTTTTTTTTTTTTTTTTGGTTTTTGTTTTTTCGAGACAGGGTTTCTCTGTGTAGCCCTGGCTGTCCTGGAACTCATTCTGTAGACCAGGCTGGCCTCGAACTCAGAAATCCGCCTGCCTCTGCCTCCCAAGTGCTGGGATTAAAAGCATGCACCACCACCGCCCGGCTTGCAGTGTCTTCTTATTTGAAATCTTTTAGTATTAGCCAAATATACCCCCACCCCCACCCCAAGGGTTTCTTTGTGTAGCCCTGACTGTCCTGGAACTTGAAGTGAAAACCAGGCTGACCTGAAACGGCCTCCTGAGTGCTGGGGCTGAAGGTGTTCCCCACAGTGCCTGACCTCCAATCATTCTTGTGAGTGTTATTTAAGCAAGCCTCCACCTATCATGTCAGGTAGTATCTCTGCTAGAAAACAAGTTAAAATTTCCCCTCCTTTTTAAAAAAGATTTTTTAGAGCCTACCATGGTGACATGTGCCTTTAATTTCAGCATATAGGTGGCAGGGATAGGAGGGGAGGCTATCCTAGTCTATGTTGCAAGCTTCAGGATAGCCAGGAGTAAGGAAAGAGATCCTTTCTCAAAAACAACAACAACAACAACAACAACAATTTTTAGCTCTATGCATCTCTCTGTGTTTAGAGGCCAGAAGAGAGGCTCTGCATCACCTGGAATTGAACCACCTGACAAGGATCCTCTAGAAAGGAGGAGCAAACACCCTTTTTTGTTTTTATTTTGAGACAGGGTCTCACTATGTATCCCTGACTGTCCTGGAACTCACTCTGTAGATCAGGCTGGCCAGTTCCCAGAGATCTACCTGCTTCTACCTCCCGAGTGCTGGTATCAAAAGTGTGCCTCAAACTCTCCATATAGCAGATGACCTTGAACTCTCTAGCTTTCTGTTTATCTTGTAAGTGCTGGAATTATAGGTCTGTTTCACTATGCCTTGCTTAGATTACTTTTAACAGTTTTTCTTTTCTTTCTTTCTTTCTTTCTTTCTTTCTTTCTTTCTTTCTTTCTTTCTTTCTTTTTCTTTTCTTTTTTTTTTTGTTTTTTTTTTTTGTTTGTTTGTTTTTGAAACAGAGTCTCATAATGTAGTCCTGGCTGTCCTGGAACTCAATGTATAGAGCAGGCTGGCCTCAGACTCATGAGATCCTCCTGTCTCTGTCTTTCAAGTGCTGGGATTACAGGTGTGCCTCACCACACTGGGGAAACCGTAAGTTCAAAAGGAGACAGGATTTCTCCATGTAGCCTCGGCTGTCCTGGAGCTCACTCTGTAGACCAAGCTGGTCTTGAACTCAGAGATCCCCCTGCCTCTGCTTCACTAGTGCTAGGATTAAAGGCATGTGCCATTATGGTGCATCCAAACCATAAACTCTTAAGTGATGTATTCCATTAGAGTAGTTACCATGTTTGAATCTGGAGGAGGCAGTTATAAATGAACTATCTCACAGAGGTTTGTGCTTGTTCATGTGCTTGTTCTTATGCTTTGATTGTTAATAAAAGGTGATGTAGTTTGGACACCCTGGTTTTGCTGTTTGCTGCTGTATAAAGAAAATGTATCCCTTCCTTTGTTGTTTTTTATCTTCATTATTTGGACAATGGCACCACCTAATAAAATCAGGTCTGATGAGGTACTGTTGACAGTGACCATTTGTTTAGGGTTCAGAGACCCTGACTTCCTGTTCTTTTTTTTGGTTTTTCAAGACAGGGTTTCTCTGTATATAGCCCTGGCTGTCCTGGAACTCACTCTGTAGACCAGGCTGGCCTCGAACTCAGAACTCAGAAATCCGCCTGCCTCTGCCTGACTTCCTGTTCTTGACAATCAGTAACTTGGAATTTAGGTCACTAAGTTGAGTTTTTACTGGAAATGAAAGCCAAGAGTTTCCCTTTTTTTTTTTTTTGTTTGTTTGTTTGTTCATTTGTTTGTTTTTCGAGACAGGGTTTCTCTGTGTAGCCCTGGCTGTCCTGGAACTCACTCTGTAGACCAGGCTGGCCTCGAACTCAGAAATCCGCCTGTCTCTGCCTCCCAGGTGCTGGGATTAAAGGTGTGCGCCACCACTGCCTGGCAAGAGTTTCTATTTTTGAGTGTATGTTTGTTGTTGTTTTGAGGCAGGGTCTGATAATGCTGCCTTGGTTGGCCTAGAAGCATCTCTGTGTAGAGCATGCTATTCTGGAACTCAGAGGTCCACCTACTGTCTCCTAAGTGCTAGGACTAAAGATGTATGTCATCACACCCAGCTGTTTGAAGTCTTGATTTGAAATTAGAGCAAAGATTAGAAAGGGGGTTGAATGCCAAGATGTGTACTGCTTCCCTGAAATAAGAACTATGTGATTAAAATCACATTTGAGTCCCCAAAGGAAAAGCACTTGAAACCTTAGATGATCTTGCACTCAGTTGCTTCTCACAAGTACAGTTTGAAATAGTCACTCCTCATCGATTGGGTTGTATCGGAACCACAAGTGATTTGGGAATAACCTTCCAGCTCCTGTACTAACCCTCTACCTACCTAGCTGGTTTTATGTTGTTCCTTTTTGTTATTGTTTGTTTTTGAGACAGGGTTTCTCTGTATAACCCTGGCTGTCTTGGAACTCACTATGTAGATCAGCCTGACCTCAAACTCAGAAATCTGCCTGCCTCTGCCTTCCAAATGCTGAGATTAAAGGTGTGTGCCACCACTGTAGGGGAGCTTAGCTGTTGTTTGAGAAGTTTGCTGTGTAGCTCTGGCTTGTCTGGTCTCACACTTGGGGTTCTCCTGGTTTCTTGTTTGCTTTGTTTTGTTTTTGTTTGTTTTAACCATCATGTGCTGCCACATGTTGTTCATCAGACCTTCTTCCTCCGCCTGTTTTTTTTTTTCCTCCAAAACACAGTTTCTCGATGTATCCCTGGCTGTCCTGGAACTCACTCTGTGGACCATGCTGGTCTTGAACTCTGCCTCTGATTGCTGGGATTAAAGGTATATGCTACCACCTCCTGGCCCTCCTTCTGTTTTTAAAATTATATTTTAAAAACCTTTGATACCTATGTATGTATATGCCTGTAGGTGGAAGCCAGAGGACAACTTACAGGCATTGGTTTTCTCCTTCCATCATGTGGGTCCTCAGACTTCCTGTGTTACTTGGTGGCAAATGCCTTTATCCACTGACCGATCCTGCCAGCCTAATCCCCCTACCACTTTCTAAACCACAACAAAGAATATCAGGTCTTACACCTGGACTCCTAAGACTTCAGTCCCTTTGCCTTGGACTACCTTAGTAGCTGGTGCACTAAGCTGGTGTACATATATATCATACTTGGCTTTTCATACTGTCATTGTTTTTGAAATATTTATTTCTGCTGTGGCTGTTTAAGCCCGGTGTCATGTATAATTATAGTTTATAAGTGTCTAGTATCTGAGATTAGTTGGTATGTATACTTAAAAGTTAGCTTTGTCAAAATAGTATGTTTTACTTGTTGCTCTCTATGGACTCCTGGGTTGATACTAACTCTTCTGATTAATACCTTTGCTGAAATATACACTACCTAAAAGCTATTAAATATTTTATTAGCTTGTTTTTCTTTGATAATATATTGGAGACTGTGGCATATAGTATGAACAGCGATAACAAGAGAACCAGAGCTGGGAACGGGGGAGAGGGTGTCTTTTTTGCTTGCATGCTTGCTTGCTTCCTTTTTTTTTGGCTTGCTTGCTTGCTTGCTTTTTTATGAGCCAGGATTTCATTAAGATTTGTGAGCTTCCTGGAGGTGAGATAACAGGAGTGAGCAACTAACTCTGGCTTTTTTTTTTTTTTTTTGGTTTTTTCGAGACAGGGTTTCTCTGTGTAGCCCTGGCTGTCCTGGAACTCACTCTGTAGGCCAGGCTGGCCTCGAACTCAGAAATTTGCCTGCCTCTGCCTCCCAAGTGCTGGGATTAAAGGCGTGTGTCACCACTGCCCGGCCTTTTTTTTTTTTAACCCAGGTTGGTCTCTATTTATAATCTTCCTGTTTCAGCCTTCTGAGCTGAGAGTTACAGGTGAATGCAGCTGTGCCTAGTGTGATTTTTATCCTTTGAAGTTCAGCCTTTTTCTCCTCTAATTTGTTTCTTTTTTTCCATTTGAGACAGAGTCTCACTGTGTAGCCATTGATGGTTTGGAACTTGCTATGTAGACCAGGGCTAACTTCTAGTAAGTAATTGGTCTGCCTCTGCCTTCAAGTGTCTTGGAATTTTTGAGTATCCTTACCTTATATGGCATGAAAAAGATCTCTCTCTCTCTCTCTCTCTCTCTCTCTCTCACACACACACACACACACACACACACACACACACACATACACACATACACACACACACACGGTGCATTTAAAGTGAATAAATGAAGACAGCAAGACCAGGTGTGAGGCATAGGCCTGTAATCCTAGTACTTTTGACAGTGAGAGGAGGAGGATCAGGAGTTCAAGGCCAACCTGGGTAACATGAGACCCTGTCTTAAAAAACAAAAGAAAGATTAAAATTACAAGTTCCTTTTCTGTCTTTTTCTTCATGTGAATGCTTTTTATGAAGGTGGGGTAGAGGATAAAAAGTACTGTCTTTTCCATAGCAGTGGAGGGAATTTCTTTTATATTCCAAACTAAGCTCAACATGTGTCTCAGAGATGGTATTTGGATAGATGAAGTATCCAAGGGGAGTTCTGAGGGAAAAGAAGAGGTCTCTTTTAGAATCTATAATTGATTAGAGAGTATCAGCTCATCTCTGCACATTGTAGGTAAACAAGCTTGCTAAAGTCCAAGTTCTCACTGACAAGAACGTGTATAAAATCGGCTATAGTTTTATCTATTTATTTGAAGTTCAGGGACCATTTTGTTAGAGTTTGAGGGAAAACAACAGGGCAGACAAGCTGGAAGTTGTAGTATCTGCTAGAGGGGATGGAGAGAGTCAGAGTTCTATTTGTGTGCCTGTGTCAGGGTTTGCCATATGTGTGCAGGTGCCTGTAGAGGTCAGAAGACGGCATAAGATTCTTGGAGCAGAAGTTATAGGTGGTAACGAACAGTCAGTGCTGATGATAGGAACTGAACTATCCTCTGGAAGAGCAGCCAGTAACTATTGAGCCCCCAAAGTCATGCCTTTGAAGTTAGGCATGGAGGTCAGAAAAAGAGAGAAAGTTCAGTGTTTCAAAGAAAGCATTAACTCAGCTTTGGGCCAGTATCTGGGGGCGGGGGTTGGGGGGTGGGAGAGAAAGAAGGAAAAGGTAGGTGTTTTGAATTCTGACTCAGACAGGCTGTGTGGAGAAAGCTCCATAAGCAACTGCCTATATTTTTATTTTGCTGATGGAGGGAAATGCTGTTCAGGGAGTTGATGCTTGTTTTGCTGTCATAAAAGCTATGGGTTTTTTTGTTTGTTTGTTTTGTTTTTGCTAAAATATGCATGCATTTTGTTCATATACATCTCTTGTGCCCAGGATAGAGTGCAAGCATAGGCTACCCAAACTCTACAACTGAGTATGTGTGTTAATCTAGATCGTTAGAACCAGGGTGCAGTGTGATGGCATGTGCCTGAAGTCATAGATTCCCAGGACTCAGGTAGACGCAGGAGTATTGCCACAAGCTTTGAGGCCCGACTGGTCTACAGAGTTCCATACCAGCTAGGGCTGTAGAGCAAAAGATGCTCTCTACCACAACAAGAAAATCAAATTTTGGACATAGAATTGGAGGGTGGTAGTCTGTCAAGCATCTTAAATGCCTCTTGACTATGGCTGACTAATTTAGAATGCCCAGGTTTTTTAAGAAAAGACTTGGCTGGTTGTGATGGCACAAACCATTAATACCAGCATTCCTTGTAGGCAGAGGTAGGCTGATTTCAGGCTAGTCTGGTCTACATGGTGAGCTCCAGGACAACAAGAACTACTTGGGGGGACAAAAGAAAAGAAGGAAGGAAGGAAGGGAGAAAAGAAAACCTTAGGTTTTTGAGCAAAATGCTGGTGTCAAGGGATACAGTGAAATTTGCCCTTGTGGTACTGGAGGTAAAGGTGTATTTGAAGGGAATAGTTATTTTAATTGCACCTTCTCATTTCCTAAATTAAGTAGCTGAGGTTTAGACAGCCTTACTAGGACAAGGGTGTTCTGGAGAGGCTGAGTGGTATTGAAGGATCTTAGTAAACCTGTGGCTCATTCCTTAGTATTCCTGGCAATATATGTTGGCTCTTAAGTGGTAAGTCTGGTAGATCAAACTGAAACTTTTTTTTACATTTATTTTGTGCATATGTGGTATTTTGTGTATATGTGGGGCATGCCAGAGTGCGCATATACGGAGGTCAGAGGACAGCTTGTGATCACACTCCTCCTAGAACTCTAACATCCATCTCTCATCGCTGCCTCCACTGGCCATGGACTCCAACTGCTCCTGTGCCTCAGATGGATCCTGCTCCTACTCCAGCTCCTGCAAATGCAAAGAATGCAAATGCACCTCCTGCAAGAAAAGCTGCTGCTCCTGCTGCCCTGTAGGCTGTGCGAACTGCTCCCAGGGCTGTATCTACAAAGAAGCTTCAGACAAGTGCAGCTGCTGCACCTGAAGTGGGGGCATCCCCACAACTGTGTAAATAGAATATGTAGGAACCTAGCCTTTTTTGTACAACCCTAACCCATTCTCCACCCCTTTTTCTATAAAGCATGTAACTGATAATAAAAAACGTTGACTTGATTTAAAAAAAAAAAAGAAGAAGACAACTTGTAGAGGAGTTGGTCCTCTCCTTCCACCATGGCAGTTCTGGGGATTGAACTTAAAGTCATTGGGCTTGGCGGTAAGCACCTTTACCGGAGAGCCGTCTAGCTGTCCTGGTTCAAACCACCTTTGAGCTTTTACTTTTAAACCCTTCCTTAACTTTTATAGCATTCTCAGAGAAAGAAATTGATACCTGCTAGAATACAAAATTGAGCTTTTCTTTGCAGTGTGGCTTGGTTTTAATTGCCTTGATTCAGTTATTGCCAATGAGGTAGTTGTGGTCCAGTTTTTTCCCCCCTTCTTTTGAGACAGTCTGATATGTACAAGCTGGCCTCAGATTCACTTTGTAACTAAGGCAGACCTTGAACTCATGGTCCCCTGGCTGCTACTTCTTGGGTACAAGAATTAAAAGTGCATACTATGATTGTCCAGTTGTAATTTGTGGTGGGTGTTTTGTTTCTTTGTTTGGAGGGCAGTGGTGGTTTCTGTTTATAGCCCTGGCTGTTCTGGAACTCACTCAGTAGCCCATGCTGGTCTCAAACTCAAGAGATTTACCCAACTCTTCCTCCCAAGTGCTGAGACTGAAGGTATGCACCTCCATGCCTGCCAGTTGTGTTCTAATTATTACTGTTTAACCTCTTGAAACACAGTCTTCTTTTGTAACCTTTTCTGGTTTTGAGCTTGAGATCCTCTTCTCTTAGTTTTCTGAGTACTCAGTTATTGGCATGTGCCACCAGCCTTGGGCGGTGTCATTCTTTTTCTATCTCCTTTTTCACATTGTCACTTAGAACTGTTTGCTCCACAGTACTTCTTAGCATGCTCATATTGTTGAATATTTTTATTTGGAGAACATACTGTGCCTCCCACCTAAAGGGGCATAGTTAGAATGATTTTCAGTATTCCCAATTAGAAGAACAATAAGGTGCTCTGGATGGTTCAGCAAACAAACTAGCTTGGTTTTTGTTGTTGTTGTTGTTTGTTTTGTTGTTGTACAGAGTTTAGCTTTTGATTTTGCTGGATTTTTGTTTGTTTTTTAATCTTTGGCTTTCAGTCTTACCAAACTAGTTCCTAAGAGCATTTTTATTTTGTGAACCATTTAAAGATGTAGTATTGGTAAGCACTGTATTGAGTTTTTGTGATACCTTATCTATGACCTGTTCAGGCAAAACTTGTCAGAGGAATACATGTCCAGCTAGCCTCTAGCATCCACAAATTATGTGTACTTCAGACACTGAAGTCAGTCACACAGTGTCTTTTGGTTTCTTGTCTGGTGAATGATGTCATCTCCTCTCCAAAGGAAATGCTTCTCTGAAAGAGCTGGGAGAGGCTTTGGTATTGAGGCCAAAGCTGATTGTTCCACATACTTAGGGGGGAGCCCAACTCACTTCAGAGTTCTTTACTGTCTGAACATATCTTTGTTTAAATCGTCACTTTTAATTTTGAAGATTTGATTTTATTAAATTTATGTGTATCTGTGTGTACAATGTCAGTGAATGCCCTTTGTGTGCCAGTGTCTGACAAGGCAAGCACAGGGCATCGGACCCCTTGGAGCATGGCTTGGAGCATCGCTTGGAGCATGACTTGGAGCATGGCTTGCAGGCTGCTGTGAGCCCCCTGTTGTGTGTGCTAAGAACGGAACTCATTTCTCAGAATTATGTTGATATTTTTTCTGTTTCTTTTTGATGTTTTCTTTTTTCAATTTAGTATTATTTTTACTATTATAGGTGTTTTTTTGAACCCACCACACGGGTGGCTAAGTCCTCTAGAAAATCAGTCAATCCTCTTCAGTGCTGAGCCATCCGTTGTTCCTCTATTCACCTTCCTTTTTTTTCCCTTTAAAAAAAAAAGTTTCTGATTATTTTTAATTTGAAATTTTAGTTTCAAATTGTCTGGTATTACCAAGCAGATTTGCAGAGATTAACAATGGTGTTTTGCAGAGTAATTAGAAACCAGTCCTTCCAGTATCTTTTCCTCCATAAGCAAAAGATAGGGTGCTCCAAAATACCAAACTGGAATGCTTCCCTAACTGGTACAGAGTTGGCTCAGATGTTAGGGTTAGTTAGGGTTAGTTAGGGTTAGGGTTAGGGTTAGGGTTTTAAATGGCTAGGGGTGGTGGTGCATACCTGTAATCTTAGCAGCTTGAGAGACTGAGGTAAGAGGACTACTGTGTGTTCAAAACCAAATTGGGAGATTGGAGAAATAGCTCAGTGGTTGAGCTGACTGCTCTTCCAGAGGTCCTGAGTTCAAATCTAAGCACCCACATAGTGTACTCATATACATTAAAAACAACAACAGCAACAAACTAGATTGGGGTAGATAGTGATTTCCAAACCACCAGGTGATAAAATAAGACCCTGTTTTTGTTGTTGATTTTGTGTTAAAAGGGGGCAGGAAAGCTGCCTCAGCAGTTAAAAGTACTGGGGGGGAGGGGGGGAATAGTGGCTGCTCTTCCCAAAAATCTGGGTTCAATTTCTAGCACTCATAATGGTAGGTCGCAACTGCCTGTAATTCCAGTTTCAGGGGATCTGAAACCCTCTTCTGGCTTTCACAGATACTGGACATGGTACATAGACATACAGATAAGCAAAACAGCCATACACATATAAATTTAAAATAAATCTAAGAGAAAGAGACAGAATTATATTGTGGAGTATAAATGTTTATAATTCTACCACTTGGGCAGAGGCAGGAGGAGTTTGAGTCCAGATTGAGCTAGCTAAACAGATCTTGGTCAAAAAACTGCAAAGGTAGGGATATGGAGCAAGAATTAGTTGTCTGTACTTTGATATTGATATGGCTGCTTCAGTTGTTCTGAAGTCATTTTAGTAACTGATTCTCAGCTTATTTTTATAACTTAAAAGCATATCTGGTGTCGGGCAGTGGTGGCACACGCCTTAATCCCAGCACTTGGGAGGCAGAGGCAGGCGGATTTCTGAGTTCGAGGCCATCCTGGTCTACAGAGTGAGTTCCAGGACAGCCAGGGCTACACAGAGAAACCCTGTCTCGAAAAAACCAAAAAAAACCAAAAAAACAAAAACCAAAAACCAAAAAACAACAAAAAAGCATATCTGGTTTGGGTTTTTGGTATGGGAAATAGTGCTGGCCTTCAGTGCTATATAGCCAAAGCTGGCTTTAACTCCTGATACTTTTGTTTCTAGTTTATATGCTGGGATTATTGGAGTGTGCCACCACACTCTGCCAGAGCCTTGTTTGTTTTGTTTTTAAAGATATTTCTCAAATTGTAATATCTATGAGATATACAAATATGGAATATCAACATTATAAGTGACTATTAATAATTTGAAAGATAGGGTTTGTTTTTTTTTTTTAAGTACTTTGTGTATGTATATATATGAGTGTGTACTTGCCGTAGGGTGCATGTGGAGGTCAGGGAACAG
The DNA here is from genome assembly GCA_028551405.1 of Uromys caudimaculatus. Taxonomy (NCBI): domain Eukaryota; kingdom Metazoa; phylum Chordata; class Mammalia; order Rodentia; family Muridae; genus Uromys; species Uromys caudimaculatus. Next base: position 70,043,138 of record CM052704.1, on the reverse strand, counting down.
CCTTGGGAGGGGCTTTTAGCCTCCTTATCTGACTTTTTTATGTGGGTTCTAGGGTTTTTACCTTTGGAGTTTTCTCCCAACCTCCATGGTTCCCTTTCTCAAAGAAGAGAGTCTCTAATGTGTGTGTGTGTGTGTGTGTGTGTGTGTGTGTGTGTGTGTGTGTGTGTGTATGTAGGTTTGTTTAAGACTTGTTAAGATTTTAGGGTATCCCAAAGTAAATGTTCTTCTTTTTTTTTTTTTTGGTTTTTCGGTTTTTCCAGACAGGGTTTCTCTGTGTAGCCCTGGCTGTCCTAGAACTCACTCTGTAGACCAGGCTGGCCTGGACCTCAGAGAGATCCGCCTGCTTCTGCCTCCTGAGTGCTGGGATTAAAGGCGTGCGCCACCACTGCCCGGCTGTAAATGTTCTTAAGAAAGATAATTTGATATATGGAGATGGCACTTATTTTTGCATTGTTTTCTGGGTGGAAGTGGAAGCTGCTACTACTGTTGCTTCTCTTCCTAAAGATGTTTAAAAATTATTTATTTTTGTTTCATATGTATTGATGTTTTGCATGCATATATGTCTGTATGAGGATGTCATGTCCCCTGGAATTACAGACTGTTGTGAGCTGAGTTATGAGTTGTGGGTACTGGGAAGTGACCCCTGGTTCTCTGGAAGAATACCCAGTTCCTAACCACTGAGCTATTTCTCCAGCCCCATAAAGATTCTTACTTATTTTAAATTATGTGTGTATGTGTGGGCATGTTCATGTGAACGCAGGACCCTCACATGCCTGAGGCGTCAGACCCCCTGGGCTGGGCCAGCCATCTCTCCAACCTGGTCCTGTGTAGTATTACTTTCTTATACCTCTCTCTTGTGTGTGTGTGGGGTGGGGGAGTGTCAAAGAATACTGTGTAGGAAGTCATTCCTCTCCCTTCACTGTGTCGGTCTTAAGGACTGAACTTGGGTTGGCAAGCACCTTTATTAACTGGTCCTCTAGCATTTCTTTTTACTTTTTATACTTCTAATTTATTTTTGTAGCATAGGGCAGTGATTTTGTTACGAACTTGCATTAATGTGTGTTTAGGTGGTTGGTGGTGGTTTGTTGGGTAGTGGTTAAGCACGGGAATACTGGAAACTAAAGGTTGTAAAAAAAGAGAATGACCCTGAAGCTTTCTCCGTTTGTCTCTCTAATTTGCAATATACGTATTACACTTCTTGTGCTGGAGAGATGGCTCAACAGTTAAGAGAACTGGCTGTTTTTCGAGAGGACTCGGGTTCAATTCCCAGCACCCACATGGGGGTTCACAACTGTCTGTAATTCTAGTTTTAGGAAATTCAATACCCTCATCTGGCCTCCATGGGCACAAGGCATGCACATGGTATACAAACATGCATGCAGTCAAAACACCCATATATATAAAATAAAAAAAATTAATCTTAAACTGGGTGGTAGTGGTGTACACTACCCACTTTTAATCCCAGCATTTTGGAGGCAGTCAGATGAATCTCTGAATTTGAGGCCAGAGGGAGTTCCAGGATAGCCAGGGCTACACAGAGAAACCCTGTCTCAAAAAACCAACAGCAACAACAACAAAATCAATCTTTAAAAAACAAAAATATGAGCCGGGCAGTGGTGGCGCACGCCTTTAATCACAGCACTTGGGAAGCAGAGACAGGCAGATTTCTGAGTTTGAGGCCAGCCTGGTCTTCAAAGTGAGTTCCAGGACAGCCAGGGCTATACAGAGAAGCCGTGTCTCAAAAAAACAAAACAACAACAACCAAAAAAAAAAAACCAAAAATATGGGGCTGGAAAGATGGCTCTGAGGTTAAGGGCACTGATTGCTCAGGCTCTGAGTTCAAATCCCAGTATCCATGTAGCAGCTTGTAACTGTAAAGCCAAGATCTGACACTCACATAGACATACATGCAAACAAAACATCAGTGCACATAAAATAAAGGTAAATAAATTTTAAAAGATTTAAAAATAATTAAAAGCCATTCGACTTGTAAAAGGTTTATCTGTGCTTTAGGAAAAACAGAAACTAATCAAATCATGTTTATATATAGCATATATACATGGTTATTTTTGAGGACCTTTCATATATATAAATAAGTAAATTTATAATTGCTTTCAGGTATATCGTACTTTTTAAAATTTTATTCTTACGTATATGGGTCTTTTGCCTGCATGCATGTCTGTGTGCCACATGTGTACAATATCTACGGAGGCCAAATGAGGTTATCAGTCTCATGGGGCTGGAGTTGCAGACAGTTGTGGGCTGCCCTATGGTACTGGGAGTCAAACCCAGTGCCCCTGAAAGAGCCATCTCTTTAGCCCTTACATGTTTTTTAAAAACAGCCTCTTTTCTATTCAGTAGTTTGCTGCGGAGCTGGGTGTAGTCGTCACATCTGTAATCCCATATTTTGAGAAGCTGAGGCATAATGTTCTGAAGTTCAAGGCTACACTGGACTGAAAGACTAAAAAATTTTAAATTTTTATTATGATTTGCTATGTAAGCTATCTATAAGCATGCATTTAAAAATAATGCTTATTTTATATAAAATAAGGTTATTTAGTATTCCATTTTAAACTACCCTGTGACTTTTTATCCTTGTTTTCTATGATCTTCCCAAAATAGTACCTGTACATTTATTTATACTTACTATGTACACTACTACAGTGAATATCTTTGAATGTGGACCCTGTATAGAAGCCTATGTGAGGAATAGCTTTAGATGTAAAAAATTCTTTCAGTTGAAATCCACAGGAGACTTAAATGATTTGGAGTAAAAGTTTTACAACTGCTAGGATTTGTGTTGTTTTGTTCTTTGTGAAGCCATGGCTATCACAGAACTCACTCTGTAGACCAGGCTAGCTTTGAACTCAGAGTTCCACTGTCTCTGTCTCCTAAGTGCTGAGATTAAAGACATGCCAGAGCACTGCCTGGCAGCTACTGGGAGTTCTGTGCTGGAACTCCATCTCTTGATGGGAGGAATTTCAGTGCGGTGTTGGAAACTGAGCACCATGCTGGACTTGTGAGTTTTATTTATTAGTGTGAATATGTTTAGTCTATTGTAAGCAAATAGAACTCCAAAAGTAAGTGATGACTTTATGTTTTCCCTTACTAGGTTTCAGCTTTCTGTGCTGTGGGGTCCACCGTAAGAGAGGTAGATGTGACGTGTGCCTGTGCTGAAGATGCATGAGTTCTTACAGTAACAGTTGTAGTCTAGTGCCTGGTTCCTTTGTCAGGACAATGCCGTTTTATCTTAGCATGGACGTGGACCCCTTCTCAGTTTTGTTTTTCAGTAAATTAGTCCCAGCTTTTTTTTTCCTTTTTTTTTTTTTTTTTTTTTTTTAATTTAGCTCTTTTTTTCCTTTTCATTTATGTTGTACTTACTTCTCTTGACTTTTTTCCCCATGCTGTAAATGGGGGTATAAAGTGTATGATTACACCTGAGCATGGTGTCTCATACCTTTAATCCCAGTGCTCAGGAGGGGAGACAGAAAAATTGGCCTAAGTTCAGGACCAGCCTAAGCATAAGTAAGTTATAGATGGAACTGAACTACAGAGTAAAATCTTAACTAAAAGAAAAAAAGAAAAAAAAAAAAAAAACCCAAACAAGTAGTTAGAGTAATTCACAATGATAATTGATAGTGTTTCTAGAAGAGTTACTACAAGCCCTGTGTGTTAATTCTTAAAACAACTTTGTGGAGATACACGATGCAATTTCTGTGATTTCTTTCCTTTTTTTTTGGTGGTGGGGGGGGTTGTAGGAGATTTACCCAAGACCTTATAGATTTAAATACACTCTATGAAAAATAGTTTGCATTATCTCTAGGCCCTATTTCTATATTTTATAAAGGAAGTAACGGCCTAGAGCAGATTAATCAAACAAATGTTGAGTTCTGTGTTGAGACCTAGCAGATCTAGATGGCTGATTATCAAGCCCAAGTTCTTTTCTCTCTGTTCTTCTTTTCCCTTCCTGAGCACATCCTCTTACTGTGTTGTTGCAGCCCCCGCTAGTCTATTTTTTCTAGTACTGAGGATCAAATCTAGTGCCTTGAACACCGAAGAGGAGCAGCTAAATTCTCTGCTCTCCCCTTGCTAATCTTAAAGGTGCTCTGTGAACTAACTTGGCTGTAAACTAGATATTTCTTGCTCTGTGTATTCTCTCTGAGCCAGAAGTCCTTGATGGAGGAGAAAATAGCACAGAAAGGAACTTATCTTTCTGATTTCCTTCAAAAGCATCAAAATTCTGAGCTCTTGCAAGCATAGTATGTGAATTGTTAGTCATTCTTTTCGAAACTAGTTTAGAAGAACATGCAATTTAAAAAAATGATCTATTCATTTTTTTATTTTATGTGTATGGTGTTTTCTTGCATGTATTTCTGTGCACCACTTGTATGCTTGGTGCCCGTGGAGGTCAGAAGAGGGTATAGAATCCCTTGGAGCTATAGCTACAGATAGAAAATAAATTTATTTAAAATAATAAAATATTACTAACCCAGACTGCGGTGGTGCATGCCTTTAGTCCCAGCACTTGGGAGACAGAAGCAAGCAGATCTCTGAGGCCAATCTGGTCTACAGAGTTATGGAACAGCCAAGGCTATACAGAGACACCCCATCCCCACCCCACCCCCCATTGGCTGGCTAGAAAATGGACAGATAGCTTTCATTTGTGACAAAAGGGAAGCTAAGTCCTCAAAGTCTACATAAATAAGTCCTTTTTATGTTATTTCATTTTTTAAAAGATCTATTTATTTATTTATTTGTTTGGTTTGGTTTTTTGAGACAGGGTTTCTCTGTGTAGCCCTGGCTGTCCTGGAACTCCCTTTGTAGACCAGGCTGGCCTCGAACTCAGAAATCCACCTGCCTCTGCCTTCCAAGTGCTGGGATTAAAGGCGTGCGCCACCACTGCCCGGCTGACTTCATGTATTCTTGAACTGCTCCCACCCCTGTCTTTCTCCTGAGCTGTTTGAAATCTAGAGGTGTTGTCTGCCATGGCACACTTATGGAGGTCAAAGGAAAACTTGCAGGTGTCCTCTCTACCATATGTGTCCTGGGATCAGAATGAGGTGGCAAGCACCTTCACCTACTGTTCATTTGCTGGCTCTGTTGTTTTTCCAGTCAGCATCTAAACAAGTTGAGGTAAGGTAAATGTGGTTAGGTAAATGTATATATTATCTTATAATTCATGTTCATAATCCATACATTTCTTTATTGGTAGAGAAGCTGACTTACTTCCACTTTCTTCTTCACTCAGGCACCAACATACTGCCTCTTTAGCACTAACACTAACCATTTTAGAAAGACTATTTCTCCCCATGAACAACAAATAGCTGTATTAATACTATTTTTAAGTTTATGATTTTAGCCGGG
>CM052704.1:69903458-70037274 GCA_028551405.1 Uromys caudimaculatus | reverse complement strand
CCCGGCTAAAATCATAAACTTAAAAATAGTATTAATACAGCTATTTGTTGTTCATGGGGAGAAATAGTCTTTCTAAAATGGTTAGTGTTAGTGCTAAAGAGGCAGTATGTTGGTGCCTGAGTGAAGAAGAAAGTGGAAGTAAGTCAGCTTCTCTACCAATAAAGAAATGTATGGATTATGAACATGAATTATAAGATAACATATACTGAAGATATTTGTTTGTTTTATTTTTCTTTTTTTAAAGATTTATTTATTATATGTAAGTACACTGTAGCTGTCTTCAGACACCCCAGAAGAGGGCATCAGATCTCATTACGGATGGTTGTGAGCCATCATGTGGTTGCTGGGATTTGAACTCATGACCTTAGGAAGAGCAGTTGGCGCTCTTAACCGCTGAGCCATCTCTCCAGCCCTTTGTTTTATTTTTCAAGGAAGGGTTTCTCTGTGTAGTCCTGGCTGTTATGGAACTTGCTTTGTAGACCAGGCTGGACTTGAACAGGAACTTGTGAGCCTTTGCCTCCTCCTGCCCCTGCTTCCCAATTGCTGGGATTAAAGGTGTATGCCACTACTGCACAGCTACTGAAAATATTTTCAACAAATGCTAGGAAAAATTTCTGACCAACAATAGTCTATTTTATGTATGAGACAGTGTCACATGGTTCAGGCTCTTCTTGAATTCACTCTGTAACCAAACATGACCTTGCCTCCATTTTCCAAGTACTGGAATTACAAGTGAGTACTGCCAGTCCCCCAGGCATGCTCCTACCCCCAAGTCCTGGGAAACAAATCTAGATCTTATATATTCTAGTAAGTATTCTCTCCCAGCCCGATGTTCTGGTTTTATCTGTGGAGGTAAATCTTATTATTGTTTTGCTTGAGCCTATATTTACTGTGTTGCAAACTCTGGCCTTGAATTAGCAATGCTTTGATAATCATCTTGCCCCAGCCCCTGAAGTGCTAGAACTGTAGGTGTATGCTTGCTGCCACACTGAGCTCCTTGGATATCTGTTTGTCTCTTAGGCTCTTTCTCTTTCTGCCACGGTGTCATTGAGATTTTTTGTGATAGTTAAGTATATTAACAGTTGCCAGTCATGGTGGCGCACGACTTTAATCTCAGCACTTAGGAGGCAGAAGCAGATAGATCTCCGAGTTTTAGGCCAGTCTGGTCTACAGAGTGACTTCCAGGACAGCCGGGGCTACACAGAGAAACCCTGTCTTGAAAACAAACAAACAAATAAACAAACAACAAAACAGATATTAACACTGGGCTGGTGAGATGGCTCAGTGGATAAAGTACTTACTGCACAAGCTTAATAACCTGAGCTTGAGCTGTAGAATCCACATGAGATGGAAGATCACTTCACAAAGTTGCCCTCTGACTGCCACATGTATGCTATGACTCACATGACAGACATTCCAAACATGTAATAATAAATTACCAAAAGAGAATATGATCAAATGTGATTATAATCAGAATGGACTATACATAAGGCCTTGTAAGTATGGAACAGGAAGAAAGAACATTTAAAAAGTGCTGTTGGCCAGGGGATGGCTCAGCTGGTGCAAGCACTAGCCATGCAAGCCTGAGGACTCAAGCTTATTTATATCTGGATGTGCTGGCTCACTTTTTTTTTTTTTTTTTTTTTTGGTTTTTCGAGACAGGGTTTCTCTGTGTAGCCCTGGCTGTCCTGGAACTCACTCTGTAGACCAGGCTGGCCTCGAACTCAGAAATCCACCTGCCTCTGCCTCCCAAGTGCTGGGATTAAAGGCGTGAGCCACCACTGCCTGGCTCTTGCTAGCTCACTTTTGTAATGCCAGCAAGAACGGAAGTGGAGATAGGAGACTTAGAGAAGGCTCATGAGCCAGGAACCACGAAGTAAGCAGCATAGAGGCTGAAAGATGAACAAATGAATAATAAATGAATAATAAAGATGGAAGGCAAACGTTATTTCTTCACAGTTGCCCTCTGCACGAGGGCTGTGGCACACAGGTGCGTGCATGAGTGAGATGTGCACACATACACACAACAAATGAGTCGATTTTATTTTAAGTGAGTTTTTTTTTTTTAAGTGCTGTAGAAAAGAATTTGGTATTAGTGCCATTAGTTCATGACTATGTTTAGGTTGACATAAACTTTGGTCCTTACAGTGTGAGTTCAGTAGAGATTTTGTGATTGTGTTTATATATGCTTAAGATTTTTCATTGTTTTTTGTTTCGTTTTGTTTTAAGCAGCAGCATCTGGAGTCAAGAAAACCACAGTATCTGAGGTGAGTTTCATACTGATTTTCTGCTTGCTAAAAGTGTTAATTCTGACATAGCAGAATAATTCTGACATAGCAGAATATCTGTCCAGATGTGTCCAAACTTCTGACATCACAGTCCATTGCTGCCATCTGTAGAGGTCATACTTGAGAACCATGTAATTGAGTTACAAAAAGAAAGAAAATGCCAAAATATCTCATGATATTTTAAGTAAGGTTATGATCTTGTGCTGGGCTATATTTAAAGTTATCTTGGGCCATATGCAGGCTGTGGGTTAGACATGGCTATCTCTTTGTTTATGTCTTAAAAAGTAGATAGGGTGTGGGGTGTGTGTGTGTGTGTGTGTGTGAGAGAGAGAGAGAGAGAGAGAGAGAGAGATGTTTGACATTTTCAAAGAAAAATATGTACAACTGCTTCAAAAGAATAATATTCTTATATTAAACACAGCAGTAGTTAAAAAAATAAATATTTTTTTCTTTGCCTATCAGTCATCTTGCTGCCTCTGATCTTGATCTGCTTCATGTGAGAATCAGCCATGTTTCCTTGAATGCTCTCTGTGTCTGGGTGTTGGGTCACGTTGCTGGGGATCAGGTTCAGGGCCCCGTGCTGTTAGGTGAGCACTCTACCACTGAACTCCATCCTCAGCCTAGGTACTGCTGTTCCTGCATCACCCACTTGTCCTCAGACTCACTCCTAGCTCAGCTCCTGGAGTACAAGGATTATATGTACCACCACACCTGTCTACAAATCTATATTTGTGGTAGGGAATTTGTGAGGTTTTTGTTTTGTTGTTGTTTAGACACATGGTTTTTCTGTGTAACAGACCTGGCTGTTCTGAAATTCCAGCCTGGCTTAGAACTTTTAGTAATCCACCTGCCTCTGCCTCTCGAGTGTTGGGACTAAAGGTCTGTGCTACCACACATGGCTTTTTTGTTTTGTTTTTAGTGTATATGGTATATGTGATGTGTGTGCATTGTGGGAACTCCGCATGTGCAGAGAGATGGGAGGTTGATGTCAGGCGTCTCCACATACATGCACCCACAGTGTAGGTGACCCTCTGCCTTATATATTGAGGCAGTCAGTTGCTGAGCTTGAAACTCAGTAATTGGGCTAATCAAGCCAGCCAGCTTGATTTGGGGATCTTATCTCTGCCTCTTAAGTGCTGGGATGCTACGTCTCCCAAGCTTTTACATGGGATCCAAACCCTGGTCTTCATGCTGAGCTAGCACAGATGCAATAATATCATATATTCACTTTTGGTTTTTTGAGATAGGGTTTTTTGTTTGTTTGGTTTTTTTTTTTTAAAACATATCTCTGGCTGTCTTGGAAGTCAGTATTTAGACTAGACTGGCCTCACAGAGATCTACCTCTGCCTCCAGAGTTCTGGGATTAAAGATGTACCACATCTGGATGTAATATCTTATAGTGATTATTTCTTTTGTATTTTGAGTTTTATCTATTTACTTTTGAGGCAGGGTCTCATTTAACCAAGGCTGGTCTCCCAGTGTGCTTTGTTTAAGGCCTCTGAGGTTGGCCGGCAACTCCAGGTCATCTGCCTCCCCCCCTAAAGGTCGGTATTCTGTGCAAGCACCACCACACAGGCTTATTCTAAGGCTCAGGGAAGTCAGACCTCTCGCAGGCTGAGCAGACACTCTCCCACCTGAGCTATTTGCCCTATCCTTGTTTGGTTTTGGAGACAGAATCTCACTCTGTACTCAGGTTAGCGTAAGGTAACTTGGGACTTTGGACAATCTTGCCTCAGCCTCCCAAAAAGTGGGCCAGCAGGTGTGTGCACCTCTTTTCCTTTGCAGGATATCTTCAGTTTGCTATGCTTTTCCCACATGGGGGTTTCCTAGCCCTGCTCTTAGTTCTGCTTCACTCCTGGACGTGTGTTGGAGTACTCAGGAAGTTGACCTAGCACTTTTCTTCTGAGATTTCAGACTTTTCTCTTAGAATATCTTTTTCGAGATATTTGTTGTTTTGTTATTGTGTTAGACCTCATATGGCTCAAACTCAGTATATAACCAAGATTGGACTTGAACTGCTCATCATGCTACCTCCAGCCTCCCAAGTACTGACTGGGCTTATAATTGTGGCAACATTTTCACTGGTCCTGGCCCCTGGCCTCCTAACCTGATGGGTAATGACATGAAGAGTAGCTTCATACCCTGTACTTGGGAATCTCAGGTCTAGTGAGATGGCTCCTCCTATAAAGACAATTTGAGGTTTTCGTTTCTTTGTTTTTATTTTTTGTTTTTTCAAGACACGATTTCTTTGTGTAGTCCTGACTGCCCTAGGACTTTCTCTGCTGATCAGGCTGGCTTCCAGCTCATGGAGATCTACTTACCTCTGCCTCCCGAGTGCTGGGATTAAAGGCGTGCTTCACCATGTTCTACAGGAGGCAGAGGAATCTCCTGAATTCTAGTTTAGGGATACCTAGTGAGACTTTGTCTTTAAAAATAAAATAAAAAACCAAAAAAGATAAATATGTTAAATACCTGAAGAATAATCATCTTGTTAGGTTCCTGAGTGCTGGAATCACAGATGTATGCAACTTGATACTTGCTTGGCTCCTTGTTTTGCTTTTATAGATAGATAATGTTTGACCTTTATTCCCCTGAAGGTCTATTCCCGCTTTTTCTTTTTTTCTGGTTTTTTTTTTTTTTTTTTTTTTGTTTTTCGAGACAGGGTTTCTCTGTGTAGCCCTGGCTGTCCTGGAACTCACTCTGTAGACCAGGCTGGCCTCGAACTCAGAAATCCACCTGTTTCTGCCTCCCAAGTGCTGGGATTAAAGGTGTGCGCCACCACTGCCCGGCTACCTGGTTATATATTAATCTTAAATTTTTTTCTTTTAGGGACCTTATGCCTCTGTCATGCCTGTTAAGAAAATAGGCCATCGAAGTGTTGATTCCTCTGGAGAGACTACATACAAGAAGGTGAGTCTGGAAAGCCTGGGTGAATCACCTTACTTTGGGAACATGCTAAGGGCAACACTGTTACCATATTGGTTTTTTTTTTTTTTTTTTTCTTTGAGACATTGTTTTCTGTGTATCCCTGGCTGTCCTGGAACTCACTCTGTAGACCAGGCTGGCCTCGAACTCAGAAACTGCCTGCCTCTGCCTTCCAAGTGCTGGGATTAAAGGTGTGCGCCACCACTGCTCGGCTCATATTGGGTTTTTTGTTTGCTTGTTTTGAGATAGTTTCTCATTTTATCACAGGCTGGCCTAGAACTCTCTGTAGTCTTTCTTCCTCAGCCTCTCAAGTGCTGAGATTATAGGGATGAGTCATCATGCCTGGCAGTCTCTTTGGTAGTGTTCCCCATAAACAGTGGTTTTCTTGTTTTGTTTTGTTTGAGCCATGGTCTCTCTATTTAGCCTTGGCAGTCCTGGAACTCACGATGTAGTCCCTGCTGTCTCAGACTCACAGAGATCTGTAATGAGTCTTACTACTTTGTGGGTTCTTCTTTTTTCACCCTTTATTCCCCCTACCCCACCCTACCTCACCCCCATTTCATCCCCTATCTATAGACAAAGAAGGGTAGAAGGGAGGGAGGGAGAGAGAGCATGCGCGAGCCCTGATTGAGTTCTTTCCTTCTGTTCTGTCTTTGACTCCTGTTACTAGCAAACTGCAAACCAACCCCTTGACCAACCACCAGCTCCACCTCTTGGAGCCCTAGCATTTATCTACCCTCTGAAAAGTTCCTAGAATTCCAAATGTCACATAATCGCAAAAACTATCTGCAGCTGGCCAAACCATGTCTCTGCTAGAGCACGAGGTAAATCACGTTCAGCTGCTGCAGAGTCCAAAGTAGCCCCACATCCCTACACCTAGGATTAAAATGAAAGCACATTCTTAGAATATTTACGCATTTTTAAAGAAACCAAAATTCTAGCATTCTCACTACAGAGATCTGCCTGTCTCTGCCTCCTGAGTGCTGGAATTAAAAGCTACACTACCACCCAACCCTTTTGTTAATGATAGACAATAAACATAATGTAACTTGTGTTTTAAAATCTAATTCACAAAGAATGAATTATTTTCTTTTTATATGTGTATTTTTAAAAATTTATTTATTTAATGTATGTGAGTACACTGTCACTTCAGACACACCAGAAGAAGACATTGGATCCCATTACAGATGGCTATGAGTAACCATGTGGTTGCTGGGAATTGAACTCAGGACTTCTGGGGGAGCAGTCAGTGCTCTTAACCACTGAGCCATCTCTCAAGCCCCCCCCCTTTTTTTTTTAGATTTATTTATTTATTATATGTAAGTACACTGTAGCTATTTTCAGACACATCAGAAGAGGGCGTCAGATCCTATTACAGATGGTTGTGAGCCACCATGTGGTTGCTGGGATGTGAACTCAGGACCTTTGGAAGAGCAGTCAATGCTCTTAACCGCTGAGCCATCTCTCCAGCCCCCAGCCCCTTTATATATGTATTTAAAGGAGACTTACTAATGAAAAACTAGTGTTAGTTGTTACTTTTTTTTTTTTTTTAAAAGACAGGGTCACTCTACATAGCCCTCACTGTCCGCAAACTCACTATGTAGGCCAGGCCAGCTCTAACAGAGATCCACCTGTCTTTGCCTTCCAAATTCTGGGATTAAACGTATGCACTACTGGGGGCTGGAGAGATGGCTCAGAGGTTAAGAGCGCTGGCTGTTCTTCCAGAGGTCCTCTGTTCAATCCCTAGCAACCACATGGTGGTGCCATCTATACTGTGATCTGATACCTTCTTCTGGCATATAGACATACGTGCAGGCAAAGTACTATATATATAAAATAAATCTTAAAAAAATAAAATAAAAAGTTATGCACTGCCATTCCCAGCCATAATTGACACTTTCCTTGAGTGGAAGAACTCAGTGTCATAATAGATACAAATATATTGCTGAGTTCTTTTTTTTTTTTTTTAAATTGGGCAGTGTTTTATTTTCCTTTACAATTTAATAAATACTTCTTGATGACTGCACTTGATGGGGTAAGGCTGCTTGGTAGTTTAGAAAGATCACAGCGGTGGTGTTTTCCTGACAGTGTGTAGTCTTCAGTAGTGAGTGGAATGACTTGTATGACGTCACTGTCACACCAGCAGCACGGCATTTATGCACCCGTCGTTTTCAGGATTGTTGGTGACTTGGGCACACTTTCCCCAAATACCCTTGCCTCCTTGTGTCACAAGGCCCAGCTCGCTCACGTTCACTTCAATAACTGCACCTTTGGTGACCACACCCAGGGTTGTATATAATGGGGATGATGGATTCTTTTTCACACCTAGTATAGGTAGGCAAAAGGTAGCTTTCAGCTCAGGGTGTGTGACATGGGCCTAATGAACTGTTCATATTTAGGTGGTTATCTTGTGAAGCCGTCACCAACAATATTGTTGAGTTCTAAAAGGCCACTTTTTTCTTTGCCACAGGAAAACTAGCTTTTTTCTTCCTTTTTTGAGAGGAAGAAAAAAATGCCTCAGGCTGATCTCCCACCCAGTGTTGTTGAGGATGGCCTTTTTTTTTTTTTTTTGGTTTTTTGAGACAGGGTTTCTCTGTGTAGCCCTGGCTGTCCTGGAACTCACTCTGTAGACCAGGCTGGCCTCGAACTCAGAAATCCACCTGTCTCTGTCTCCCAAGTGCTGGGATTAAAGGCGTGCGCCACCACTGCCCAGCGAGGATGGCCTTGAATTCCTATTCCCCTTGCCTCCATATCCTGAGTTCTAAGATTTACAGCAGGAACCACACCTACCTGGAACCCTGCTTCTAGGTTGTTGTTGTTCTCCTCCTCCTCCTCCTCCCTCTTCCTCTTCCTCTTTATCCTTTTTTTTTTTTTTTTTTTTTTTAAGACAGGGTCTCATATGGTAGTCCAGGCTAGCCTTGAATTTGCTATGTAACTAACATTGGATCCCTTGGCGCTTGAGTTGTACAGTCTGCTGTGAGGGAGCATGTTGTGGGTTCTAGGAACTGAACTTGGGTCCTCTGGAAGAACAGCAAGTGCTCTTAACCCTTGAGTCATCCCTTGGGTCCAGTTATTACTTCTACTACATTTTCCCTCTCAGAATTATGGTCATTTTTCTCTCCTTTTTCTTTTTTCCATGTTTTCCTTTTTTTTTTTTCTTTTTTTTTTTTCCCTTGCTTTTTTGGCTTTTTGAGACAGGGTTTCTTTGTATAGCCCTAGCTGTCCTAGAACTTGCTCTGTAGACCAGAGCTGTTAGATTCTGGCCTCGAACTCAGAGATTTGCCTGCCTCTGCCTCCTGAATGCTGAACTAAAGGTGTGTGCTATCACTGCCCACTGACTTTTTCTTCTTTTTCAATTTAGTATTTTTATTATTACAGGTGTTTTGTCTTCAATGTCTCTGCACCACATATGAGCCTAGTGCTCGCAGAGGCCAGAGAGGGTGGTGTTGGACCCCCTCAAACTGGAGTTATAGATACTTGTGAGCCCACCATATGGTGGCTGAGCCCTCTGGAAGAGCAGCCAGTTCTTTGAACAGCTGAGCTGTCCTTCATCCCTCTATCACCCCCTCCTTTTTTTTTTTTTTTTTAAGTTTTCTGATTCTTAATTTAAAATTTTAGTTTCAAGTTGTCTGGTATTACCAAGCAAAATTGTAGATATTAACAGTGGTGTTTTACAGAGTGACTAGAAAACTGGAATGCATCCCTAACTGGTAGAGTTGCTCTGTGTGTGTGTGCGTAAAGAGGTGGTTGTTTTTGTTTTGTTTTTAACTACTTTTCACGTTCTTAGAAGAGACAGTTGTCCTTTAGAGGACCAAAGCTCTGTAACTATACAATCAAATCAGACTCTGTGAATTTTAGTTATATTCTTTATCAGATGAATTAAAGGTTTGGGGGGCCCAGCTACCCCCAGGGCAGGTACTAATACTAAGTTCTTCCCTAACAGGCCAGTACATACTATGGTCCTCTTTGCTGCTCTGAATCTTCTCTGTTTCCTATATCGTTCCTAGGTTTAATTCCAATGTAGAGGACTGGAGTAGTCTACATTCTATCCACCTATTAGAGGGCATTTGCTCTCAAGTGTTTCTTCTGCAGTTTTCCTCATGAATTTCGTGAGTTTGGTTGCTTGGTTTAGTTTTCTTAGATCAGGTGTAGCCCAAGGTGACATTTGTAAATTTCTTGTTTAACCACTTACTTGGTGAGATTCCAGGAGTGTGCCACCTTTTGTTTGTTCGGGTTTTTTGGTTTTGTTTTGTTTTTAAGGGTTGGGGAGTTGTAATAGAGACAGGTCTCTGTCTGGCCTTCAATTAAAGGCAGTCCTCCTGCTTCTGCACTCTGGAATTATAGGCTTGTACCACCATGTCCAGACTTTGGTTAGACTTGATACCAGAACATTTTTGTAATTTCTTTCCTGTTTCTTAGACAACTTCATCAGCCTTGAAAGGTGCCATCCAGTTAGGCATCACTCACACTGTGGGCAGCCTGAGCACTAAACCAGAGCGTGATGTCCTCATGCAAGATTTCTACGTGGTGGAGAGCATCTTTTTCCCCAGGTACAGAGAGGTCAATGTCTCTGAGAATGTCTTAGACAGTGACTTTCATCAGCCTTGGGGCAATTTTAAGGGTTCTATTCTGACTATTTTTTTTTTTTTTGGTTTTTTTGAGACAGGGTTTCTCTGTATAGTCCTGGTGTCCTGGAACTCACTCTGTAGACCAGGTTGGCCTCGAACTCAGAAATCCACCTGCCTCTGCCCCCCAAGTGCTGGGATTAAAGGCGTGCACCACCACTGCCTGGCTTATTCTGACTAATTTAAGCTTGTCATCCCTTAACCTTGTAAATAGGATAATGGGATTAGAGAGTTTGACAGCAGACTTTACTGAATGCCAGTGGAGTGTCTTATATTACAAGCAAACAAACAAACGGCTCATTTAGGCTATCGAGCTGGCTCAGCGACAAAGGTAAAGCCTAACAACCTGAGTTTGAGCCCTGGGACCCACGTGATGGATGGTTGATGCCTGCAAGTTCTCCTCTGACTTCAGCATATGTACCAAGGCATGTATGCCTGGGCTTACACATGCACGCATGTGCGAGCGTGCATACACACCGAATAAATGTAATTAAAAGGATGTTTTCAGAGCTCGAGAGATGGCTCAGTGGTTTAGAGCACTTACTGCTCTTTCAGAGGACCTGAGTTCATTTCCTGGCACCCACATATAACTCACAACCACTTGTAAGTCCAGTTCAAAGGATCGGACACTTTCTTTTGGCTTCCAAAAGCACCAGGCATCCCAGGTGTGGTGGGACACACATTTAATCACAGCACACAGGAGGCAGAGGCAGGTTCGAGGACAGCCTGGTCTACAAAGCGATTCCAGGACAGCCAGAGGTATTAAACAGAAAACCTGTCTCAAAAAAAGGAAAAAAAAGCACCAGGCATGTATATGGTGCATAGACATGCATGCATGCAAAACACCCACACACAGAATAAAAATCAGATGAGTTTGGTGATAACTTTAATCCCAACATTTGTGAGGCAGAAGTAAGCTGATTTCTGGGAATTTAAGGCCAGACAGGGCTACATAGTGAGACCTTATCTCAAACAAAAAATAAACTTTTGATTGACTTACTGCATTGGCTAGAAGGTAATGTGAGTCTTGTGCCTTACTCTCCTATGTTGTGCCTTCGACCCACACATTGACTCATCTTCATCCCCACACATCTCTCGGGTGTGGTCCACCTGGTCAGTATCTGTGGTCGAGGGCGGATGTCATGGGGACTGGGGACTGACACATTAAGGTTTCTTTCTGTTTAACCCATCAGTGAAGGCAGCAACCTGACACCGGCTCACCATTACAATGACTTTCGGTTCAAGACCTACGCACCTGTTGCCTTCCGTTACTTTAGAGAGCTATTTGGCATCCGGCCTGATGATTACTTGGTAAGTTGCAAGAACCTCTGATTCTAAGACCAGAGGAATATTACAAAAGGAATTTCTTTCTTGTACCATCTTGCTTTAGTCTTTAAAATGGGTGTGAATCTCCCTACTTTCTGCATGGGGCAGGCCCTGGCGTGTTTGACTCTTAATGTCTTCTCTCATTTCAGTACTCCCTTTGCAGTGAGCCATTGATTGAACTCTCCAATTCTGGAGCTAGTGGTTCCCTCTTCTATGTGTCCAGTGATGATGAATTCATCATTAAGACCGTCCAGCATAAAGAAGCAGAATTTCTGCAAAAGTTGCTTCCAGGATACTATATGGTGAGTGAGGAGTACTGGCAGAGGGGCAGTCCTCAGCAGAGCTAGTGATGGTGTCTTTTTTTTTTTTTTTTCCAAGACAGGTCTCTCTATATAGCCCTGACTCTCCAGGAACTCCATCTGTATACTAGGCTGGCCTTGAACTGACAGAGATCCATCTGTCTCTGTCTCTCGAGTGCTGGGATTAAAGGCATGTGCTGCCACCTGGCTCAGGTGCTCATTGGGAGTTTGCTCTGACTTAGAGGCTAAAACAAGACAGGATTTTCATTGGTGGTTTTGGATTTTGACACAGTGTTTCCAGTGCTGGCCCTGAACTACTGATGACTCAGTCTCTGCCTCCCAAGTCCTGGGTTTACAGTTGTGTGCTAGCACACTGGGTTTAAGTGGTGCTAGCATCGAGCCCTAAGCTTTGTGAATGCTAAGCTGGCACTCTTTTTGTTTTGAGACTGGGTCTTCCTGCATAGCTCAAAGTCTTTTTTTTTTTTTTTTTTTAAGATTTATTTATTATATAGACAGTGTTTTGTCTGCATGTCAGAAGAGGGCATTAGATCTCATTATATAGATTCATTAGATCTCATTATATAGATTCATTATATAGATCATTATATAGATTCATTATAGGTGGTTGTGAGCCACCATGTGGTTGCTGGGAATTGAACTCAAGACCTCTGGAAGACCAGTATTCTTAACCTCTGAGCCATCATCTCTCCAGTCTTCAAAGCCATTTTTTAATTTCTGGCTCTCTTCCCTCTGCATCTGAGGTATCAAGATTTTATCTGGCTTAATGCTGTTTTTTCCCTGTAAATTCTCTTAGATACCTTGGCAGATATTGAACAAATATATAGCTCAACACATTTTACCCAAATCCCTTGTAAAGCATAGGAATTTGTGCCTTGAGTTTCACTGAAAATCAGTTAACCTGTCTACTACTTCTTCCTTTTATGCCTTAGAATCTTAACCAAAACCCTCGTACTTTGCTGCCCAAATTTTATGGATTGTACTGTGTGCAAGCAGGCGGCAAGAATATACGAATTGTGGTGATGAACAATCTCTTGCCGCGGTCAGTCAAAATGCATATGAAATATGACCTGAAGGGTTCAACTTACAAGCGGCGGGCTTCTCAGAAAGAACGAGAGAAGACTCTCCCCACCTTTAAAGATCTTGACTTCCTACAAGATATCCCTGACGGCCTTTTTTTAGATGCTGACATGTACAGTGCTCTGTGTAAGACTCTGCAGCGTGATTGTTTGGTGAGTTGCTATATTTTTCCTCTATTTCAGACACAGAAATCACTATCATCAGAAAGCCTTATAATTCTCTGGCATTGTGTCTATGGGAGCTGGAACTCAGACCTTTAGCTCCTTGTGTCCTGGGCCGAATTTATTTGTTTATTTTCGGGAGTATGTATATGTGGGGGGTTAGTACACAGTTGTACTTGGCTGTGTATAGTGCAACTGAGCACAGGTGCTGTCACCTGTGTACAAGCGTGTGCTTGCCTGTGTATGGACACGTAGAGGCCAGATCAGTAATAAGTGTCTTCCTTGATGTCACTCCACTTTACTTTCTCAGACAGTATCTCACTAACCTCACTTTTCTCATGCTTTGGTGACCCCCAACCATAAAATTATTTTTGTTGCTACTTCATAACTGTAATTTTGCTACTGTTGTGAATCACAATGTAAATACCTGTGTTGTTCAGTGGTCTTAGGTGACCCCTGTGAAAGGATTGTTTGACTCCCTACAAGGGTCAAGACTCACAGGTTGATAACTGCTGGTCTAGACCATCAGCATTACTCATTCCATTTCCTGTTCTTCCCAGCAGGTATTTCATTGCCTCTAACCTGCAGAAAATCCTCCTGACTGTTTCCCAAATTTGGGGATTACAAGTAAAAGCCATTATGCGCAGCTCTCTAAACGAGACAGACAGACTGTAGACCCGGCTAGCCTTAAACTTGGGATCTGCCTTTAATCCAGTACTGGGATTAAAAGTGTGCACACCAATCTTCAACGCCGAGTTGCCCCCTATTTCTCTGGAAATACCTGGACCCTCCATCCTGTCCAGCCTCTCTGTGTTGCCATGTGTTACCCTTGTTTGTTCACTCTTGTGCTGCTTCCTCAGTGATGCCCCTCCGTTTGTCTGTCAGTCTCCTGTTTATCTGTTTCAGTTTCAAAGGCTAGACAACCACTCGAAACTACTCAACTAAATGAGCCAGTAATTGTTTTAAGTTATACTCAGTCAGTTGTGGCGAGCTGTTCCTCAGCCTTTCTTCTGCATACCTCTTAGGATACCGTGGTTGAACTGCATTGTAATGGGAGCCGTGGGAGCTGAAGTGAGCAGACCCCTCTTCACCCTGTTCTAGGGAGCACGACAGGCTTAATGTCAGATGCTTTCAGGCCCTTGGTGTGATACACCTCCCCATTATGGTTGTCTTGCCCTTTTCAGTCTCTTTCATTGGCCACACCTACCCTGTGTGTTTCATATCAGCAATGTCACGGTGTCCCTCCTTGAGCCGGGCGCGTGTTTCTTTCTCTAGCCTTTTGCAATGGTCTTTTCTCACTTTACCTGGTTTTACTTTTTATTTCCAGTTTGTTGTTTGTGAAACTATTTCAGTGATCTTTTTAGCCTTCTCTGTGGTCTTTTATAGAAACATTTGTACTGTCTTACTGTACTGTATTGCGGTTATTTTTATATTTGTATTCAGTAAGTGTTGAACTAAATTGAAGTTGATCATATAAAGCCCTCCCACACATCTTTTCTGACCCAGATCTGTCACACAGTCTACCCCCCCTTCCCCCTTTATTTTTTTGAGATTGGGTCTCAGGTAACCTAAGCTACCCTTGTTCTCCCTATGTAGCTAAGAATGACCTTGATTCTTGCTCCTGCTTTCATCTCCCAAGTGTTGGGATTGTGGGCTTATGTCACCATGCTGGGAAGGGAGCTTAGATTTCCAATCATCCAGGCAAGCACTCCACCAACTGAGCTACACCCCCAACCTGTTGTTACAGATGCTCACCACAGTTTGGGCACACAGTCTTCATACCTTGGAAAAGACAGTGTTCTTAAGTGACAAAATGAACTCTAAAAAATAATAAGTTGCATTGCCTACTTTGGTGGCTCAGGCCTATAATTCAATTACTTAGAGGCTTAGGCAAAAGAAAGAACCACATGGGGAACTTGGTAAAGCCTTAGTTCTGTTATTCAGATGGAGAAAGGTAAGGAAAGGAGTGTAAATAAAGACCTAGCAGAGTAAAAAGAGAGGTGAGGCAGTGAGAGCCTGAAAGAAGTCTTGACAGCTCCCACGTGTTGATCATGTCCTTTCTCCCTGTTAGGTGCTACAGAGCTTCAAGATAATGGACTATAGCCTGCTGATGTCCATCCACAACATGGACCACGCACAGCGAGAGCCTGTGAGCAGTGAGGCACAGCACTTAGTTGACACCCGCAGACCAGCCCCGCAGAAGGCTCTCTATTCCACAGCTATGGAATCCATCCAGGGCGAGGCTCGACGGGGCGGCACCATGGAGACTGAGGACCAGTGAGTGGGCTTGGAAGCAGCATCTGGTCACACATATGCTCACAGTGCTTTTTCTTGAAGGAACCTAGCTTCTGGGAAAGAGTAGCTGTGATCTGACAATGAGACCAACAGCACTAATGATCATGGAGTCATTGACTTTTTTTTTTTTTTTTTTTTTTTTTTTTTAAAGATTTATTTATTATTATATGTAAGTACACTGTAGCTGTCTTCAGACACACCAGAAGAGGGCGTCAGATCTCATTATGGATGGTTGTGAGCCACCATGTGGTTGCTGGGATTTGAACTCAGGACCTTCAGAAGAGCAGTCGATGCTCTTAACCGCTGAGCCATCTCTCCAGCCCCAGTCATTGACTTTTAAAAGAATAGAGAGGAAAGAAAACTGTCTGAGTTTATAGTGCATTGGGGAGAGCTGTCTGGGATGAAAAGATTGTAAATGTTGTTAATACTTAGAAGTTTAGGTGTGCATTATAAATCACATTAAGTTGTATTACAGCATATTTTAGGCTTCTCTACCAAAGGCCTCTTTCTTAGTGTCTTGGGTTTGTCCAATGATTGCAGTTAATGAAAGTTTCAGATGGTTTCATTTTTTTAGATGTCTTACTGGGAACAAATAAAGATACAAAAGTACCAGCATGTTTGTTTTTATTTGGGGACTAGTCCAAAATTGCTGAGTAGTGATTTTAGTCTTGTTGATGGAACTCTATGGGAGAAGTACAAGGAGGTTCTATGCATGCTCAGAGGGGTGTAGTCTGGGGGATGAGATGGCTGTTTAGCTCTTAGCTCCATGTCTAGATTTGACTGACAGTTAGGAGAAGCCTCCCCCTGGTAGTGAACACATTTTACTAACTAACTCTTTTCCTTTATTTATCCAGCATGGGTGGCATCCCTGCCCGGAATAACAAAGGGGAAAGGCTCCTGCTTTATATTGGCATCATTGATATTCTGCAGTCCTACAGGTGAGGGTATGTGGGTCACAGATTAGGACAGAGGGTGCATCAAGCTGGTCATGTGTGGTTTTTCCTTTTATTGATTTATTTATATTTATTTTTTCATTTTGTGCATGTGTTTTGACTTTTGCCTATGTATGTGTATCACTCTAATGTCTGGTGCCTGTAGAGTGTAGAAAAAGGCATTGGATCCCCTAGGACTGGAGTCAAAGGTGGTTGTGAGCTGCCTGTAGGTGCTGGGAACTGTACCTAGATCCTCTCTCTCTTTAAGAGCAGCAAGTGCTCTTAACTGCTGAGCCACCTCTCCAGTTCCCACGTTCTTCTTTTAGATGTATTCTTTGTCAAGTTCTTCATGATGGAAGAACCATGAGTCACAGTCTGGTTACCCATAGATAGGTGGGTTTATTCCCTTGTTTTTGTGCCTCCTCCCGCCTCTTCAACATGATGTGTACTCTGTGGAATGCTCAGTCCGTCCTCAGATAGAAGCATGGGGTGGAGCACTCCCTCTGCCTTGACTTTCTGTGAGAAACCTGTGGGTTGAGTCGTGCTCCACGTAAGGAGGTAGCTAGAAGCACATTCTCGTTTCCACAGAGGAAAAATAAGATGTCTGTGTGAGGTAAAAACCAGCAGCCTGTGGAGGAGGAGCCGTGAAGTGAGGGAGGAGCTGAGCTGCAAATGTTAGGCTCCATCTTGTTCCCGACACATTTTCGGTACTGAAGCAGACTGAATCTTTAATATTTGATTTACTGATTATTATCTAACTAAAACTTTTTTTTACATTTATTTGCTTATTTTATGTGTTTGTGAGTGTTTATACTACAGCCAGTGTGTGGCGGTCAGAGGACAGCTGTAGGGATTGGTTCTCTTGGTCATGTGGTTTCTGGGGATTAAACTCTGGTCGTCAGACTTGGTGGCAAGCACCTTTACCCACTGAGCCATCTCACCAGCCCCCTTCCGCCTGTGTGGCTATACTATCCCAGCTTTGTCTGTCTAGTCTTCTAGCTGTCTTTCTCTCTCTCTTTTGGCTTGTGGTTTGTTCTGGGTTTTGCTTTTGTTTTTCAAACAAGGTCTCACGAGCTGGGGCTCATGGCATGCTTGGTTACAGGCATGCACCCCTGTGCTTACGCTGCCTTTTCTAGCAGTTGAGCCTAGGGTCTCAGACGTTTAGGCAAGCGTTCCCTCCTGCTCATTTTCTCTGACTTGTCGGAGACTTAGAAGCTGCCCTTCCCCCGTGGCAGGACCATTGACTCAGCTAGAAGCCGCTTTGGTCTGTGGAGTAAGGACTGCCTTGCCAGTCTGGAAAGCCAGCATACACAATGTACGTATTTGTCTAGTGGTTATCTGTTTAAGGTTTTCTGATATCGTGGCCTCTTTAAGTCCTCTAAAATAAATAATTATTATAATCTTTCATTTAAAAAACAATGTGTGATACACATTTTTCTTGGCAGGTTTGTTAAGAAGTTGGAACACTCTTGGAAAGCACTGGTCCATGATGGGGTGAGTGTAAAGTCAACCAAAGGCCTTCTTCCCACTTCTCTGTTGCTTGCCATTTGCCCCTCAGTTTCTTTCTTTTCTTTTCTTTTTTTTTTTCTTTTATGGGTTTTAACCCTCTGGTAGGGTTTCAGTCTGAGAGAACATGCTCTTGGAAGACACAGCCTCCCGCTGAGCTTCTGCTTCTCTGTAGTCTTGTCTCCTATTCAACAGGACATAGCCTCTTTCCTGCTGGGCCTCAGTGTCACCCTGTGGTCGTGCCTTCTTTGCTGGACCTCTGTTAACCCTGCAGCCATGTCTCCTCTCCAACAGGACACGGTGTCGGTCCATCGTCCAGGCTTCTATGCGGAGCGGTTCCAGCGCTTCATGTGCAACACAGTGTTCAAGAAGATCCCCTGTAAGTGGCTTCCACCAGACGGTCCCCCAGTGGCTCCCTTCCCCCAAGACATGGGGGGCAAGACACCTCTGTCAGGGAGCTGCCAAGGCCAGAGGCCTCTCCTGCTCTGCCTACATCCTGTGAGCGCTGCTTCTCGTCCTTGTGTCAGTCACTGTCTGTCCCAGTCGTTTCCGAGTTGCTGCTCCCCCCTGGCTCTCCCTACATGTATCGTCGAGGTGAGGGCTATTTCTGGGGAATTGGTGGGACTGGAAAAAAATGTGTAGCTGTAGATATAGACCATGTGACACAGGCTCAGGTGCCTAGAAACAGGCTTTGTGTAGGAAGGACCGAGGACCAGCAAGGATGTTAGCAGCAGTCTTAGTTTTCTCCCCCGTCCAGGTGTCAGGAGTTTTCAGATTAGTCCAAGTGCTGAAGCCTTGCTGACAACTGTTGAAGGAGGTTTTAGTCCTTCCTGTCAACTTTCTCGATCCAGAAGTACCAGAGTTCCTTTTTCAAACATCCTATAGGTGATACTGGCAGATTCCAGGCCCTCCTCCTGTGCTCTCACCATAGGTAGGAGTTGTTCTGTAGTGAGGTGAAGAGGACTTAGACATTGCAGGCAGGCTACAAGGTGCAGAAAGTGTTTTCAAAGTGCAGCGGCAGTGGAAATTTCAGTGCTGCATGCTAGTAAGGGATAGAGATTGTCGCCATAGGGTTTACTGGGTGATGTTGATGAAGAACAAGAACTCCATCAGTGAGGGCCAAACCAGAGAGCACTGTGCGTGTGTCACTTTTGTCTTTGCAAAGTGAGGTGACTCACCCCTCTTCTCTGGGTAGTACTTTGTAAGCCATCTGTCTACACTAACCCTTTTTCTGCTCTTGCTCCAGAACAACTTTGGGTATGTGTTGGTGTCTGTCTTGGTGATAGTTTCTGAGGCAGGTGCTAAGTAGGCTCTCTCTCTCCCTTTTGAAGTGAAGCCTTCTCCTACCAAAAAGTTTCGATCTGGCCCATCTTTCTCTCGGCGATCAGGCCCCAGCGGCAACTCCTACAGTACCCAGCTGACGGCTTCTGGGGAACACAAAGCACAAGTGACTACAAAGGCGGAAGTGGAGCCAGGTCAGCTCAGGGCTGGGGTCCCCTCGCACTGGACACTCTCCTGCTTCTGAGCCCTATGTTCTCTCCCTAGGACCTCTATGCCCCATTTCTATGCAGTTAAGAACTAACTTGTCTTGTTGGTTTGTTTTGTTTCATTTGGTTTTTATTTTTGGTTTTTCCAGACAGGGTTTCTCTGTGTAGCCCTGGCTGTCCTAGAACTCACTCTGTAGACCAGGCTGGCCTGGAACTCAGAGAGATCCACTTGCCTCTGCCTCCCAAGTGCTGGGATTAAAGGCGTGCGCCACCACTGCCCAGCTGTTCTTTGTTCTGAGACAAGGTCACTATGTAGCCTAGGTGCTCCTGGAATTCACTATATAGCCACGCCGATCTCAGCCTCATGACAGGTACTGGGGTTACCAAGTGAGTCACATGTCCTTGAGTCACTATACATCGTCCCTTGGTTTTTTTCTGACCACACAGTCTTTGATTTATTGATTGGTTCTTTATTCATTGATTGATTTTCTTTTCCTTTTTCTACAGATGTACACCTTGGTCGTCCTGATGTCTTACCTCAGACTCCACCTTTAGAAGAGATAAGTGAGGGTTCTCCTGTTCCTGGCCCCAGTTTCTCACCTGTAGTTGGACAACCTTTGCAAATACTAAATTTGAGGTTGGTTTCTTGACCTGTTACTCCAGATAATCTGTTTCCAGGTCATCAGAAATCATCATTTTTATGGATTTCAAGAGTCTATGCTGGCTGGACTTTGGTGTGCTGGGGAGGCACGGGCAGGTGGATCTTTGAGTTTGAAGCTAGCCTGACCTACATAGTGAGTGTCAGGACAGCCAGGGCTACATAGAGAGGCCCTATATAAAAAGAGAGAGAGTTTATTGTTTGATTGGTTGGATTTGAAACAGTCTCACTGAATAGCCTAAGCTTACCTTAAATGGGCAGTCCTTCTGTATCAGCCTCCTATGTTCTGGGATTGCAATCACGTGCTTTCATACATATTAACAGCCAAGCATTCAAGAGGTGACTATAATCATGACTTAGTTTTGTTATCTATTACATCATAGTAAATTTTACCACACTTAGTGGCTTAAAATAAAAAACATAACTGGGTGTTCTGGGGCACACCTTTCATCTCAGCACTAGGGAGGTAGAGGCAGGAAGATCGTAATTCAAGGCAAGTCTGAACTATATAGATCTTGTCTCAAAAAAACAAAGCTAGAGCTGGAGAGATGGCTCAGAGTTTAAGAGCACTGACTGCTCTTCCAGAGGTCCTGAGTTCAATTCCCAGCAACCACATGGTAGCTCACAACCATCTGTAATGGGATCTGATGCTGTCTTCTGGTGGTGTGTCTGACAGCTACAGTATACTCATACATAAAATAAATTTTAAAAAATATATTTAAAAAAAAAATCAAAGCTAAACAAAAACCATATGTGTCATAGTTTCTTGGGTTAGGACTCCAGATTTAGATTGTGTAGGTCTTTTGGCTAAGATTTCTCATGAAATGGTAATGAAGCTGTTGGTCAGGAGTAGGATTGTGTGCTCAAATGGGGGAACGTCCCTCTAAGCTCATTGGTGTGGTTATTGACATTACTTGGCTCCTTGCTGGCACATGGCTGAGGGTACTCATCTTTTTGATGCATGGGCCTCTTCACTAGGTAATTGAGACCATCGCTGCTAACTTCTCTGTCATTGTGTGTATGAGAGAGAGGTGTCTAAATAGAATCTATAGAGTTCTTAGACCCTAATCTCAGAAGTGATAGACTGCTATCAGGTGTGCTGGGTTTTCATTAATGACTCCAGGGATGACTGCTGACAGCTGGGGCACGGGGAGCTTTACTTGTTGACTTTGTCTGCCTCTGAGACCTAAGCTCAGCCTTCCCAGCACTCACACTGCAGGTAGAAGGAAGTACTGCACCTGGCTTAGGCATTTAAGTTTGATCTCAGCTGGGCGTGGTGGCGCACGCCTGTAATCCTAGCACTTGGGAGGCAGAGGCAGTCGGAGTTCCAGGCCAGCCTGGTCTACAGAGTGAGTTCCAGGACAGCCAGGGCTACACTGTCTCGGGAAAAAAAAAAAAGTTTGATCTCAAGCCACCTTTGGCACAGTAGACAAGCACTATTGCCTCTGGGCTATGTTTCCATTGGAGGGTTTGTTAGGGTAACACCACATAAAGGAATTTGTATTATGTATTACATAATGTTACTTCAAAATTTAGCAGTTAGAAATAACAAACATTGCTGACTTGTTTTCTGTGGGTCAGGAGTGTAGGTGACTTAGCTGGATGCCTTTGGCTCAGGAGCTCTCCATTGGTTGCAGTGAAATTCAGGCAGGGCATCTGAGCCTTTACCTCAGTTCTGGAGCATTAAGTGTAGCCGTAGAACATTGAACTTGCACTTGAGATCCTGTGCTCATCACCAGCACCACATAAAAGAAGAAAGTTTGAGCCAAACATGGTAGCACTCATGACCCCAGCATTTAGGAGGTAGAGGTAGGAGGATTGCCAGGAGGCCAGCCTCACTATATGGAGTTACAGACCGCCAAGGAAACCCTGCCTCAAAACAAACAAAAGTTTGGAAGGAGCTAGGGGAGAGCAGCAAGGATCACTTTTCCTGCTCAGTTACGTGGAATAGCCTTGATGGAGTCAGATCATGCCAACAACCACATAACTGAGCCTGGAAGGTGATAAACTGCTGTAGCCAGGCTCAGTGGCACATGCCTGTAATTGTAGTATGTGAGAAAAGGAAGTAGAGGAATCCGGGATTTAAAGTCACCCTCAGCTACATAAAGAACTACCCCAATTACTTGAGATTCTGTCTGGAAAAAAAACTCCAAAAAACTACTTAAACAATGGTACTTCTAAATCTGTTAGCTTCAGACCATTGAGATGGCTTAGCCTTTAAAGGTGTTTGCCATTAATCCTAATGGTCTGAGTTTGATCTTCAAAACCCATAAGGTGTAGAGAGAGAACTGATTCTGTGGCTTGTCCTCTGTGGCATGTGTACAGGAACGCGTGCCAAATGAAAACAGTTTTCAAATCTAGTAGCTTCTGTTATTATGAGCTTTTTTTATTTGGGGTTTGGGTTGGTTTGGTTTGTTTTTTTTTGATACAGGGTATCTCTGTAGCCCTGGCTGTCCTGGAACTCACTCTGTAGACCAGGCTGGCCTTGAACTCAAGAAGAGATCTGCCTGCCTCTGCCTCCCAATGCTGGGATTAAAGGTATGTACCACCACTGTCTGGCATTGCTTTGTAGTGCTGGAGATTGAATTTAGAACATGTCTTGATATTAGTCACTAAGCACTCTACCACCACATTGTACCTGTAGTCCTGTTTGTTTGTTTGTTAGACATGGCTAGAATTCAAAGACTCACCTGCCGCTCACTGTGGTTAAAGGTGTGTTCCACCACACCTGGGCCTTTGACTTTGTGTTTTGAAGTGGTGTCTCATGAGGTTGTCCACCTTGAAGGCACTTTCTTTTTTTTTTTTTTTTTTTAGGATTTACTTTACTTATGTGAGTACACTGTAGCTGTCTTCAGACACACCAGAAGAGGGCATCGGATCCTATTACAGATGGTTGTGAGCCACCATGTGGTTGCTGGGAATTGAACTCAGGACCTTTGGAAGAGCAGCCAATGCTCTTAACTGCTGAGCCATCTCTCCAGCCCTTGAAGGCACTTTCTAAATACACAGGATGTTGAGCTAGGGATCCTCTTCCTTAGCCTCCACATAGCTGGGAATACAGGCATGCACCACTATGTCTGTCTTAAATTTAATAGTTTCTTGGGTTTTCTTTTGTGTGGCGTTGGTCTCTCCTTCATCCTTGGTGTGAGTTTCAGGGATCAAACTCAGGGTGCCAGGCTTATGCAGCAAGCACCTTTTACCCACTGAGTCATCTCCTTGGCCCCATTTTGTTTTCTGGATTTAAATAAAATGTGAAGAAGTAATATAACTGACCTTGGAGGACATGCTGAAGATGGAAGCCAGGACTATGGGTGCCACTTGAGTGTTCTGCTTCAAGCTGCACCTCACGTCCCCCCTTGTCCTCTAATTCTCTGCCATTTTATTTCCTTCTCTTAGCTCAACCTTGGAAAAGCTTGATGTTGCAGAGTCAGAGTTCACCCATGTAAGTATTTTCAATTCACGGGTGCTTGAAGGGTATGAAGTGGGTCACTGACATCATGGAGCAAAATGTTGATTGGGAAATATTGGTGTACTCTTGAACCTTGCTTTTAAAGAGTTGTATGGTCAGGCATTGTGGCACACACAGTTAATTCCAGTACTTGGGAGGCAGAGTCTGAGGCCAGCCTGGTCTTTCCAGGCCTGCTAAGACTACATATTGAGATCCTGTTTCCAAAAAATAAAAAGGTTTGTGGTTTTAAAACTTTATACTTGAAAGTCAGCTTTGCTAGAATGAAATGGCCTTCAGTTCTGTTCTTGCTTCCTTGTCTCCTGTTCAGGGCTAACTTTATATTCTTTCTCTTTGGTGAGCAGTGAGCCTTGGAAGACCTGAATCAAGCCTCCGCTATCGCTTTGATCCCAAGATGTCAGCCCTTGCCCCAGGAATGCTGAGTCGTCGTCTTGGTCATCAACAGAGGAGAGAATGTGGAGCTAGCAGGGCTCTGTCACTGTCTCCCCTTCCTCTGGGCAGTAGTGCCTTTGACAGTTGAGGACACCCACACTCCAGAAGTGGGTGGCATGAATTTTCCACTGCCTGCTATGGCTTCTATAGCTGAATATTTTTTAAACCCCCATTCTTTGTGCTGGACGTGGGGTTGCTGGACTAGGTGGTTTTCTCCTCTTTACCTTTCACCTAAAGCTGGACTCTTAATTTCCTCAGGACAGACTGACTGGCTGGACATTGCTCCTACCTTGACCTTCCTGCTAGTCTTGGAAAAGACTTGCAATGATTTTTATAAAGGTGTTTTGGGGGACAGTAAGGAAGATCCTTACTGCTAACTTTTCCTTAAAAAAGGAAAAAAACACAAAGAGCACACAATGTAAATGTGAGCCAGTCTCAGATAAAAGTTCTCCGAGTGTTGTAGAAGAGCCCTAGTGTCTGTGAAGCAGAAAGGCCGGGGCTGTCCCGCCAGCAGCTGCTCTGGCTCCCTCGCTTAGGGCTGCGGAAGTGGAAAGGGCTTGGCCACACGCACCCTTTTCAGGCAGTGGGGCGGCCAAGCAGAAGAGTGGGCCTTAGCAGGACCCTACTCACTGCCAGGTCATACAGATAACTACTATTCTGCAATTTGGAATGTATCCTAATAGTTCTTCTAAATATAAAGAATTATCAAGTGATTTTAGATCATTCTCCAAAGGAGATTTCTTTGTTCTTCCTGTATTTTCCAACAGTATTCTGCTCTTTG
Source organism: Uromys caudimaculatus (assembly GCA_028551405.1). Lineage (NCBI taxonomy): Eukaryota > Metazoa > Chordata > Mammalia > Rodentia > Muridae > Uromys > Uromys caudimaculatus. The sequence goes on along the minus strand of CM052704.1, from coordinate 70,012,995 downwards.
TGGAGCTATGGTGGAGGGAGATGTTTGTGTCTGTTTAACAGGCAGTCCGTATCTATGAGGCTAGAGAATATTTTCTTAAACTCGTGGGGAGCTGCAGACTTCCCTCTGTAAGGTTGTCGCCATGCCACCTGGCCTGCCCCTCACTCTGTAGAGAAGCTGGAAATGGGGCCATGGAGCCCTCTCCTTCCTCTCAGTTGTGGCCCATCTGGTCCTGGCTGGTGGGGCAGTGCATGGTGTTTCAGTCTGGCTGTTGAAATTCCACTTTAGTCCCTTCTCCATCCCGTCTCACCTTGATAGCAGGTTAGCCGACCCCCTCGTAACTGTCTATATTAGACACCCCCAGCCAGCTTCTGGCTGCCTGTCTTTGCTGCCATGTTCTTTTTTACAAGAAGGAAAGAAACAATTTCTTGCTATTTTTTTTCATAATTTACTATTTATGACGTATTTAAGTGTTTTATTCAGGACAGAGTTCTGTAAGGGGTGGGAGGGAATATTTGAGGGAGGGCTGGGACTTAGGGAAAGGACATGGGATTCAACATTTTTATGGAGTGTTACTATTTGCCTCTACTTTGTATTGTTGAAAAATGACAAATGCAATATAAAAGTAATAAATATCTGGTTTTAATGTATTACAGTTTAATCAATTTTTAACAAATAATTATTTATTTTATTTATATGAGTACACTGTTGCTGTCTTCAGACACAGCAGAAGAGGGCATTGCATCCCATTACAGATGGTTATGAGCCGCTATGTGGTTGCTGGGAATTGAACTCAGGACCTCTGGAAGAGCAGTCAGTGCTCGTAACCGCTGAGCCATCTCTCCAGCCCCTCTATCAACTATTTAGACCTATTTTTAAATGCTTTTATTAGTGTGGTAGCCATAATTTCATTACATTTTCATACATGTACATAATATACAGGATCTCTTTCACCTCGCCTCCTGGTTGCTCTTTCTCCAGATTTGTTTGTTGACTTGGGGTCAGTTGTTGGGAGCTTTGAACTTCTGCCTGACTGCTGAGCCTCACTCCAGCATGTTAGATCTTTTCCATATTCCCTCTGCTCCAGCTCCCTCTTCCACCCAGACTCAAGTTGGTGTGAGCGAGAACAAAGTCTTTACCCAGCCTTCAACTTAATTTAACTCAAGCTGAAAGCAGTGGCTTCCGCTCCCAACTATACAGTTCCTTCAGCACCAGAACGGTTTTATAGATTCTGACTCAGTCCTTCTTAAAAGGATTTGAGACTCCAAAGTCAGAGCTCTCTCAGAAGGTGATGAGTGTGGAGAGGAGGTCAGTTGGCCCTAGACTTCCTTCTCACCTAACCTAGTGTGCTTCTGTGGGGGAATCAAGAAGGCTCCCCTCTTAAGTAAAGCTCTTTTTGCAAGGCCCGAGAGAGGACCCTGGTTAAGAGGACTTGCTGGTTTGGTTCCTAACACCGGCATGCAGCCTCACAACCCTCTAAGTCCAGTCCCAGAGATCTGAAACCCTCTTCTGGCTTTGAGGATGCCAGGCATGTATGTGATGCACACATATACATGCAGGCAAACACATTTTTTAAATTTATTTTTCTTTTGTTTGCATTTTTCGAGACAAGATTTCTCTGTGTATACCTTGGCTGTCTTGGAACTCACTCAGTAGACCAGGCTGTCCTCAAACTCAGGAGATTGCCTGCCTCTGTCTCCCTGAGTGATGGGATTAAAGGTGTGCCCCACCACCACTCAGCATTATTTAACCTCTGTGTATATTATAAACAGACTGTGTATTTTAGTTTTGGGGTTTTTTTAAGGTAATAGTTAACACGGTTCTGTATGACTTTCTCAGACACCCTGACTCCGTTTACCATCTTCTGCCTGTGTTTATCTCCCATCCCCCCTTTTCCTCCTTTCTCCACTCAGATCACTTGTATGTGCCCTGCTCTTCCCTTTATGGCTCCCCCAACTCTTACCCCGGCAGTGGTCCCCTTATACTTTCTGCTTTCTGAAGTTACTCTGAAGATTTGGAGGTAGAAGCCTACAATGAGAGAGACAATGAAAGCTGTCGCGTCCCCCTCGGCCAGTGAGGAGAAAAAACGCTACTACTGAGATCTTCTTCAAGCAGTTTATTTCGGTCCCTTGTACAAGCTTCTTTCTTATTACTTACCTCCCTCTTACTTATCTCTTTCCCCTACCACGGCTTTTATCTACTTATGCCAAGCAATCAAACTGAGCCACGTAGACTCTGCAGATTGGCTACTCTAAAGCGGAAGCTATGTAATTCACCACCCACAGCCATAAAGAAAATGTTTACCACCTGCAGCCAAAATGTTTACCACCTGCAGGGTGGCGTCAGGCATGAAACCGGTGCCATCTTTAAGGCGCGGCAGCAGCTCTCTACAGAAAGCTTCGTCTTTGTGTCTGGGTTACCTCACATAATATATTTTCTTAGGTCCATATATTTACCTGCAAAGTTTGTGATTTCACTTCACCGCTGAGTCGTATTCCACAGTGTGCATGCACATATCCTTACTATCCAGTCATCAGTGAAGGACATGTAGGCTGTTCCCATTCCCTAGCTTGTGACTAGAGCAGCCTTGAACCTGGCTGAGTGGGTGTCTGTGGCATAGGCTGTGAAGTCTTCTAGGCGTATGCGGAGGACCTGTGTGACTGGCCTGGCAACTGAGAAGCTGTGAAGTCCATTTTGCCTGCCATGCCAAGATGTGTTTGGCAGAAATTTTTCTCTTTTCTTTTTTTTGGTTTTTACAATTTTTCTCTCTTTTTTTTTCTTTTTGGTTTTTATTTTGGTTTTTTTTTTTTTCGAGACAGGGTTTCTCTGTGTAGCCCTAACTGTCCTGGAACTCTCTCTGGTAGACCAGGCTGGCCTCGAACTCAGAAATCCGCCTGCCTCTGCCTCCCGAGTGCTGGGATTAAAGGCCTGCGCCACCACCGCCTGACTCCATTTTTAAAGAAATAATTGACAGATATTTTATTCTCCCCTTTACATGGGCTTTCAGTATATTAGTTTTATGAGTATAAAGTTGCAGAACTGTTGGTCTGAATATTTTGGTCCTTAAGATCTTAACAAATGTTTCAATAATTGTACAAAGTGCTTTGTCTGAAAAGACTGAGAACTCATTAATTCCACTCTAACTTAAGGTTGCAAACCTTTTCAGTGAGAGGCCTGATTTTCTGAACCCCTAGTTTCTATTTAAAGAAAACTTTTATTACCTTCTCTGAGAGTTGTTTGTGCCCACATTTTTGCCACAAGTTGAAGGGGTCCCTCAGGTATTACAGCCAACAGTGAAATCCGTGAAGAGGTGAGATTAAATACTCGATTCAGTTTGACTTCATCAAACTGGATGAAACTTCTAAAAAGTCTGATGTCGGGATTTATTGCCAGCATACTTAAACAGTACAGTTGGGGGAAAAGTTCCCTGGTGTAATACAATCTCCAGTGCCCCGGGGCGGGGGGGGGGGTGTCTAATTACATCAAAAGGCAACTCAGGGTGTGTGGCATTTCTTCCAGGAAGATGGGTTCTGGAGATAGGCTGCCTGTACTAGCTTAGGGGCCTAAGGAAGGATCTGGCCTGGTCTCAGTCATATAGATAGTGTAGAGGTCATTTCGATTACTAGCCACCTCCGGTCCTGTTTGTAGGAGCTTGATATGGCTGGCCCAACAGATGACACAGATCACCCGGGTGTTAGTCACCTCCTATTTCCAGCCTGATGGGTAGAAACAGATTTTGCTTCTTTTCAATTGAAAAGACAACTCTGGAGCCGGGCTGTGGTGGCACATGATTATACTCCCAGCACTCAGGAGGCAGGTGCAGGTGGATGACTGCTTTTGAAGCCAGGCTCGTCTACAGAACAAGTTCCAGGACAGCCAGAGGATAACAGAGAAACCTTGTCTCAAAAAAAGAAAACAGGGGCTGGAGAGATGGCTCAGCGGTTAAGAGCGCCGACTGCTCTTCCGAAGGTTGTGAGTTCAAATCCCAGCAACCACATGATGGCTCACAACCATCTGTAATGAGATCTGATGCCCTCTTCTGGGGTGTCTGAAGACAGCTACAGTGTACTTACATATAATAAATAAATAAATTAAAAAAAAAAAAAGAAAAGAAAACAATCCCATGTGCTTAACATTACTGGTTTTCCCTGGAGATCTAGGAGCACAAAGACCTTTGTGCTCCCAACAGAACAGTATTCCATAGTATGTACCCTGTACTCTCATTAGCCATTCATCTGATGAAGGGCATTTGGGGCGTTTCCATTTCCCAGCTGTCTTAGTCGGGGTTTCTCTTCCTGCACAAACATCATGACCAAGAAGCAAGTTGGGGAGGAAAGGGTTTATTGAGCTTACACTGCCAATTGCTGTTCATCACCAAAGGAAGTGAGGCCTGGAACTCAAGCAGGTCAGGAAGCAGGAGCTGATGCTGAGGCCATGGAGGAATGCTGCTTACTGACTTCCTTGCTTCTCCTGGCTTGCTCAGCCTGCTTTTTTATAGAGCCCAAGACTACCAGCCCACAGATGGCACCACCTGCAAGGGGCCTCCGCCCTTGATCACTAATTGAGAAAATGCCTTAACAGCTGGATCTGATGGAGGCATTTCCTCAACTGAAGCTCCTTACTCTGTGATAACTCCAGCTGTGTCAAGTTGACACAAAACCAGCCAGTACAACAGCTATTGTGAATAGAGCAGCAACGAGCAGGACTCAGCAAAGATCTATGAAGTAGGATGTCAGTCGAGTCCTTTGGGTATATGCCAAGGAGCGGTATAGCTGGGGTAGTACGTTTATCTTTTTGAGAATTTTCCACACTAATTTCCGTAGTGGCTGCACCAGTTTTCAGTTACACTAAAAGTGAATGAATTCCCTTTTCCCCACACTCCCTCCAGCATTTGTTGTCTATTGTTGAACTTTGCCATTCTGACTAGAATAAAATCTCAAAGTTATTTGATTTGTGGTTTTGTTTTGTTTTTTTGCTATTTCTTAGCCATTTTTCTTTTGTGAGCTTTATTCAGGTTCCAGGGCCATTTTTTCAAATGGGTCATTTATTATTTTCACTCTTGGCTTTTTGAATTTTTATATATTTTGTATATTGACCCTCTGTTAAATGTATACCTGACAAAGATTCTCTACAGTTCTGTGGGATTCCTCTTCACTGATTGTTTAGTTAGCTGTGCAGAAGCATTGTAGTTTATGAGGTCCCACTTGTCAATTGTTGATCTTAATCATGTACATAAGGAGTTCTATGCAGGAAGACTTTTCCTACACCTAGATTGTGCAGGGTGCGGACTATAGTTTCTTCTGGCAGCTTCAGTGTTTCACGGTTCACATTTAGGTCCTTGAACCACTTGGAGTTGGTTTTGCACAAGGTGGTTTGAATTGAATAGAGCTGTAAGCACTACCTGCCACTCACCACTAGAGGGACCTTATGATCAGAAGAGGTTACCAACCATGTAGGCATTGAGACGGAGTTTCTAATTTCCCGTATCTGCCTGTGGAAGTCCAGTTTCCCCAGCACCACTGGTTGAAGATGCTCCCCCCAACCCCCAGCATATGTTTTGGTGTCTTTGTCAAATATTAAGTGGCTGAAGTTATGTGTACTCATGTTTGGGTCTTCAATTTTGTTCCAATGGTCTCCAAGTCTGTTTTGTGCTGGTACCATGGGGTTTTTTTGGGTTTTTTTTTTTTTTTTTTGTTTTTGTTTTTGTTTTTTTAAACTATAGCTTTGTAATACATCTTAAAGTCTGAAATGGTAATCCCTTCAATACTGTTCTTTTTGCTCGGGACTGTTTTGCTATCCAGGATTTCTTGTGGTTCCATATGAATTTTAGGATAGTTTCTTTTTCTGTTTCTGTGAAGAATGATATGGGGATTTTGATTGGGATTGCACTGAATCTGTAATAGCTTTAGGTAGAAGGGTCATTTTCACAGTGTTAAGTTCCACCACTCTGTGAGCATGGGATACCTTTCCTTTTTCTAGTGTCTTTCTCCATCTCTTCCTGACTTTAACTTTTTTTAACTTTTTTGTTTTTTTGAGACAGAGTTTCTCTGTGTAGCCCTGGCTGTCCTGGAACTCACTCTGTAGACCAGGCTAGCCTCAAACTCAGAAATCCACCTGCCTCTGGCTCCCAAGTGCTGGGATTAAAGGCGTGTGCCACCACTGCCTGGCTAAGATTTATATTTTTAATTATGTGTATGTTCCAATGTTTGATAGGGTTGCATATGTGAGTTTGGGTGTCTGCACAGGTTAGAGGTGCCAGATCCCCTGAATCTGGAGCTGCAGGAGGTTGACTTCTACTCAAACTCGCTGTGGGTGTTAGAAACCAAACTTGCTGGGACAAAACCCACTCATAATCCCTGAGCCTGTAGCCTCAGGTTCTTGGGGTTTTTTTTTTTTGTTTGTTTTTGGTTTTTTTTCGAGACAGGGTTTCTCTGTGTAGCCCTGGCTGTCCTGGAACTCACTCTGTAGACCAGGCTGGCCTCGAACTCAGAAATCCACCTGCCTCTGGCTCCCAAGTGCTGGGATTAAAGCATGAGCCACCATCGCTCGGCAGGTTCTTGGTTTTTGAGATGGGGTCTTAACTCTGTAGCCCAGGCTGGCTCTGAATGAACAGCACAGCATTCTTCCTTTAGCTCCCCAGGAGCTAGGATTGTAGGGCCTAATAGTTTTGTCTTACAAAAACAATTTCTCTTAGTTACGGTTACTGTTGCTGTGATTAAACACCATGGCCAAAAGCAAGTTAGGGAGGAAAGGGTTTTTTTTGGCTTACACTTGCACATCACTGTTCATCATCAAAGGAAGTCAGGAGAGAAATCAAAAGTGGCGGGAATCTGAGGCAGGGCAGAGCATGGCAGAGTGCTGCTTACCGGCTTGCTGCACATGGTTCGCTCAGCCTTTAGAACCCAGGACCACCAGCCCAGGGCTGGCCCATCCATCCCTCATTAAGGAAACATCCCACAGGCTCGCTTCCAGTCTCATTATTATGGAGGCATTTTCTCAATTAAGGCTCCCTCCTCTCGGATGACACTAGCTTGTGTAAAGTTGACATCGAATTAGCCAGGATAGGTTTTCTTCTTTAAACAGTATTTATCTTGGGGCTGGAGAGGTGGCTCAGTGGTTAAGAGCACTGACTGCTCTTCCAGAGGTCCTGAGTTCAATTCCCAGCAACCACATGGTGGCTCATAACCATCTGTAATGGGATCTGATGCCCTGTTCTGGTGTGTCTGAAGAGAGCAATGGTGTACTCATATACATTAAATCTTTTTTAAGAAAGTATTTTTTTATTTTAAGTTTGTGTGTGTGTGTGTGTGTGTGTGTGTGTGTGTGTGTGTGAGATCAGTGGATGTGTGCACATGAGTGCATGTGCCCACAGAGGCCAGAAGCATCAGAACTCTCTAGATCTGGAGCTACAGCTGATGTGAGCTGCCTGATGTGGGTGCTGGAAACTGAGCTCAGGCTCTCTGTGATAGCAGTACCAACTCCTAACCATCTGCCTTAGCCAGTGTTCTATTGCTGTGAAGACAACATGAGCATTGCAACTGTTAGAATCTAATTGGGTCTGGCTTACCGTATCAGAGATTTAGTCCATGGTCGTCATGGAGGGAAGCATGATGGCATGCAGGCATACGCAGTGCTGGAGAGGTAGCTGAGAGTTCTATATCTTAATCCACAGGCAGCAGGAAGAGAGAGACGCTGGGCTTGGGCTTTTGAAAACCTTAAAGCCTACTTTCACTGACATACATCCTCCAACAAGGCCACACTAATCTTTTCAAATAGTGCCACTCCCTGGTGACTAAGTATTCAAATCTATGAGAATATGGGGCACGGGGGATCCATTCAAACCACCATACCATCTCTCCAGCCCCCCTTTTTTTGTTTTGTGCTTTTTGAGACAGGGTTTTTCTGTGTATCTCTGGCTATCCTGGAACTCACTTTATAGAGTGAATATAGAACTGGCTGGCCTTGAACTCAGAGATCTGCCTGCCTCTGCCTCCGAAAATGCCAGGATCAAAGGCATGCACCACCAGTCCTAACTTTCACAAAGCCATGTTTTGGGGCAGCTTCATTCTGAGTCTGTCACATTCCTTAACAGATGATCCATGATCTTGGCACCTCCAAGATCCTGAGCTCTCCACTGTATGTAGACTTCACCTTCATAGTTTCATGGACTTGAAGAGACCCCAACCCTGTCATGGGTTGCCTGACCTCAGAGACTCTCTGGAACTATGATGCAGGAAGACTCCATAATCTTGTTTTAAACTTTATGACAACTGTTTGTCTCTCTGTCTCTGTCTCTGTCTCTCTCGCTGTGTGTGTGTGTGTGTGTGTGTGTGTGTGTGTGTGTGTGTGTGTGTGTAGAGGTCAGAGGACTTGGGAGTAGCTTTTCTCCTAAGACCTTATTTTGAGGCGTTCTCTTTCTTGCTGTTCCTACTACACTGTGTACTCCAGGCTAGCCCACAGACTTCCAGGCCATTCTTTTCTTAGTCTGCCATCTCACCATAGATGTGCTGGGATTACAGATGCATGCTACCTCAAATGTGGGTCTGGGGTCAGTTCAACTCATCTGGTCTACAGAGTGAGTCCAGGACAGCCAGGGCTACACAGTGAGACCCTGTCTTGAAACAACAACAATGGCTAACAAAAGCCTTTCATTGAGTTGCTTCTGTATTTTAGCACAGCAACAAGGAAAAAACTAAGACACCTGCCAGGAAATCTCCTCCGCCAAACTCAAGAGTTTAAAATTTAGTCTCAGTCCAGTTCTCAGGATGTAGCAGAGTGCAGCTAGATTACATAACTACATAAATTCCATACTGGACACCCGACCTAAACAGCCTTGCTTTCCTATGAACCTGCTTGAGCCAGCCTTCCACAGTCCACACTACCCTCTGCCTTCTGATGTTCCCAATCCCCTGGCAGAATGGTTCACTAAGCTCTACTCACAGAATCCAAAGGGTTTTCTAGCCCAGTGTTCCAAATTCTACAGTTTTTCCAAAAACCAATTCTGTGGTAAACCTGCCCATGTGGCTTTTAGGTCTTTGGAATTATTGGGTTGGAGGAATGTCGAAGAGTTTGGAACTTTGGGTTAGGAAAGCTGTCAGGGGCTCTGGGGAAAGCATAACGGACCATTCTTGGGGGAGTTTGGAAGATAAGAATACAGACAGTGGATTTCATGGTATGAAGTTGCAAAGGATTAGGACTCTCAGGAACAGGGGTGGGGCCATTCCTGTGGTGTTTTGGCCACAATCTGGCTTCATTTTTGCCTGTGTTGTGATAAACTGAATGAAGTTGGATGGGGAGATGTGACTGGTTTGTCTGGCATGGGAGGTTTCAGGGCAGGAGAGGGTTCAGGCTGGTGCTGAGGAAGTAGGTGTGTTTGTTAAGAGATTGACACCACTGAAGACAGATCTCTGATGCTGCCCTGGGATCCTCGGGAACCTGTTCTGAAGACCAAACCCAACTCATCAGAGACTCCATCTACGGATCCTAATGTATTTAGAGGAAGACTCTTGGATCTGGAGAGTGTTTAGTGGGTAAGAACACTTGCTGTTCTTACGGAGGACCTGAGTTTCGTTCTCAGCACACACACCCACTTGCAATTCCAACTCTTCTGACCCTGGAGGCACCTGCACACGTGGCATGCATACATAAATAAAAATAAATCCCAAGCTGAAGGGATTCCTTACTTTCTGAAAGCAAATACATAAGAAAGTGTTTCCCCAGGGGTTGGAGAGATGGCTCAGCGGTTAAGAGCACTGATTCCTCTTCTAGAGGTCCTGAGTTCAATTCCCAGCAACCACATAGTGGCTCACAACCATCTGTAATGAGATCTGATGCCTCCTTCTGGTGTGTCTGAAGACAGCGACATTGTACTCATAAAAATAAATAAATCTTTAAAAAAGAAAGAAAGAAAAGAATGTGTTTCCCCAAGGTCAGCATCCTGCTGTAGTTACCGGGGCAGGCCCAAGAACTGACATCAGAACTTAGTGATGTCATCCTCTTGGTACTGGTTCAGAAGGCAAGGTTTAGCAGACATAAAGAGCAGTCAAGGCGGAATCACGGCAGAGAGGCTCTGAGGGGTCATTATGTAGGGCTGTGAGGGTGAAGCTCCAGGTATAAGGAAAGCCACCCCAGGATGCTGGGAATGGCCATGGCTGTGTGAGTGGAGCAGTCAGAAAGAAAAGCTGCACTGATGCAGGTGGCAGAGGTGGGGAGGTGGAGCTGCCAAGTCATCTGAGCCCAGCTGATGACATCACAAGCTCCAGATGCCTCACTGAGGGCTGTAGCAAGTGGCGCTTTTCCTGCAGGAATTAGGAGATTTGGGCCTTTTTGTTGTTTCAAAACGGTCTTTCTTTGTTTGTTTTAGGGTTTTTGTTGTTGTTATTGGTGGGTTTTTTTTGTTGGTTTGTTTGTTTTCTTGAGACAGGATCTCTCTACATAGCCTTATCTGTCTGGGAACTCACTTTGTAGATCAGGCCAGTCTTGAACTTACAGAGATCCACCTGCCTCTGCCTCCCAAATGATGGGATTCACCTGGTCTGAGACAAGGTCTTTTTATGTATCCCTGACTGGCTGGAGCTTGCTATGTAGCTGGCCTGGTTTCACACTCACAGAGATCCACCTTCCTCTACCCCCTGTGTGCATTAGAGGCAAGCACTATCATCTCTGGCCTGAGACTTTTTTTAACTTTTTTATTTTTTTGAAACAGGGTTTTCATGTAGCCCTGGCTGTCCTGAAACTCACTCTATACACAAGGCTAGCCTCCAAGTGCTGCGATCAAAGGCATGCACCACCACTTTACTGAGACTTAACTTTTAAAGTGTTGAAACTGTTAATGACAATGGGAACTTTTAAAGTTGGACTAGGTGTATTTTTTAATTATAAGGTGACCATGGACTTACAGGGACAAAGAATTTTGGTTTTACATGATGTACTTTATGTGTCAGGCTGATAAGGGATGGAGTTGTGATGTGTGGGGAGCCAGATGGATCCAGAACTTTCTCTGAGGCCCAGATGAAAGGACAAAGGAATCTTTGCTTCGGAGTCCTTGTCCAGAAGTGCACTTGGCAAGTACAGCTTAGGGCTGGAGCCGGTGTCTCCTAGGAGTCAAGGCTGTGGTTCCTGGAGACAGTGGGAGACCGGAGTCTTCTCCTCCGGCTGGGTTTATCAGCTCACGCAGCTGTGTCTGAGGTATCCTGTGTTATTTTCCAACTTTGTTGCATTTAGCTCTCTGCTGACCTTGGCTATTTCCTTTCCCCCACCCTCACCTCAGCCAATATATGATGCTCTTTCTTTGTTCTTCTTTACAGGATCTCACTGTGTAGCTCTGGCTGTCCTGGAACTCACTCTGTAGACCAGGCTGACCTCAAACTCAGAGATCCACCTGCCTCTGCCTCCCGGTGATGGGTGATGCTGTGCTTCTTAATAAACTTGTGTGGCCTCGGTCCTCAGTGGGTGCAAGACCTCCTGGTCCCGGCTATTGCTTTGTTGTCTTTACTTCTTGTCTTATTTCTCATCCTGTCCTCCCACCCCACACCTCACCATTTGGGACCCTTATTCCTGGGAATTTAGGTCAGGGACCTTTTTTTTTTTTTTTTTTTTTTTTTTTTTTTTTTTTGGTTTTTTGAGACAGGGTTTCTCTGTGTAGCCTCAGCTGTCCTGGAACTCACTCTGTAGACTAGACCAGGCTGGCCTCGAACTCAGAAATCCACCTGCCTCTGCCTCCCAAGTGCTGGGATTAAAGGCATGCGCCACCACTGCCTGGCGGTCAGGGACCTTTTAATTGTCAACTTGACATAACCTAGAACTCTGTGGGAGAAAGATCTCTGAAAATGTCTGAGTGTGAGTGATTATCTTTATTCTATGTTGTTTTTCAAGACAGGGTTTCACCTGCATCTGTCCCCTCCCAAGTGCTAGGATTAAAGGTGGAGCCACCACTACCCAGCAAGGGATTATTTTAATTATATTGATGTTGGGGGACTCACCCACTGTGGGTGGCACCATTCCCTAGGCTTGGGGTCCTGGACTGTATAAGTATGCAAGTATATAAACATATAAGGGTGTGAGCAAAACTAGCATGTGTGCATTACTTTATTGCTCTTTTCACTTGACTATGGATATGGTGTGACTAGCTGCTTCAAGTTCCTACTACCTTGATGGACTGTAACCTAGAATTGTGAGACAAATAAACCCTTCTCTATTAATTTCCTTCTGTCAGGGTATTTTATCACAGAAATAGGAAAGGAAACCAAGACAAAGCACCAATATAATCATTACAATGTTACTAAAAGGCCAGTAAGAGAGCTCAGTAGGTGAAGCCACTTGCCACTATAATTGAAACCTGGCGCAAGGAAAGAACTGATCCACACAAGTTGTCTTTTGACCTCCACAACATACTATGGCACTTGGACAGCTGCATGGACATGGTGCACACACATATACTCAGTCACTCACATACTCAAAATAAATACATTTTCAAAAATAAATAGGTAGGGTCTGGAGAAATGGCTTCATGGTTCAGAGCACTTGCTGCTCATGTAGAAGACCCAGGTTTGGTTCCCAGCACTCTATGGAGTCTCATAGGCACCCGTAACTCCAGCTCCAAGGGAGCTGACACCTGGCAGCTGAGGGAGCCTGTTCCCACACGTTACCCCCTCCCAGACAATAGAGATAATTAAAGATAATACAAAGAAATAAATAGGAGGCTTGAGAGTTGGCTCAAGATTAAGAGCACTTGTTGCTCTTGCAGACAACCCAGGTTCTATTTCCAGCATCCATGTGGCTGTTCACAAGTGTCTGTAACTTCAGTTCCAGGGAATCTGATTTCTCTGGACCTCTGCAGACACTGCATACATGTGGTACACATACATACAAGAAGGCAAAACATACACATATGTGTAAAGTTATTAAATAAGCAAAGCCTTTAAAAACAGAAAACTACAGTCCTAAAAGCAGAACAAATAAATAAGTTTAACTAAAGGATACTTTATTAAAATCTATAAAGCATTCCCAAGAAATAGAGACCAGAACCACGATTTCCACTTGTATTCCCTGGGTTGTGGGGTATTAAAGCATTGTGAATTTTTGTTGTTTTGTTTTTTAAGATAATGTTTCTCTGTGAAGCCTTGGCTGTCTTGGAACTTACTCTATAGGTCAAGCTGGCAGCAAACTCAGAGATCCACCTGCCTCTGCCTCCTGAGTACTGGGATTAAAGGTGTGCACCACCATTACTTGGCAGAGCTTTGTTTTTTTGGTGGGGGGAGGGTTTTTGGTTTGTTTCTTTTATGTATTTTAAGTTCTTATTTTTTGAGGGGTTTCTCTCTCTCTCTCTCTCTGTATGTATGTCTCTCTCTGTCTCTCTATGTGTGTGTTTCTCTCTTTCTCTGTGTATGTATGTCTCTCTCTCTCTCTCTCTCTCTCTCTCTGTATATCTCTGTGTGTGTATGTTTCTCTCTCTCTCTCTCTCTCTCTCTCTCTCTCTCTCTCTCTCTCTCTCTCTCTGTTTACTTGCATAATGATAGAAGCTAGAAGGAGTCATCAGGTCCCCTGGAGCTGGAATTATAGGTCGCTGTAAGCCACCCCATGTGGATGATGGGAACAGAATGCTTACAGAAAGGACTCTTAACTATGAGACATCTTTTAAGCCCTTCTCCCTTTTTATTTTTGAGACTTCTCTCACTAAATTTCCAAGATGACCTTGAACTTATAATCATTCCATTATATAGTTGGGATCGCAGGAAAGTGCCAATAAACCTTCTTTTCTTTGACCCCCAGGCAAGGTCAAACTTGTATAACCCTGCTACCCTGGAACTCACTGTATAGATGAGGTGGGCCTCAAACCCACAGATCTGCCTGCCTCTGCCTCCCAGGGGTTGGTGTTAAAGGTGTTGATTAACAAACCAAGCCGGGCAGTGGTGGCAAATGCCTTTAATCTCAGCACTTGGGAGACAGAGGCAGGAGAATTTCTGAGTTTGAGACCAGCCTAGGACAGCCAAGGCTATACAGAGAAACCTTGTCTCGAAAAACCAAAAAGAAAAAAACAAACAAACTTGCTGGTTTATCCTTCGGTCTTTGGGTGATTACATGGTGTTTTCTGGGGGCTGGAGAAATGGCTTAGTTATTAAGAGTGTTTGTGGCTTTGCCTAGAGGACCAGAGTTCAGTTCTCAGCACTCAGATAGGCAAGTCACAACTGCCTGCGACTCCAGTTCCAAGAGATTTGATGTTTTTTTCCAGCCTCTGCAGGCACCTGAATACACACACAAACACTTAAAAAAAATTTTTTTTTGATTGGTTAAAACTTTTCTGGATTCCTTCATCCTGTCAGACTCAATACTGGAGTTAGGGACTGCAAAGATTTTTTTTTTTTTTGTACTTAATTAAACGAAGGCAGTAGATAAGTAAATCAAATTTGAGGGTACAAGTGTTTATAGCAGTTGCATAAACAGTGCAATGGGAAACAGGGAGTTAGAATGTGATTAACGATCTTGACACATTTTTTAAATGATTATGCTTGAACTGACATATCCACAGTCGTGCATGCACACGTGTGTGTCTGAGGCAGTCTCCTGATGTAGCTATGTGCCCCGGCCTGCTGGGTTTCAGCGGGAACCTGGAGAGGGGGCGAAAGAATGGGGGACAAGAGACAGCAAGGAAGGAGAGCAAGTCGTGCATTCTGATCAAGCTCTCGAGGTTTATTTCAGAACAGCAGCTTAAAAAGACAGGCAGGCGGGAAGGTTACACATGGCCCAAGGCCAACCCACTACTGTAACCGGCTTACGGTTCCCCAGACGTTCTTTCAATTCCTGGGACCCGAGACCTCAAACCCTGTCTTTTCTAACCTTGCACTTTAACTGACTATGCTTCACAGAACTGCGGGTAATTTCATGGGTTTGGTTCTCAGTATGGGTTTGGCTCCCGACAGCTATGTAGCCCAGGTTGGCCTGGAAATTGCAGTTCAGATCTGAGTACGATGGTGCACCTTGTAAACAGTACTGGGAGGTGAAGCAAGGAGAGTTTAGCCTGAGCTCCACAGCGAATTTTGCTGCCATCCTTTCTCAAACCGTAGCAACAAAAACCTAAACATACAAAAGAAAGAGAGCAGAGTTACAGCTCTCCTGCCGCACACTGCAGTGTTGATGACTGGCGAGTGCCATCAGGCACAGCTGTGCAGAGCACACACAGCTGCTCCATAGCTGCTCCGGAAGCGCCTGCGAAGGTAGCCGACTGCGCTGGATGACCAACCCTAGCATGTCCGTGGTGCCTACAAGTCCCAGAACGCACCGCGGGGCGCGGAGGCGGGGCGGCGTAAAGACTGAGTTTTTTGATTGGTGATGAGCGCCAGGCCAATCGGAGGTGCTGTTGCTTGTCAGTCCCGGAGCCTGTCCGCAGAGGGAAGGTGGCAAGATGGTGTTGGAGAGCACTATGGTTTGGTGAGGAGCTTCGGACGTGGCCGGGGTCGCGTCTGGGTTGCTGGTGCGCGTGGCGCTTTGAAGCCTGAGGGCCTGGGGTGGGGACAGGGCTGCTGGGCGATGTGTGGCTTTGGGGCCTGCTGGAGACAGGCAGGCGACTCCCTGAGTCATCCCGGCCCAGGAACGCAGGCCCGGGAACCCCGGTTCCTGCCCTCCTGCCTCCAGTAAAGCAGAGGCAAACTGCCCCATCCACTTGCCTCCAACTTCTTTTCCTTTCCTCTGTACTTTATCTCACGTAAACCTCACAACAGCAGTCAGAGAAAATAGTCCTTCATTTCATAATGAGTCGGAAGGACTTTAGATGATCTGCTGTAGCCACACAGCAAATTAAGTGGTCGTGATAAGCAGGAGTCAAATTCAAAACTACACTGCTCTTCTCCGATGAATTAGGTCTTACCAAGTTTATACTTGGGATGAGTACCTATTAGGAGTTAGCTTAGAAACTGAGGACTAGAGAAGTAAATAGAAATAAAGCTGAGAACATATTTTTTTCAGGGCTACAAGAGGACTTTGTTTTTGTGTTTTCAGATATTGGGAATTGAATCCAGAGTATTGTGAACGCTGGGAAGGTGCTCTACCAATGAGCCACACCCCTTCTAGATTGCTTTTATTATTTGTCATCATTAATTTTTTCGATGTTTTGACGCTGTAACTCAGGCTGGCTTTGACGTCTTTATTTGGAAAGATGTACAGGCTGACCTTGAACTTGGAATGAGTATGTAGGCTTATAAGCCTGAGTCACTAGGCCCATGTTTCCATTTGGAGATAGGCTAGCACTGCCACCTAAAAGCAGGAAGGCCTTAGCTTGTTTTCCAGTACTTTGAGGGTGAGGCAGAGGGTTTTCATGATCAGGACTACCTAGCAAGATTCTCTCTCAAAACAAGACAGCCTAGTTAAATTTGAATTTCAAGCAAATCATGAGTGATTTTTTAGTATAAAAAGAGAATTTTAAGTGCAACTGAAATATTGCTCTTAGAAGTTACTTGTTGGAGTTGGGCATTGGTGGCACACACCTTTAATCCCAGCGCTTGGGCAGCAGAGGCAGATTGATCTCTGCAAGTTTGAAGCCAGCCTGGTCTACAGAGCAAGTTCTAGGACATCCGGAGAAACCCTGTCTCAAAAGATGACAAAACAAAACAAAAAAACAACAAGATAGTTACTTGTTGAGGGTGGAGAGATGACTCAGTGGGTAAGAGCACTCTCCGTTCTTGCAGAGGAGCAGAGTTTGTTTCCAAGAACCCATATTGTTCACTGCTGCCTTCTTGACAGGACCAGAAGATCCAGTGCCTTTGATCTCTGTAGGTGTGCGCATGCACACACCTAGAAACAATACAAATAAATCTCGAAAGTTACTCATTCATCTGAAATTAAAATTTAACTTTTAAGTCCTATATGTTTGTTTTCTAAGTTTGTTTCACTTCTTGGAGAGAGTATGTTAAAATAGAAAGAAGATGGATTTGGAATCCAAACTGTTTGCTGGCTGGCACTTGCATTTGCACACTGTTGGAGAATTGTAGTAACCTCTATGTGTCTCATTGTATAAGTAGGTAAGCCATAAGTGTGGTACTCTGTAAAGTATAGAGTACTGTAGTGGCATGGTGTTTGGAGAGTCCTCAAAATTTAAGAGCTGTAAAGAGACATGTTGAGGAGAGGTCATTAATACAAAGTTGCTGAAGTAAAATCCTGTGTTGGGGAAATAGACCAGAGTGACCGTGAACATAGATTGTTGTTAGAAGGTGGGAAGAGGCACGGTAAAAAGAAGTGACTGAAGAACTTGAACTCTCTTCTGTACCTCAGTGAGAAGATTCTGGGGGTGATGGGGTCAGACCTTTGTACAGATTGGCATTGATTTAAGAATATTGATCTGACCAGATGTGGTACACACCTGTAAAGGTGTTGAGAACACAGGATGGTTGACACAGAAGGATCATGAGTTCAAGGCCAACTTGGAATACATATTGAGGTCCTGTTTCAAAAAAAAAAATTAGATTGATACACAAAAGGAAAGATTAGGACCTGAGACCTTAGCCATCAGTGTAATTGCCGGGGAACAGCATAATGAGACCCTCCTGTTTTCTATGAGGTGTCCTGCATTTCCAGGCAACAGAGCTGTCTGTAGCTGTCTGTTCTAAAATGCAAGTGTTTTGACTTTACCCTTAATCTGCTGAGCAGGATTCTCTTGTTAGTTTTTTATACATGGCATTACACTTGGACAGTAGGCTAGCCTAGAGCTCCCTGGAACTCTGTTGTATGTATTGTTATAATAGAGATGTTAGCTCAAGTCAGATGTGCTGGCCCACACCTGTAATCCCAGCACTTAGGAGGTAGACTCAGGAAAATCAGTTCAGTGTTATCTTTAGTTATAGGAAGCTCATCCTGTTTCTAAGGGAAACAGGTTGAGAGAGAGAGGTTGGGAGAGGAAAGACACAGGGTCTCAGTATGTTGCCCCCAAATCCTGGATTCAAGAAATCCCCTTTCCTTGGCTTCCCAAGTAGCTGAGCCTACAGGCATGCTCTGTTGCCTGTCCTGTGTTGATGGATTAATTGATTTTGTAATACTGAAGATCAAAGCCAGGGCCTTGTTCATGCTACACAAGCATCCACCACAGAACTTCATCCCAGCTGTATTCAGTATTAAAATTATGATGTCATCTGGGCAGTGGTGGCACACACCTTTAATCCCAGCACTTGGGAGCCAGAGGCAGGTGGATTTCTGAGTTCGAGGCCAGCCTGGTCTACAGAGTGAGTTCCAGGACAGCCAGGGCTACACAGAGAAACCCTGTCTCGAAAAACCAAAAAAATAAAATAAAATAGAATTATGATGTCATGGAAAGGTTGGATAATATCTTAAGCCCAAGTTTTTATGATTTGGGGGGGTGAAAGAATTACATGCTGCTAAGGGAAAGCAGTTCTAAGAAATACAAATAACATTACCCCATTCGTACCAAACTGGAAATAGGGAAAGCTGGGCAGTATGGTGTTTTGTTTGAAACAGGATCTTGCTATGTAGCCCTTCCAGGAATTCCGTGTAGCCCTCCTGCCTCTGGAATAGTAGGATTAGTATTGACAATGTGACTTTTTAAGGGACGCGTGCATAGGTGGTAAGGCACCTGTGGTTTTTCCACCAGTGACCACTCCTTCCTCAGTGATGCTGGTGAGATGGTGAGGACAGCACAGCTTCGTCGTTCATTGTCAGTTCTCTGTCTCTGCCGCCCCCCCCTTCTCTCTCGAGTGCGCGTGCACCTTTCCTATTCTGGCAGTTTCTTCATCTTTATTTACTTATTGACCTTGCCTACAGACCTTGCACTTAGTAGCTGTTCCATCCACACTATACTTGAAGCCTCTGTTTTTAGATTTGGACCTGCCGCTTTTTTTGAAGTTTGAGAGGCTGCCACAGCCCTCCTGGAAGAGTAATCGGGAACTGTTTCAGGAAGGCAGGGCTTTAGTGACATGGCCAGTGGGTCAGCTGGGTCTTCTTCTCATAGTTTGTTCACAGATGTGTGTTTGAGTCACTACTAAACTACTCTTGGATTGCTTCCTGTTTTGTTGTGGTATGATCTAATCCAGGATATCATACATGTAGCCTGTGTTTATCTTTGCTAAGTGTTAGGTACTATGCTCAGTACTTTCCATGCATGTAATTCTCAAAGCAATTCCATATGGAGAAAACAAGAAAAAAAACACATTAGAGTCCTGCAAGATAGGTCAGCTGGTAAAAAGTGCTTGCCTTGTAAGTCTGATGACCTGTTCAGTCTCTGGACCCCTGGGAGGAGAGACACAGTCCCCAAAAGCTGTTGTCTGACTTCTATATGCAAGCTGCAGCAGCATGTGCCCATATTTGTTCTGAGTTCCCAAAAGTGATGGAATGAAAAAGTTAAGTAACTGGACCTTAGAGAAACAAGCAATTTTCTTAGAGTTAAAAATTAACCAGGGGCTGGAGAGTGGTGTTCTGTGGTCCAGAGAGCACTGGGTGGTCTTACAGAGGGCACGGTTCTAATTCCCAGCATCTACGTGTTGTTTCAAATTGTCTGTAACTCCAGTTCCAGGGAATCCAACACCTGCCTCTGTCCTCCATAGGCAGTAAATAGGCAAGCACATGGCACCACACACACATGCAGACAAGACAGCCACACACAAATGCCGCAGTTTTAGAAGTAGGTGCAGAATGAGAGCGTGGGCCTGTGCCTCAGCTGATTGGTGCTCCACTGCCTGAGAGGCCTGTTTCTGCTTTTTCAGTACGTTACCCTTCCTTACCATTTTTGAGTCTATTTATCACCAGACAAAGCTTTTTTTTTGTTTGTTTGTTTTTTGTTTTTTCGAGACAGGGTTTCTCTGTATAGCTCTGGCTGTCCTGGAACTCACTCTGTAGACCAGGCTGGCCTCAAACACAGAAATCCGCCTGCCTCTGCCTCTGCCTCCCAAATGCTGGGATTAAGGGCATGTGCCACCACTGCCCGGCCAGATAAAGCTTTATAAGATGGAGAAAAGTTACCATTGAGCTTAGAATTGTGCTTTCAAGTAGAATAAAGTATCTTGTTCTGGGCACTGCTCCCTTCTCTTAGCACAAGTAGTGTCCCTGGCTGCAAGAACTCTCCTAGACCTTACGGGTCACCAAGAGTAGGTCCTGAACCAGGAATGTGGCTCAACGGTAGGTGATAGGTTGTGTGACCAAAAAAGGTGGGAAACTCTGAGAAGCTGGAGTCTGTGTTTCATATTATGTACACTCTGGTTTGGGTTTCTTTTTTTTGTTGTTTTCTTTGAGATAGAGTCTCACATAGCTCAGGCTGGCCTCAAACTTAATGTAGTTGAGGCTGGCCATGAATTCCTGATCCTACTAGCTACATACACGGAGTTACAGGGTTACAGCTGTGTGCTGCTCACCTGTTTAAGATGGAAAGAGTTCTGGGCTGGAGAGATGGCTCAGTGATTAAGAGCACTGAGTTAGGAGCACTGACTTCCAGAGGTCCTGAGTTCAATTCCCAGTAACCACATGGTGGTTCACAACCATCTGTAATGGGATCCAATGCTCTCTTCTGGTGTGTCTGAAGACAGCGAAAGTGTACTCATATACATAAAATAAATAAGTCTTTAAAACAAAGTTAGAGTTCTAGGTGATTCTTTGTTCCAAGAAACCTGAAAGCCACTGCTGTACCCCATGCCTGGCGGGAGGTGTTGAAGGGGTCCTCCATTTATAGAGGATGTTTCAGGGGAACCCTCCAGTGTCCTTTTCCCTCTTTCCTCCTAATCCCACAGTGTGGACAACAGTGAGTACATGCGGAATGGAGACTTCCTTCCCACCCGGTTACAGGCCCAGCAGGATGCCGTCAACATTGTGTGTCACTCAAAGACCCGAAGCAACCCTGAGAATAATGTGGGCCTGATCACACTGGCCAAGTATGTGGGACACAGTGGGGCTGTGAAGGTGGGTGGTGCTGCCATGCTGGGTTGCAGGTGCCTGCCCTTTGGTTGTCAGCACAGGCTGCACTCATCCGGTCCTGTGCTCTGCCTCCTGCGGTGGTAGGACAGCTTGCTGTGCTGGGGGAAGAGTTCTTGATTTTGATTTTATTTTCACACAGTGTTTTTCATGTAGTCCTGGCTGACTTCAAACTTGATATGTACCTTTCTTTTTTTAAGATTTGTTTTGTATTTTATGTATATAAATGTTTTGCCTGCCTGTATGTATGTGTATGCATCATGGTCATGCATAATGCCCATCGAGGTCAGAAGAGGAGTCAGAGCCTCTGGGACTGGAGTTATAGCTAATTGTGAGCAACCATGTGAGTGCTGGGAAATAAAGCTGGGTCCTCTGCAAGAGCAGTGAGTGCTCTTAACCAATGAACTATCTCTTCAGAAAAAAAAAAGATAAAAGTTGCTTTTAAGGTCTCTAAACAAAAGATGAATAGCTAGGTGGTGGAGGTACACAACTTTAGTCCCAGCACTCCGGAGGCAGAGACAGGTGAATCTCTGAGTTTGAGGCCAGCCTGGTTAACATTGTGAGTTTCAGGACAACCAGAACAGAGAAACCCTGTCTCCAGGGAAAAAAAAAAAGAAAGAAAGAAAAGCAAGAGAAGATGAATGGGAGTAGTTAGGAGGCACTTGTGTGATCTGAACTAAAATGCTTTGCTCACACCTAGTGACTGTGAGGTGCTGACCACACTTACCCCTGACACTGGCCGAATCCTCTCCAAGCTCCACACTGTCCAACCCAAAGGCAAGATCACTTTCTGCACTGGCATCCGCGTGGCCCACGTGAGTCCTGCTGGCTCCCTGTTGTGAGGGTCAGTGATCATTTCTCTCCAGAGCTGTGACCTAGTGCTAAATAGAGCAAGACGGGAGAGGACCTAGAGCAGTGGTTCTCGCCCTTCCTAACATACGGTTCCTCGTGCCGTGGTGACCCCAACCACAAAACTGGTTTTGGTGCTACTCATAACTACAATTTTTCCTGTTGTTATGAATTGTAATGTAAACTTTTGATATGCTACCCTGTGAAAGAGTCATCTAACCCCTTCCAAGTTGGGAACCACGGACCAAGAGGGCACTTACTCAGAATAGAAAGGATGGCACAGGATGAGTGCGAGACTTGGTCTTATACTCTGGTCCACCTGAGGCACAGCAGAAAGAAGAGGGTGCGTGTACTGAGTGAGCGCTATGGCCGACGAGGGTCCTAGGTGCTGTAGGGAGCAGGACGGGCGGGCTGACCTGGGGAGGGACATGTGCTGCTGTGATTGACTACCGTGACTGACGGAGCCCCTCCTTCCCAAGCTGGCGCTGAAGCACCGGCAGGGCAAGAACCACAAGATGCGCATCATCGCCTTCGTGGGTAGCCCTGTGGAGGACAACGAGAAGGACGTGAGTGCACAGACGGCCTCCCAGGCAGAGCCTCCATTTGGAAGTGCCTTGAAGTACTTAGAACTGGGCAGGGGTGTTAGGCATGTCATCTGGGGAAAGAAAGGTGGATGTGTGATTTCAGTGCTGGGGGCAGACCTTTGGTAGGATGCTGAATTTCTGTATGCTATGAGGCAAGTTCAGCCCTCACTACAGAGAATCAATTTCTTGATTTTCTCCCTTTCTCCTAGCTTGTGAAACTAGCTAAACGCCTTAAGAAAGAAAAAGTGAATGTTGACATCATCAATTTTGGAGAAGAGGTAAGTCAGGGTTGCGAGGCGTGGGATCTGACCCATGGTTGTGAACAGGGCTGTCCTTTCCTAGAGCTGAGCCCCACTGGGACTCTGAAGGCAGCTGCAGCCTAGACTGAGAAGCAGTAGGAGGTGTCTGTCTCGTGCTCTCTGCTCTGCAGGAGGTGAACACAGAGAAGCTGACAGCCTTTGTGAACACACTGAACGGCAAGGATGGGACCGGATCACATCTAGTGACGGTGCCTCCTGGGCCCAGCTTGGCTGATGCTCTCATCAGCTCTCCCATTCTGGCTGGAGAGGGCGGTGCGATGCTGGGTCTTGGTGCCAGTGACTTTGAGTTTGGAGTCGATCCTAGTGCTGATCCTGAATTGGCCCTGGTAAGCAGATGTTGACCCTGGAGCTCTGTTCTCTGTACAGATACCCAGCTGATGGGACTAGACAGTCGTGAGCACTTTCATACCACCTTTTCTAAGTCCCTTTCCAGTTCCTTGAAGGGCACCAATGCAAGACTCTAGGGTCTTTATTTTTCCCAGTTAAACCCCAGGCTCTGCCTTGCTTCTTCCATTTTCCCCTTAGAACTTGTCAGGGTTACAGCTTCTTCCCCATGTGGTAAGCCAGAGGAGGTGCCATCCTGTGCAGGATGCCACAGCATCAACCGTGCTCCCCAGGAGTTGATCTTGTCTTGCTCTTTACCAGGCCCTTCGTGTCTCTATGGAAGAGCAGCGGCAGCGGCAGGAGGAGGAGGCACGGCGGGCCGCTGCGGCCTCTGCAGCTGAGGCTGGAATTGTGACACCTGGGACTGAAGGTGAAAGAGGTGGATTCCAAAGTCCTGCGCCTGAGGGTGCTAGCCATTTCAAGCTGCAGTGGGGAGGACTGGGCTGGGCTGGGGGAGTAGTGTGGCCAGCCCTGTGGAATGTCTACTAGGTCTACCCTGCCCTTCTGTCCTTGCCCAGACTCAGATGATGCCCTATTGAAGATGACCATCAGCCAGCAGGAGTTTGGCCGTGCTGGGCTTCCTGACCTAAGCAGCATGACTGAGGAAGAACAGATTGCCTATGCCATGCAGATGTCCCTGCAGGGAGCAGGTGAGCCAGGGCTTGTATGGCAGGGCCTGGGCAGTTTGGGGTGAGGAGCTAGCACTGAGCAGACTGCTGCTCTCCTCTCCTCAGAGTTTGGCCAAGCAGAATCAGCTGACATCGATGCCAGCTCAGCCATGGACACATCTGAGCCAGTCAAGGTGAGGGCCAGCAGTGACGCTCTGATCCAGCTAGGTTTGAAATTCCCTTGTATTCAGATCCTTATCCTTTTGGGGCCAGGGCCTTTCCTCCCTAGCATTTCATAAGAAAGGTCTTGGAGCAACAGAAGGAAACACATAGGTGTGTGTATGTGCTTCTTTGTAAACCTTGCCAAGGCAACAGAGTGAGTTAGAGAAGGTTCCATTGTCCTGGAGTTTTCTAGTGGGAGTGACCCGTCATCTCCATTCCTAACAGTTCTGTGGGACTCCTCCCAAGAAGGTCTGGGGAAAAGGAATGCTGGGTGTGTGGCGTCCCCCGCCCTCCCATCCCTGCAAGAAAGCTGCTGTGGTGGTGTCTGGTTTTCCCCTCTGAGCTCTGTTAGCAGGGTTCTCAGGCTTCTGTGTTGTCAGGAATGCTTACCATTCGTGGACATTCGTGGGATCGCTTTGACTTGCCCCTTTCCTTCCCTTGGCTGCACACCCCCACCCCTGCAGTCAGGCGTAGGCAGCATTATGTTGCTGTCCCTTACTCTGTGTGATCCCAGCCACCGCACTCTGCTGCTCCATGTGCCCAGTTCATGGTGCCCTTTTTCAGGAGGAGGATGACTATGATGTGATGCAGGACCCAGAGTTCCTTCAGAGCGTCCTAGAGAACCTTCCAGGTGTGGATCCCAACAATGAAGCCATTCGGAATGCAATGGGCTCTCTGGCCTCCCAGGCCACCAAGGATGGCAAGAAGGACAAGAAAGAGGAAGAGAAGAAGTGAGGCTGGAGGGAGGGGTAGCTGAGTCTGCCCAGGGGACTGTAAAGATGGGATAGAGACTTAGATGTGCTCTGCGGCCTTTACAACGGAATAAAGCTTGGCAAGGTTTTCCCTTTTGCTTCAAACAGTGATCGCTTTGCACACAGAGGGAGGAGTGGGCCTGAAGGGGTGTCCTCCACCTCCTGCTCTGCCGATGGTCCTTCTTGTCATCCATCCCCCACAGTTCCTAGGGCTTTTTCTTGTTCATTAAGAGAAGCTTTGTTGAGGACCCACTCTTAAATCTCAAGGCCACTGAGATGAATCGATGACAACACCAGGGTCATAGTCTAGGGACAAGAACAGTCCATGTCTGATTCAAAGAATATGTATGTATGTATGTACGTACGTATGTATGTGTGTATGTATGTGTGCATGTATGTATGTATGTGTGTGTGTGTGTGTGTATGTGTGTGTGTATGTATTTTTGAGACAAGGTCTCACTATGTAGCCTAGGCTGGTCTATAATTATTAAGTATACTAAATTGACCTCAAATGCACAGAGGCCCACCAGCCTCTGCTCCCTGTTGCTGGGAGTAAGGTATGGACTACCATACTGGCTCAGAAGAGAGTTATGAGGGATCTAGCAAGATGGCTCAGTGGGAGAAGGCACTTGCCATAAAAACTCCCTAAGAATTTTTTTCTGAAGTTTTTGTGTGGTACCCCCTTTAATCCCAGCACATAGGAAGTAGAGGCAGGTGGGTCTCTATGTATTCAAGGCCAGCCTGGTCTACAGAGTGAGTTCTAGTACAGCCAGGGTTATACAGAGAAGCCCTGTCTTGACATAAAAATAAAAAAAATAAAAAAAAAAAAAATTGAAAGTTTTTTATATAGGTGTTTGCCTGCATGTGTGTCTGTGTTTTACGTGCATGCCTGGTATCCAGAGGCCAGAAGATGGTATTGTTTCCCCAGAAACTGGAGTTACAGATGGTGGTGAGCTGCCATGTTGGTGTTAAGACTCAAACCTAGGTCCTCTGGAAGAGCAGCTAGTGCTCTTAACTGCTGAGCTGTCTTCCCAGTTTCTAATGATAAGAATTTGGTCCCCAGAGTCCACATAAAGCTGTAAGGAGGAGATGCCACACTTGTTCTCTAGTTTCCACTTTAAATGCCATGGTACACATGTGTCCACCAACCCCAACCATAAATAGAATATCAAGTAAAAGAGCTATGAACCAATTACAGGACAGTAAGAAGAAAGATCTAGACTCTGGTGACCTCAAAGCAGGTTCCTGAGGGACACTTGAGTTCTCTGAAAAAGTAAGGAAGAGAAGGGTGTGTGCAGGCAGATGGAGACACATTTAAGAGCTGAGCAGCTCATAGACTGGTTTTTTGGAGTGGCCTAGGACACCAAGGACCATTATTTTGTAGACCTAGTTTCCTATGAAGACACAAAATGTGTGTCTTCACAGAGCTTTTCTGGTGAGTTATGGAATAGAATGCAGAATTCACATTACTTTCTCTTGAATTTTTGAGACATGATCTGTGTACCCCAGGATGGTCTCAAAATAGTGATGATTCTCCTGCCTCGGCCCCCCCAGTGCTGGGACTGCAGTACTGCCACACATGGTCTCCTTGTCTATGAAAGTGGTCACTAGTGTCTGATAAGAAGCATGGAGCCTGTATTTGTCCTAAAATATAACAAAACAAGCACATGACACTGCATAGGCAGGAACCAGCGTCCTCCTGACATCTTGTTGCTCATGTGGGCAAGCTAGTTCTTTTCTCTCTGTGGCTTTTCTTTAGATGTTTGCAGTCTAGCCCAAGCTGAGCTCTATGCTCATGGCAGTCCTGCCATAGCCTCCCAAGGGCTAGGACCATAAGCCAGGCTCCATGCTCAGTATTTATGTGTGCCTTCTCTTATAGTATTGTTTGTGAGCCTATCCTTTAATGTCTGAGTCATCCCCGCAGCCCGCCCCGCATTGTCTCACTATGTAGCCCTGGAACTCACTATGTGGACCAGGCTGGACTCAAATTCACAGAGATCTGCCTGCCTCTGCCTCTCAAGTGCTGGGATTAAAAGACACAGGCCACTATGCCTGACTTTATATGTGTCTCTCTCAACTCAGAAAACAATAGCCTGGGTTTGCTTGTGGGTGGGGTGGTGTCCATCCAGTACCACGAACGTAAATGTTGGGAGCATTTATGGGAATATGTCCCTCTTCCTGCCTTGTGGGTTCTAGGGGTTGAACTTAGGCTGTCAGGGCATTAAATGCCATTGCCCACTGAGTCATCTTGCCGAGCCTTTTATTTACTTATTTTTGTTTTTAATAGTTTGTTTTTATGGCAGTGGGTGCTTTGTTGCATGTCTTTTTGATCTTTGTGTGCCTGATGTCTGTGGAGGCCAGAAGAGGGCACCAGATTCCCTGGGACTGAGACAGTTGTGGGGTACCATGTGGGTTCTGGGAACTGAACCCAGGTCCTGTACAAGAGCAGTTAGTGCTCTTAGCCATCTCTGCTGCCCAAAGGTTTTTTTTTTGAAGTTGTATGTATATGTTTGACCTACATGTAAGTGTGCCCCGTTTGCTTGTCTGAGGCCATGGAGGCATCAGATCCCTTAGAACTGGCATTGCATGTGGTCCTGTTGATACTAGGAGCCAAACCCAGGTTCTCTGCAAAAGTAGTAAGTGTTCTTAAACTGCTGAGCTATCTCCTACCTCCTATCAGCCCTCCTTTGAACCAGTTTTCTCATTCATATGTTAAATAGTAGGTAGATACCTACTATTACACTAGGTATTAGACGATTAAAATCTCATATATCAGAATTGTTTAATTGCTTTGTATGTTTGTGCGTGTGTGCATGTTCATGTTCACACGCCCAACTGTGCTTATGTGGTAACCAGGGTGACCAGGTAACTTCCTCAATCCCCTTTCCCTTTATTTTTTTGAGATGAGTGTATCTCATGGGATCTGGACCTTGCCAGTTTGTAGACTGGCTGGTCAGTATCTGCAGAGATCTTTCTGTTTGTCACCCCAGTGCTGGGATTACAGGCACAATGTCCTATCTTGCTTTTACATGGGTGTTAGGGGTCAAACTGCGGTCCTCATGCTTATGTGAAAAGCACTTCAACAACCTGACTCTCTGCTGCAGCGTCCAGTGCTGAGCTGTGTCTCCGGCCTCCTCTGCTGCAGCGTGCAGTGCTGAGCTGTGTGACTCCTCTGCTGCAGCGTCCAGTGCTGAGCTGTGTCTCCGGCCCTGCTTGGCTCCTTCCCAGGCAGGGCTTTGCTCCGGAGCCCATGCCACCTCACATTTGTTGTACAGTGCAGGCTGGCCTCCAGCTTACAGAGAGATTGCCTGTGCCTCTAACAAGTGCTGGGTTAATGACTCTCTTTCCATATGAGAGGAAACGCTTATTAAGGGAGGACCTCTAAGAAAATACACATGAAGCTATAAAACCAGCTTCAAGTACACTGCAAGTTTTGGAATCATCATCTTTGTTAGTGTCCATAAGACTCACAGGAGATAATCTAAGAGGAACTGATCTTTTTGTATATTTGTGCGTGTGTGTGTTCGTGCGTGTGTGTGTGTGTGTGTGTGTGTGTGTGTGCGCGCGCGCGCGCGTGTTCATGCGTGTATGTGTGTGTGGGGGGGGCAGTGGGTAAATATGGATGGAGCTCAGTAGTGATTTGTGAACATTGGTTTTCTCCTGCCATGTGGGTCCCAAGAACCGAACTCAGGAAGTTGTGCTTGGTGGCAGGTGCCTTTACCAGCTGAGTCACTTCAATACCCTGCCCTGCAAAGATTAATTCCACTTTATAAGTGGATTGTTTGTTTGAGATTGGGTCTCTGTGACTCAGGCTGGCCTTGAACTCTTTTAACCCTCCAAGTGCAAGAATCATCTGACTCTTGAAATCCTAGAAGTAACATTTTATGTACCTAGGAGCTATGAGAGACATAACCTCCTGAGAGAACAAATTCAGTGTAGAATAAGGAAATGATTATAATTGGAAACACAGTAATCCAGGATATATTTTCTAATTATATTACATTTATTTATTTATTTATTTTGGTTTTTCGAGACATGGTTTTAGTGTATAGCCTTGGCTATCCTGGAACTCTGTAGACTAGCCTGGCTTTGAACTCACAGAGACACCAGGTCAGGGAAATGAGGCAGAGTTTGATGGCCCAAGAATTTCATGAAGTCAGGGCCAGGAGCTCACAAAGCCCTACTTATCCTTGACCATCTATACTATAGATTCTATTAGCTGGGATTAGGGAGACATTTTCTTTAGTAATGTAATGGTAAGGTGCTATGTTCCTATAAATAGCTTCGTACTATACTCAGTGCTCCTGTAAGCAAGCCTAATGAAATTCACTGAGGCACAACATACACGTAAAAAAAAGGAGAAAAAGACATGAGAGTAAAGTGGCAATCAATTGGGAAGAAGAAATGGATAATATAATGTGTGTGAAAATATAGTGATCCCAGGGGACGGGGACGGGGAGGAGGAGCACAGCCATCTGGATGTAAAGTAAATGCAAAAGTGAAAGATCAGCTGACAGGAAGAAGCTGGCGCTGTGAGATGATGTGGCGACAGCCAAGAGGGTGAAGGGAAGTGTCCTAATACAAGACAGCAGGAAATGCGGGCTAGCCAGGCGGCTGAGCAGGCAGCATGGGTGTCAGCAGCAGCTGTGCCATGCACCTGTTCCTGTGTCAGCCGGTACCCACCAATAGGATGGTGGGAGGAACTCTAGGACTGAATTTAAGGAAAATAAACACTTTTGGGGGAACAGTGGTACACGCCTTTAATTCCAGCACTTGGAGGCAGAAGTGGGTGAATCACTGAGTGAGTTCTAGAACAGCCAGGACTACACAGAGAAACCCTGTCCTGAAAAAAACAAAAAACCAACCAAACAAAATGAACCCTGCCCCACTGCTGCAATGGAAAGGTGAGGCAGGGATGCACAACCTCAGCTCCCAACTGGAGCTCTCCAATCAAATGCCACCCCAAAGCCCTTAAAAGGAGGTCCCCTAGCCAGGGCACAGGCCTTTGACCACAGCACTTGGAAGGCAGAGACAGATCTCTGTGAGTTCAAGACCAGCTTGGTCTACAGAAGGAGTTTCATGACAGCCAGGGCTACACACAGAAACCCTGTCCTGAAAAACAAAAGAAAAGCCGGGCAGTGGTGGCGCACGCCTTTAATCCCAGCACTTGGGAGGCAGAGGCAGGCGGATTTCTGAGTTCCAGGCCAGCCTGGTCTACAGAGTGAGTTCCAGAACAGCCAGGGCTACACAGAGAAACCCTGTCTCAAAAAACCAAAAAAAAGAAAAAAGAAGAACCCCTTTTTGTTTTGTTATATCCAAGGAGCTATCATAACTTTAAAGAAAAGAGGTATTTTCCAGGCAGACAAAATTGTGGTGCAAGACATCAAGCAATTGTGGCACAGAGTGGTGGGTTCGAGGCTCACAGACTTGGCTCATAAAGCATCTAGCTTGAGATGAGTGTGCAGGCAACAGAAGAAGAAGAAGAAGAAGAAGAAGAAGAAGAAGAAGAAGAAGAAGAAGAAGAAGAAGAAGAAGAAGAAGAAGAAGAAGAAGAAGACTAGCATCCAACTTTGATTAGTTTTATGGACAAAGCAGGCAGATAGGGGTGACTGAGGGAAGGAGGATTGGGATCCTGGGCTCATGGGATAGATTTGAATAAATCTAAATTACTTACTCACACAGTAATGCCCAAGAAGCATCCAGTTTCCTGGTCATTTTGGAGAGCAATCCCAGGATAAGAGCAAGGGATGAGGAAGAGACGGCTCCTGGGTTTCTGCATTTGGTTCAGTGGTGGTACCCCATGAGATTTAGCTTCAGAAATGAGAGTGCTTGGTAAGCACTGAGCTCTTTTCTTGCACAGGGTTTTAGAAGCCTCTGAAGCATTTCTAGGTAGCCCCTGGTGCTCCCACGGAGGGCTTAGCAAAGGCTGTGCATGTGCATGGTTACCCAGAGGGTAGGTGTGGGCTGAGTGCTGGGCAGGGGCAGGGGACTTCCCTTTCCTCCTTTTTCTCCCACCCTTCCTTTCCAGATGGTGTGTGTGTGTGTCTGTGTGTGTGTGTGTGTGTGTGTGTGTGTGTGTGTGTGTCTTGTGTTTTGCTGTTGCCCAGGCTGACCCTGACCTCCTGGAATTGAGTGATCTGCCTCAGGCTCCCACCTAGTTAAGACCACAGGCACCAGCCCAGCTCATGAAACTTCCAGTTTCTGAAGACTGTTCCTGAATATGAGTGTGTGGCTGAGACTTGAGGATGGTTGACACACTCATGCAATGGTGGTCTTAGTGGCCTTTTAAGATATTTAGTTATTCTTACTTTATATGTATGAATGTATGTATATGAGCTGCATGTATGTGCACCGTGTTGTGTTGTGTACTGTTCTGTGGAGAACTGAAGACAGTGCCAGATGCCCTATAACTGGGTTACATACAGCTGTAAGCCTCCGTGTGGGTGCAGAGAACCGAACCTGATCCTCTGCAAGGACATCAAATGCTCTAACCAACTGAGCCATCTCCAGCCTCTTGGTGGCTTACTTTCCCATTACATGGCAACAATCTACAGTAAATCACTGGACGCGTTTTCTTTGTTACCAGCCTCACCTACCTG
The DNA here is from genome assembly GCA_028551405.1 of Uromys caudimaculatus. Taxonomy (NCBI): domain Eukaryota; kingdom Metazoa; phylum Chordata; class Mammalia; order Rodentia; family Muridae; genus Uromys; species Uromys caudimaculatus. Next base: position 69,981,800 of record CM052704.1, on the reverse strand, counting down.
ATAGTAAAGGAGGTCCTAGGAGGACAGCACATTTAAGATCTGGGCAAAAATATGTGCCACACATAGTGTTAGGGCCCAGATGATATGTCACTGCATGTCGAGATAACTTACTGGTGAGCACTCAGTGAAAGGAACAAAACCAATCCAGGTATTTTAGGGAGAAACAATTTACCAAATTTAGAGCTAACAGGCCAAGTGCCCTGGGGCTGGCCTTTCATCTCAGCACACAGGAGGCAGTGGCAAGTGGATCTCTATTATTAGTTATTAGTTTGAGGATAGTCTTGTCTACACAGACCCTGTTTCAGATGGGGGGGGGTAGGGGGAGGGAGAGGGAAAGAGAGAAAGAGGGAGAGAGAGAGGAAGGGAGAGGGAGCTTATAAAGTTATTGAAAGTGCTGTAGGAAAGAATGCTCTGCACACAGGAAAGCTGTTCTCCGCAGGAGTCTGGAAGCTACCAGGGGTGACTCTGTAGCCACCTGGTTACTTAGGAGCATAGCACTGTGCTGCAGATGTAGCTCTGTTGGCAGAGTGCTTGCCTAGCATGCACAAAGTCTTGGGATGGATCCCAGCACCCTACCTGCCTATAATTTCAGCACTCAGGATGTGGAAGCAGAAGAACCAGGAAGTTCAAGGACATCTATGGCTACATAGCGAGTTTGAGGACACAGCAGGCTTTGTTTAAAACAAAACAAAAAAAGCTTAGTGTTACTTCCTTGCAAGTCAGAGAGGGAAAGGATGCTTTCTTCAACAAATGGTGGAAATGCACTTTGGTCTCTAACCTCATATGATATGTGAACATTAATTCATTAATAGCTTATAAGCAAACATGAGAACATAATCAAGGCCTAGAGAAAACAAACAAACAAAAAAAGAACTTTCTGACTTTACATGGCACACAGTGCCAGCCTGTGATCCCAGCACCCAGCTGTGGTAGGACAGTCTCAAGTTGAGTCCTAAGATACATAGTGAGATCCTATCTTGAAAATTAAAATAATAACAAAATAACATTGTTGTATTGGCCAGGTGTGGTAGTGCCTCCAAGTGGGAAGAAGAAGCAGGCAGATTTCTGTAAGTTTGAGGCCAGCCTGGTCTACAAACTGAATTCTAAGTCAGTAAGGGATACATACATAGTGAGATTCTATCTCAAAAACCAAACAAAAGCCGGGCAGTGGTGGTGCACACCTTTAGTCCCAGCACTCTGGAGGCAGAGGCAGGCGGATTTCTGAGTTCGAGGCCAGCCTGGTCTACAGAGTGAGTTCCAGGACAGCCAGGGCTACACAGAGAAACCCTGTCTCGAAAAACCAAAACAAACAAACAAAACAACAACCAAAAACCCCCCACAAACAAACAAAAAACACACCAAACCAAATCAAACCAACCATATCCCTCCACTCCACCTCCTGTTAAACAAACAAACAAACCTCTGAGCTTCTTGGATGAACTTTGAAAACATTTTATTTGTAACTACTCTAAAGAAGTCAGACATAGGACACAGAGGGTTGTTGTTGGGATGTAATGAATTGAGAGAATAAAGGAAAAAAAGGTCTGAAGTGGAAACTTAAGAGGAAAGTTGATTGGATGATGTTTTGCTGGGGGGAGCACACAAAGCAACGTTTCACTGAAGCAGACACAGGAGAGAGGATGTTCAGCTAAAGCAAGCAGGTGAAAGGACACGTGATGATGGATTCTTTGCTAACGACACACATGTATTGGTCTGCTTTACACTGTGTACTTTTTTTGTTTGTTTTGTTTTGTTTTTTGGTTTTTTTTGGTTTCTCTGTGTAGCCCTGGCTGTCCTGGAACTCACTCTGTAGACCAGGCTGGCCTGGAACTCAGAAATCTGCCTGCCTCTGTCTCCCAAGTGCTGGGATTAAAGGCGTGCGCCACCACTGCCCAGCTACACTGTAGTTGAGCTGCATTTGTCAGGAAGCTATAGAGAGAAACGCACCAAAACACTTCTGGTGGTGCATTGCAGTTTCTTGCCATTTCCACAGCTGACTGGATGCACGTGCCAAGGCAAGAGCTGTTCTGAGGCAAGGCACATGGAGGACACGTGATGTTTGGAAGGTATAAACAGGACTCCACAGAGTGACAGAGACAAGTGACAGCTTGGCCTGCTGGTGTAGCTAGCTATACAGCACTTGTGGGTCTCACATCTTCGCTGATCTTCGCTTCCCTGAGAGAGGCACAGCCGAGAACTTCTGGTGTTCCTCCTGGTCCTTCCTGCTTATTCGAGAGGAGGTTGAGACCTGGCTGTCTCTCTCTGCTAGGTTGTGTCATGGCTGTTGCTAACCTGACTCTACCGAACTGGTGTATCCATGAAGTGTTTGTGTGTGGATGGAGCTGCCACTGCCCACTAACCTGTGAGCTGAACTGCCAATTTCCTGACAACGCAGATGGGAGTTGTTCCAAAGAACCTTTGTAAACAGGTCCATTTCCCCAGTATCCTTTCTTTTCCACTACCTCTGGTGGGTGGTGGGTTACAAGGAAGGTTAAAGCATTTGTTTATGAACCATCATTAAAAATAGGATTAGAAGGCCGGGCAGTGGTGGCGCATGCCTTTAATCCCAGCACTTGGGAGGCAGAGGCAGGCGGATTTCTGAGTTCGAGGCCAGCCTGGTCTACAGAGTGAGTTCCAGGACAGCCAGGGCTACACAGAGAAACCCTGTCTCGAAAAACCAAAAAAAAAAAAAAAAAAAAAAAAGGATTAGAAAAAAATAAAGTTATGAAGGTCGGGCACGGGGACCACATAGCATATGACTCCATTACATGGAGTACAACAGTCAGGCAACTCTGCCTTCGATACATGATTTCCTTTAGGGTGATGAAAATGCTTTAGAACTGGTAGATGTAGTGGTTACACACATTGTGAATATACTAAACATCACCCAGTTGTTTGCTTTATTATGCACTTATTTAAAGTATGATGTTTATTGTTTGAGTCAGAGTTATATGTAGCCTAGGATGGCCTCGAACTTGCTACGTAGTTGAATTCTTTTTTTTTTTTTTTTTTCTTTCTTTTTTGAGACAGGGTTTCTCTGTGTAGCTCTGGCCTGGCTGTCCTGGAACTCACTCTGTAGACCAGGCTAGCCCTGAACTCAGAAATCCACCTGCCTCTGCCTCCCAAGTGCTAGGATTAAAGGCGTGTGCCACCACTGCCCGGCTGAAGATCACCTTGAATTCCTGCTCCTTTTGCTTTGCTTCCCAAGTGCTGGAATTACAAGAGGGCATCACCATGGTCTATTTATTTATTTATTTGGATAGGGTCTCACATAGCCCAGGGTGGCCTCAGATTTGCTATGTAGCTCATGCTGCCTCTACTTCCTCAATGCTGGAATTACAGGCATGTGCCACAGCACTGGCTCTCAGAGTAAGGCAGAGCGTGACAGAGCAGGGCATTCAACCCCCTCCTCTGATGTGCACATGGCTGCACACACTTGTTCATCCATGATCTATTATGCCACACACACACATACACACACTAGACCGCTCTTCACTCTTTCCCCATCCTTTTTTTTTTTTTTTTTTTTAAAAAAAAAGGACAGGATCTTTTGTTTGTTTTGTTTTTGATACAGCGGCTCTCCATGTAGCCCTGGCTGACCTAGGACTCACTCTGCAGACCAGTCTGATCTTAACTCACACCTGTCTCTGCCTCCTGAGTGCTAGGATTAAAGGCATGTGCCACTATACCTGGCTTTTCCAGGACCTTTTAAAAAATCATCTTTCTGAGCCAGGTGGTGGTAGTGCATGCCATTGATCTCAGCACTGGGGAGATGAGGCAGGTGAATTGCTGTGAGTTTGAGGCTAGCCTGATCTATAGAACAGTACAGCCAGGGTTACATGGAGAAACCCTGTCTTGAAAAAAATCAAAACCAAACCAAACCAACAACAAAAACAAATCATCTTTTTTCTAACATCATACTTTATTAACATCCTATTATTTTATTGGTTTTGAGACAGGGCCTGATGTAGATAGGTGGTCTTAAATTTCCTGTGTAACTGAGCATGACTTTATCTTCTGCTCCTCTTGTCTACACCTTTGAAGAACTGGGTTTAGATACTTGAGCCATCTTGCTAGGCTTTAGAGTGTTCTGAGGCTCCAACCCATGGCTTTATGAATGCGAGGCAAGCATTTTGCCTACCAAGTGAGCTACAATCCCAGCTTCAATTTTTTTCATCTTAAAAGTCCCTTTTTCCAGGTACAGTGGTACATATCTGTCTATAATTTCTGCATTTGGGCAGCAGAGACAGGAAGGATCACAAAATCAAGGCCAGCTTGGGCTTCATAGGGAGAGACCCTGCCTCAAAGAAACAAACACACACACACACACACACACACACACACACACACACACACACACACACACACGCACACTCTGAAACTGGGCTCTGGAGAGATGACTCAGCAGTTAAGAGCACTGGCTTATCTTCCAAAGGACCTGGGTTTTATTCCCAGTATTCTGTGGCCCACAATCATCTGTAACTCCAGTCCCAGGGGATGTGATGCCTTCCCCTGGCCTCTAGTGGCACATGTAGCAGAAATATGCAGTACAAGCAGATCCTTCAGGCAAAACACCCATATATAAAAATATTAAAACAATTAAACAAAACAAAATGAAAACATTTTTTTTTCTGGTGCTGGAGAGAGAGCCCAGCAGTTGACATTGCTTATGGCTTTCCCAGAGGACCTGAGTTGGATCCCAGCAACCATCTCACAACTGTCTGTAACTCTATCTGTGGAACCCAACACTCTCTTCTGACCCAGGAGGGTATTATATACACAGTACCTATAAACAACCTTTCAAATTTATATTTTAGAGTGAGGATATAGCTCAGTGATAAAGTGCTTTTCTAATCTGTGAGGCCCTGGGCTCAACCCCAGCTCTGCAAACAATCCCATTCCCTCCAAAGCTGCTTCCTCATCGCTCCCTTATGGGTACCTGCTCTCTCCTTTGACTAGTTCTCATTTGCTTTCTCCTTCCTCCATTCTTAAAAAAAAAAAGTATGTGTGTGTGTGTGTGTGTGTGTGTGTGAGGGGGGGGAGGGAGACAGAGAGAGAGAGAGAGAGAGAGAGAGTGCGCACCCATGTATCCCACAGAGCAGTGTGGTCAGAGGAGAACACTAGGTTGATTATCTCCTGCCACCCACGATTGTGGGATCCATCAGATCCATCCGCCCCCCCCCATCTCTTTTTTCCTGTTTTGAGACAAGATCTCCTTACGTCCTTATGTAGGTCTGGCTGACTGTCCTGGAACTCACTATGTAGACTAGTCTGGCTCTGCCTCACAAATGCTGGGTGGGACTAATCTCTTCTCCATTTTTTTTTTAGTATAGAATAGTTTATTCAGGGCATGGGGAGGGGAGTTAAGAGGGTAGTAGAAGCAGAGAAAGGCAGAGAGAGGGAGAGAGTAGAGAAGTGGAGGCCAACCATGACCACGTGGAGAGAGGGGGAGGGGGTGGGAGCAAGAGAGCAAGAGACAAGGCAAGAGAGCAAGAGCAAGAGAGTCTTCTCCATTCTTAAGAACTCATTCTATATAAGCTTTTACCCCATCAATGTTCTGTATATGTTCTCATCAAGATTATTGACGAGCTCTGATTTCTTCAATCCATAAGGTCAGTTCTCCCACTACTGATGTGAGTGGAACCTGCCACTGCATTTCTCTCCTTCCCTCCTAGGAACAGGAGATTTGGCTTTACGGTTTCAGAATTCTCTTGGTTCCCTCCTTGCAAGCTTGGAACTCCTCTGGATGACGCATGGACTTTTCCCTCCTTCCAGTTTTCACACGCACCCTGGATCCTCTTCATTACTCAGACAAGGTCTTTCTGGAACTTCTGATCCTACTGGAGCCTATTCTATGTACTGGGAATGTAGGAATCTATGACTATTCTCTAATTTCTTCTTGTGGTGTAGGAGAATTGAAGCTTGGGTCTTATACCTGTTTAGGAAAACTTTGTCACTGAGCTACAACCCCAGATCAATTTGTCTCTGAGACTCTTTTTTAAAATTTATTATATAGGTATGCAGACTGTACATATTATATATGTATGTGTGTGTGTGTGGTGTAACAGGAGGGCAGAAGAGGGTGCTGGATCACTTGGAAAACTGGAGTTATAGTCAGTTGTAAACTCTCATGTAGGTGCTGGGAATCAAACCTGGGTCCTCTACAAAAGCAGCAAGTGATCTTAACAACAGATCCATCTCTCTAGCTGTTTTTTTTTTTTTTTTTTTTTTTTCTTTTTTCAAATTTAGAGACAGTGTCTCGCTGGATAGCCCAAGTTGGTCTAAAACTTGTGATCTTTTGGCCCCAGTCTTCCCAGTGTGGGGCTTACAGGCATGTGCAACCACATCCTTCTCTCCTTCTTCTCCTTTTTTTTTTTTTTTTTAAGTTTTTCTGTGTAGCTCTGGCTGTCTTGGAACTTACTCTGTAGACCAGGCTGGCCTCAAACTCAGAAATCCGCCTGCCAAGTGCTGGGACTAAAGGCGTGCGCCACCACCGCTCGGCTGCCTCTGTCTTCTGAGTACTGGAATTAAAGGTGTGTGCCTCCACTGCTGGGCTAAAATTTTGTTTAATATACTTCACATAAGTGATATTTAGGTTTGCAGAAAAATTCGGCAAAAATACAGACAGTACTCATATATTCCTCATCAATTTCCCTTATTATCTTGAATCATGGCAGATTACTTTCTACTGATCAACCATATTCATGCATTATTATTATACTATTTTTTTGTTTTTCGAGACAGGGTTTCTCTGTGTAGCCCTGGCTGTCCTGGAACTCACTCTGTAGACCAGGCTGGCCTCAAACTCAGAAATCCACCTGCCTCTGCCTCCCAAGTGCTGGGATTAAAGGCGTGCGCCACCACAGCCCAGCGTTTATTATACTATTATAATTTATTTTATGTGCATTGGTGCTTTGCTTGTATGTGTCTGTGTCAGATTCCCTGGAACTGGAGTTATAGACAGTTGTAAGGTGCCATGTGGGTGCTGGGAATTGAACCCAGGACCTCTGGAAGAGCAGTCAGTGCTCTTAACCACTGAGCCATTTCTCCTGCCCTACATATCGATGCATTATCATTATTAACTAGAGTTAATTTTATTTTAAACTTCATCTTTTGTATTCAATCCATGGATTTGGCAAATGCAGAATGTCACGTGTCTGGTATTATAGTCATACAGAAGTTTCAATGCCACAAAATTCCCCTGTGCACTAACTATCTAGTCATCCTTCCTTCCACCTAAGTAAGCCCTTGGCAACCACTGATTTATTGCTGCCTCTGTGGTTTTGCCTTGTCTAGAATCTCATATAGTTGGAATAGTACAGCTGTAAACTTTTCAGATTTGTTTTTTTTCAATTATTAATGATATGAATTTGTAGGGACCTCATGCATGCTCATTGCTTTGACAGCCCTCCCTTCCCCTCCTGGGGAAGTGTTGTTTCTAATACGCATCTTTATTTTTTACTTTTGTTTTAGGGACAAGATCTCACTATGTTGGCCAGGCTGGGCAGGCCTGCTTGTCTTGGCCTTTGCAGTAGGTGAGAGACCTCAGGGGTCTGTTTTTTTTCTCTTTTAGGTTTATGTATGTTTTGCCTACATGGGTATTTATATGCCACATGTATGTGTGTGGAAGCTAAAGGTTGTCAGAATCTCTAGGATTAGAGTTACAGATGGTTGTGAGCTTCCACGTGGGTACTGGGAACTGAACTTGGTCCTCCGTAAAAGCAGCCAGTGTTCTTAACTACTGAACCATTTTTGCAGCCCAAAATAGTGCTTAACTCACAGATGGTGCTTATGAAATATTATCTGGCCGGGCAGTGGTGGCGCACGCCTTTAATCCCAGCACTGGGGAGGCAGAGGCAGGTGGATTTCTGAGTTTGAGGTCAGCCTGGTCTACAGAGTGAGTTCCAGGACAGCCAGGGCTACACAGAGAAACCCTGTCTTGAAAAACCAAAATAAATAAATAAATAAATAAATAAATAAATAAATAAATAAATAAATAAATAAATAAATAAAAAAGAAAGAAAGAAATATTATCTGAATTAAAATATTTTCCCTCATCCTCCCCTCATTTGGTCACGGGGCTTGCATAGGCTGGTCTGTGTGGTGGTTTGAATGAATTGTCCCCCACAGTCTCAGGCACTTGATGGAGATGTTTGAGAGGCTTTTGTGGAAGTGTGTTCTTGCCAGATGATGTATGTCACCAGGGCAGGCTTCGTGGTTTAAAGACTCACTGTTCTCAGTTCCTTCTCTGCTTTCTGCTTGCAGTTCAAGATGTGAGCTCTCAGCTTCTGCTCCTTCCCTCTATGTCTGCCACTCACAGCTATCATATTCACTGGAACTGTAAGCCCAAATTATCCCTCTATAAGTTGCCAAGGTCATGGTGTCTTACCACAGCAATAGAAAGGTAACTAACTTGCTATGTACTTGAGACTGGCCTTGAACTCTTACTCCTTCTGCTCCCACCTCCCAGGCGTTAGGATCACAAGGTCTCTACCACTATAGCCACTTTGAAAAGAATATTTCTTAAACAAATGGCCAGTGCATCTAATTGAAGAACAAATTTCTATCCATAATTCCTTGGCAAGGGAATCTGTAATTCACCACTTACTCTTTTGGATTCTCAAATTTTTAATTTCACTGCTTCTGACTTTGTGTAAATCAGTTAATCTAGTCTGCCTATGCTTATTTCCTTCTCTATAAAATGACCATACTAATACTTTCCTCTAGAGTTTTAAGGATTAAATGAGTTAGCATAAAGTTCTAATCACAATACATGTATATGAATAGTAATTATTAAATCTATAGAAAGACCTAGAGGAGGATGTGGGAATGGAATGCATCCAGTGGGGTTTTTTCCCCCCTGATGGACTTAAGAGTCTCTTGTATTCCAGGCGGAAATCAGACTTCCTATGGAGCCAAGACTAGCTTTGAACTTGGTACTTATGCCTCCACCTTCCAAGTGCTGGGATTATGAGCATAAAACGCCAACCCAAATTTGTAAAATACAATCTGCCAACGGAACCACATCCTCAGCTCTCCAGTAAAGAACTCTCAGTTATTCAGAGAAAGGAGAGTGCTGTGAACTGCAGAGAAAGATGGCAGGTGAGGAGGAGGTAGGGGCTGCATTCACCCTGTTTGCTATCGCTTTATAAATAGCACTCTGCCTTCTAAGCTTTTCATGCTCACAAAATAATCTTGGCAGGTGGATATTATAGTTAGCATTTTATTCATGAGACAATAGGTTCAGGGAGGTAGAACGATTTGCCTGATACCATCTTATGGAATGTGGTGGTTCCAAGATTCCTCCTATCCATAAGCCCGAGCTTTTTGGTCCCATGCTATGGGGGCCCAAGGGCAGGTAACAGAGCCTTTTTTTTTTTTTTTTTTTTAAAAAAAAGCTTTATCAAAATCTGGGTCAGGCGGCGCAGCAGTGTAGCCCCAGTTACTAGGCAGGCAGGACAACTTAGTGGAAACCCTGTCTCAAAAAGTGATAGAGTATATATAGTGTAGCTTCAGTGTTACGAGTGCACCTGCCTAGCGCGTGCGGCTCCCAACGTTCAATAATCAGTATCGCCAAAACAAAACAAAACTCGCAAGTTGCTATGTTGGTGGGTTGTTTGCTTAGATTGGGTGAAGCAGTATGTTCCACTCCGAACACTGCAAAAAGTAAAACTAAAACACAATTTAAAAAACCCTTGTCATTTGAAACGGCTGCGGTCGCGGTGGGCGGCGGCGGCTCGCGGCCAGGGTAGAGTGCGCGCCAGGTGGCACACTGAGCTTGCAGATGGATCCTGCAAAAACCAGAAAGCGTGTAGGTGTGCCAGTGTCAAGGAAATTCGTCTCCCTTGCAACCCCGCCCCTTTCCCCGCCTCCAAGAGGCGGGACAGTAAAGCGCGGGAAAGCTCTACGGGAACAGTAATGCCAGCTCGTGTCGGGGGCGGGGAAAAAAGAGCTCTCTTAAATGGGAACTAGATCTGGGCTCCCTCCCTCTCTCGCGTAAGAGGCCTATCAGCATACTACCTTAAGCTCTCCTTGGTTGTGGCCCTGGCCACGCCAGCACTTCCCAACGTCACCTCCCCCACTTCCGGTCGCAGCGTGTCCCAGGTCTCAGGTCTCGGTGGTTCCGGTTTCTTTTACACTCTGAATCCCAAAGTCTGTCCCGCTCTCCCGCAGAGGGAGGGGCTGTGCGTGGTGCGTACGCCCAGAGGCAGGCGGACGCCAGAACCGCATCCATCTGGATTATAAAGCAATTTAGACTGCGAGGAATGCGAGGCAATGGTCACCCCGATGACGTAATGTTTGGGGGTGGCACCCCATTTTGTGAGCCCAGCACCGCATCCTTGTGATCGCGGCTTAGCCTGAGGAAACGGCACGAACACTTAAAACACCCAGGTTCCACACGGAGCTGACGAGGTTCCCCTAGACGTGCCGCCATACACCTAGAGTTTTTAAGTTTGCATACGTGAGGAACAGTGTCCAGCTTCGAGCGACCAATGGAGAGAAGCTGGCCACGCTTCTGAGCTAGTCACCCCTCGCAATCCGAAGAGGAGACTAAGGCCGGCTTCTTGCTAAGCGACAGCGGCGGTGGCCAATGGCTTTCAGGCTGCGCAGACGGGGCAGGTGGACTCCGGAACAGCCAATGGGGAGAGGCTTCTCCACAGGCCCAGGCCCTTCGTCCAATCGCGGTGAGAAGACTATGAGGGGCCAGTTCCGAGCGGGGTATGGAGGGCCAACCCCGTACGGGTCTGGGTGGGGCTTAGAGTTGAATGACGGGTCCATTAGCCAATGGCGAGTATGAAAGCGGGCAGCCCGGACTAGGAGCGCGGAGGGAGCTGAGGGAGAGGGGAGGCCGAAGCGGAGAGAAGCAGGAAGTAGCGGCGGCCGCGGGGAGGGCGGCGGCGGCGACAGCGGCGGTGGCGGCTGGAACCGGGGGGAGGCCGTAGGGTCTCAGCCCGCACTAGGATCGGAACAAGTAAGCATGCTCGCGGCAAATACCCGCCCCTGGCTCCGCCTCCCGGGGGGGCGGGTAAATACCCCTGCCCCTCCCCCACTTGATCAACTACCCCCTTCTCCGTGCCGCCGCCCCCCGGGCGGCTGCTTGCCTGGCGGGGTCGCCGCCTTCTTCTTCGAGGACCACCGGTGAGAACTCCAGTTTGCTGGAAGCACTGCCCCTAGCCCGGTAACGTGGGAGGGGGTTCCTGGACCCCTAAGTCCTGGCGCTCCTAGGCTGAGAGGCAGTCGGAGTGCGGCCGGGGGACTCGAGGCTGCGGGATGTCGCGACCTAAAATGGTGTCCGTGCCGGGCGGTGGGGGCGGGGGAATTGGGCCCAGCCGGAGAGGAGCCTGCATCCCGACCGGGTGCTGGTCAGCGTCCGGGCCCGGGCAGGACTCAGGCTGGAGCCTCGAGCCTGGTGCGCGCCTTGCAATCACTGGGGTCTGGGGAGAGCTTCGGTGTCGGAGCCGGGGCAAGCTGCGCGGCGCGCAGAGATGAAGGGGACCAGGTTTGAGTCGGGACTGACCTGGCTGCAGAGCTTAGAATCACGCAGGGACCGCCCCCTCTTGTGTCTCCACTCCCCTCGCGCCACTCCCCACTGCCCGGGAGTCCTGGCCCCCGATGTGCAGCGCCGCAGATCCTAAGGGCCTGGCCTCGCCGAGGCCCTGCCTTGAGTTCTTAGCCCGTGAAAGTGAAAGAAGCACCACTCGCCTCAGTTTACCCTTAGTTTTTAATATACTTCTCGTCCCCTACCCGTAACCCCGGACTTACTTTCCGCGCCAGTCCCTGGCAGATGGCAGGGACTTAAATGCCGCCCGCTGCCCAGCTTGGCCGCAGCCTAATCGCCCCCGGCCGTGCTCTGGCCCCTTCGTTTTGCTCTGCGCTGTAGGCCTTGGGCAAAGGGTAATGGAGTCCCCACCCGACCGGTGTCTGCATCCTCTTCTTGATAAGCCCCTTTTTGCTTTTGGAGAACAGAGGGGGAAAGTGGGTAGGGAGGTGGCAGCTCCAGAGGCCTGGCGGCTGAGTGGAGGATCTTCATTGGCCTTAAGCCTCTGTGCTTGGCCCACTGTCTGCTCCAGGTGGCTATCGGATGACCTCCAAGTCACTTGCACGCCAGAGGGAGGTGGTTGGGAAGAGGTAGGTTCGCAGGTGTTTTCTTAGTCCCCATTGGTTTGTACTCCACCGACCCACCCTGCTGGAAGCTTGAGTGGGAAGGTAGCCCAGGTCTCCCGACCTGGCAGAGCCGAATTGAAGAGGGACCTTGCAATTCATCTGGGTTAAAATTAAGGGCTTTGTTCAAACCCAGAATGTGCAGAATTAAGTAGAGGGGTAATGTACAAGGAGGACTACTCTTTCTTCCTCTAGTTGGTACCCTTGCCCCCCACCCCCACCTTGGTCCGTGCAATGCCAGCCGCCACCTGCTGGGACTATCTCCAGTTACAGTCTGAAGGCTGGAAAGAGGTGAGAGAATTGGCCCTGGGAAATGGCTTGCATCCTGGGCAGGGAATGTGTAAAGGAGAGCGAATTTGTCCCTTCTTTGTTGAGTCTTCCTAGATACAGAATTACTTATGGTTAAGAATAGATAGAGGATAGAGCTTGGGTCTCCTACAGTCTCTGAGCTGGCCTCCTTGTTGCTTTAGTGATACAAGTCTTTTGGGACTATGCCCTCCCCCAATCCTCCCTGGGCCAGGTTAAGGTTGGGGGAGACTTCTAGGCTACTGTTACCCAAGAAGGTGGAATTTGAGTTAGAGGGTAGACTGGGTAAGGAGCTTAGAGCAGAAATGACAGTGGGAAGGAGGGGCTTTCCCCCAGTGTGGCAGCTATGTTGGATCAGCTTGTACCCTGGAGTCTTAACCCTGAGAGAGTAAGGTAGAGGAGGGAGGACACTCTGGGGAAGTGAGCAAGCTGCAGGTGTTTGTGACAGGAGAGGACTCAGCCGGCGCCCTTGTGGCTATACTCCTCCCCCTTTCTGTGTCTTATTCTTTCTACCTTGAATCTGTTTCTCCTTGCTGACTATGCTAGGGCTCTGGGTGCCAGGAGGAGCTCCAGATCTTTCACATAGGGCTTTAGCTGACCTCTGACTCTTAGCTCTGACCCTAGCCCCAAGTGACCAGTATATATTCCTTCCCAGTGCAGCCAGCTCCTGCTTGACCTCACATGTGCTAATTTGGCCCAGCTGCATTAGTAAACTGTATTCTGGGTTTGACACACACACATACAATCTTATGTTTGTAGAAGAACTTTGGTAAATGGGTTACTTGTCCACTCTTTGAAACAGCAAAAGTAAGGCAATGAAGTAACTTGCTTGACCGGCAGTGATAAAGCTAAAGGCAGAGCGATTTAAGTTCTAGCCGTAATCACTGCTCCTGTGTGTAAATGGCCTTTCAGATCTTTGTGGACCCCCCCAGTTCATATTTCATGAATAATATTGATCCCATGCTGGCTCAAGCCCTGAAACTTAGAGCATTATGTCTGCCACCCTCCTTGATATTCCTGTCGGTTAATTGGTTCTGTGCGAGGCACAGGGACAGTTTATCTGGTTTCAGCGGAGATGATCTCTGAGAACCTTCAACTTCTCTTACTTTTCTTTGTATTTCTAAGAATCTCTTTCTAGTTTTCTCTGGACTTTGACCTAGTGTTTTCCCACTAACCTGATTTTAGGGTTTGGCACGCTGAATACCTCAAGCACCTCGCTAGGATTCACAATATGGTGGAGATGTACCAAGTCGGAGGGGGTAAACACAGAGTACTGAGTGGGGGAGGTTCAGGGTCTAGATGTGGGGATCCCAATTTTCCTCACTCTTACTGTTTTCATTAGGTCTGGGACCTATCACTATGGGGGACATGAAGACCCCTGATTTTGATGATCTCCTTGCTGCTTTTGACATCCCTGACATTGATGCAAATGAAGCCATTCACTCTGGGCCAGAAGAAAATGAGGGACCAGGAGGCCAAGGGAAGCCAGAACCCAGTGTAGGAGGTGATTCTAAAGACAGAGCAGCAGCAGTAGCTGCTGAGAATGACCCTGAGAGTCCAGCTGAGGCCTCTGATCATGGCCTTCCACAACCACCGGATACTTCTACAGTCAGCGTCATTGTCAAGAACACAGTGTGTCCAGAGCAGTCTGAGACCTTGACTGGGAATACAGGAGAGGAAGAGACCAAGGCTGAGGATGTAACTAAGGAAGGACCTGTAGGGTCTTGTCCGATGCAGAATGGATTTGGGGGTCCTGAGCCATCCCTCTCAGAAGCCCCCCATTCTTCAGCACCTGCCAGTGGGGATGCCTGGAAAGAAAAAGCTGTGGAAGGCAAAACATGCTTGGACCTCTTTGCTCATTTTGGGTCTGAACCAGGAGACCACCCAGATCCCCTACCTCCTGAACCTTCCCTACCTCGGGATGGTGACATGGCCCCACCTCCTTTCTCCACTTCTTTTGAACTGGCCCCAGAAAATGGCTCAACCCTACTGTCTGCTACTTCTCTCTTGCCTCCAGGGGCCTTGAAACAGGAAAGCTGCAGCCCTCACCATTCCCAGGGCCTAACCCAGAGAAGCTCAGGCTCCAGCCCTGAGGCAGCAGGCATCCCTGCCAGTGTCTCACCCCCGCAGGTGGCTGGGGTGTCCTTCAAGCAGTCTCCAGGACACCAGAGCCCTCCTGCTTCCCCTGTAAAGGCGCCCAGCTGTAAGCCCCTGAAGGAAGAAGATGAGGGAACAGTGGACAAGTCTCCCCAAAGAAGTCCCCAGAGTCCCTCTAGTGGAGCTGAGGCTGCAGATGAGGACAGCAATGATTCCCCTACCTCCTCCAGCTCTTCTAGGCCCCTCAAGGTGCGGATCAAGACTATTAAAACATCCTGTGGGAATATCACAAGAACTGTAACCCAGGTTCCCTCAGAACCTGATCCTCCTGCCCCTTTGACTGAGGGGGCCTTCCTGGCTGAGGCTAGCTTCCTGAAACTGTCCCCTGTAACTCCAACCCCTGAGGGTCCAAAGGTGGTGAGTGTCCAATTGGGTGATGGCACAAGGCTGAAAGGTACAGTGTTACCCGTAGCTACCATCCAGAATGCTAGCACTGCCATGCTTATGGCAGCTAGTGTTGCCCGCAAAGCTGTGGTTCTACCAGGGGGGAATGCCACCAGCCCCAAGACTATGACTAAGAATGTGTTAGGTCTGGTGCCCCAAACTCTGCCCAAGGCTGAGGTGCGGACAGGGTTTAGCCTTGGGGGGCAGAAGGTAAACGGTGCCTCCGTGGTGATGGTACAGCCTTCTAAGTCTGCTACTGGGCCAGGCACAGCAGGTGGCTCAGTGATCTCTCGAACCCAGTCCAGTCTGGTAGAGGCCTTCAACAAGATCCTCAACAGCAAGAACCTGCTGCCTGCTTATAGACCAAACCTGAGTCCACCAGCTGAGGCTGGTCTGGCCCTGCCTCCAACAGGCTACCGCTGCCTTGAGTGTGGAGATGCCTTCTCACTGGAGAAGAGCCTAGCACGGCACTATGATCGCAGAAGCATGCGTATAGAGGTCACGTGTAACCACTGTGCCCGTCGCCTGGTTTTCTTCAACAAGTGTAGCCTACTCCTGCATGCCCGTGAGCACAAGGACAAGGGGCTTGTCATGCAGTGCTCACATTTGGTTATGAGGCCTGTAGCCCTTGACCAGATGGTGGGGCAGCCAGACATCACACCCTTGCTGCCTGTGGCTGTCCCACCTGTTCCTGGACCTCTGGCCTTGCCTGTTTTGGGCAAGGGGGAGGGGGCTGTCACTTCCTCTACCATCACTACAGTTGCCACTGAAGCTCCTGTGCTGCCACTCCCAACAGAGCCCCCTGCTCCCCCTGCTGCCTCTGTTTACACGTGCTTTCGCTGTCTGGAGTGCAAGGAGCAGTGCCGGGACAAGGCTGGTATGGCAGCCCACTTCCAGCAGCTGGGCCCTCCTGCGCTTGGGTCTACCAGCAATGTGAGTTGTTTCTCATTTCCTTCTCTGGGGGAAGGGACAGCCAGATTCTATGGAGGTAAAAATCCAGGAAGGTACTGGGAGCTTGCTTAAACAAAGTTAATAGGATACAGGGCACCCCTCATTAATTATCCTTGTTTAATCTCTTGACAGGTATGTCCGTCCTGCCCCATGATGCTCCCCAATCGCTGCAGCTTCAGTGCCCACCAGCGCACACATAAGAACCGACCTCCCCACGTCTGTCCTGAGTGTGGGGGCAACTTCCTACAAGCTAATTTTCAGACCCATCTTCGAGAGGCCTGTCTGCATTTCTCTCGCCGTGTAGGATACAGGTACCTCATGCTCAGTTCCTCATTAGAACTTTAGGATCTGTTTGCTAGCAGTAGCCGTTTTAGATGGCTTCTCAAGGAGACCATCATTTTTCCTATTGTGTTGACACACCCTATACACCCTGCCCACATGCATTATGGGAGGAGTGGAGAGCAGGGTCCCTGGTGGACTCCAGCTCTGTCATCTCAGACTTCTCTTGGGGACTGAGCCTCCTTCCCTTCTCTGCCTTGCTCATGCTCCTTTGTTGATTTCCTTTTGAAATTTGCCTTGTCTTCAAGAAAAAGAGGGGTGCTGGAGATGCCCCTACCTCACTATAGTACCCCCCACTTCCTCTCCAAGGTGCCCCAGCTGTGCAGTGGTGTTTGGGGGTGTGAACTCCATCAAGTCCCACATTCAGGCATCACACTGCGAAGTTTTCCACAAGTGCCCCATCTGCCCCATGGCCTTCAAGTCTGCACCCAGCGCCCATGCCCACCTCTACTCCCAGCATCCAAGCTTCCTCACCCAGCAAGCCAAGTGAGACCTGGGGAGGGAACATGGTGGTGAGGTGGACGGGAGGGTTGAGTGCAGGGAAGGGCTCTGCTGTGGCTCATGTTTCTACTGACCCTTGTGCCCTACAGGCTGATCTATAAGTGTGCCATGTGTGACACAGTCTTCACTCACAAACCCCTCCTCTCCTCACACTTCGACCAGCACTTACTGCCCCAGCGTGTCAGTGTCTTTAAGTGCCCGTCTTGTCCTCTGCTTTTTGCCCAAAAAAGAACCATGCTGGAGCATCTCAAGGTACAGGAGGGGCAAAGGCTAGGGAATGGCTACTGGGCTAGCTGTGCTGACCTGAGCTAGGGTCCTAGGCCCCTCTGGCAGTGGGGCGCAGGGGTGAAGTGAGGACTTCGGCAAAGCCAGGCTCTCTTCCACCTAGCTGTCTCCCTTGTCTTCTTATAGAACACTCATCAGTCTGGACGTGTCGGGGATGAGGCAGTTGGGAAAGGGGCTGGAGGTGCCCTTTTGACCCCCAAGACTGAGCCTGAGGAGCTGGCTGTGTCTCAGGCAGAGGCAGCCCCTGCTACTGAGGAATCTTCCTCATCTTCTGAAGAAGAACTGCCCAGCTCCCCTGAGCCTCCCCGACCAACCAAAAGACCCCGACGAGAACTGGGAAACAAAGGCATCAAAGGTGGGGGTGGGGGGGCTGGGGGCTGGACTTGTGGCCTTTGTCACTCCTGGTGTCCTGAGCGTGATGAGTATGTGACTCACATGAAGAAGGAGCACGGCAAGGTGAGTCGTTTTTCACCTTGGGAAAGAGAGCTGGAGGGTAGCCTTGGGGTTGACCTGAGTGACTGAAAATTTCCACCCTTTGCTTTCTAGTCAGTGAAAAAGTTCCCCTGTCGCCTGTGTGAGCGCTCCTTCTGCTCTGCCCCAAGCCTGAGGCGCCATGTCAGGGTCAATCATGAGGGAATCAAGCGAGTCTATCCATGCAGGTAACCCTTACTCATTCCCTCCCAGAGGGTACCTGGCCACCTGTCTCTTGCTTGAGGGATCTGAAGGTTGAGGCCACCTTCTGCTGTGGCAGCCTTCCTTCTCTCAAGAGCTATGGATCTGGGTCTTTGCCTGTGCCTTTGGTGCCATCTTGCCCACTTTACCTCTGCTAGGTATTGTACAGAGGGAAAACGCACATTCAGTAGTCGTCTGATCCTGGAGAAGCATGTCCAGGTCCGGCATGGCTTGCCTCTTGGGACCCAGTCTTCTGGTCGAGGAGGCTCCCTGGTTAGAGGCTCTGGTGGCAGAGCCCAGGTAAGAAAAGGCTTTCCTTATGTCATATGATTGAGAAACTAGTGAGACCTTGGTCTCAGGAAACCAGGGTGATGGTGAAGCCCGGTTTCTTCAACTTTTCTCCAGGGGCCAGGACGGAAACGCCGCCAGTCTTCTGACTCATGCAGTGAGGAGCCTGACAGTACACCACCACCAGCCAAATCCCTGAGGGGTGGCCCTGGGTCAGGAGGCCACGGCCCTCTGCGCTATAGAAGCAGTGGCTCAGCAGAACAGAGCCTTGTGGGGTTGAGGGTGGATGGTGGCACTCAGCAGTGCCTTGACTGTGGCTTGTGCTTTGCTTCCCCCGGCTCCTTGAGCCGCCATCGGTTCATTAGCCACAAGAAGAGAAGGCCTGGGGGTAAAGCCAGTGTCCTGGGGCTGGGGGATGGGGAAGAAGAGGCTCCTCCATTACGGTCTGACCCAGAGGGTGGAGACTCACCTTTACCTGCTTCTGGAGGCCCTCTGACGTGTAAGGTCTGTGGCAAGAGCTGTGATAGCCCTCTGAACCTCAAGACCCATTTCCGCACGCACGGCATGGCATTCATCAGGGCCCGGCAGGGAGGCAGCGGGGACAACTAGGTCCCAGGCCTCAGACTGACTAGGCCTCTTCCCTGGGACTTGGGTTTCACTGCTGCTGTCACCTCCCTGGGCTGGGAGTTTAACATACTTCTCCATCCCTGAGGGAAAGGCTTTTGAGGATTCTAGGGACTTGTACTCCCCCACCCCCCTTGGGTTTGGCCCCTAGGTTCTACTTATGTGGGCCCTCCTTCCTTCCTTTCTGAATCTAACACTAATGCTTCTGCTGCAGACTCCCAGTAACTGTGTGGGAGGATGGGACCTTGGCCAGCCTGACAGGCACAGGGATGGACTGAAGGATGTACAGGGTCTAGCTTCTACCCCTCTACTAGACTTCTTCAGGCACAGACCAGTATTTCCTCCTCTGGGCTGGGCTCTGCCCTAGTATCCCCTCCTCTAACACCTATTGGCACTAATACCCCCACCCCAATCCCTAGAGTGCCTTCCATTTGTCTTTTTCCCCCAGAAATTTAGGGGTGGGGGGGGTTGGTGGGGATGAGTCCTGTCAAGTAGGGTCCAGGGAGGAGAGGACAGGCTCTCAGGAATCCTTTATTCTTGTAGTATTATTGCTAACAGTGGGAGAAACGAGGGAGAAAACCAGACCATTAAAACTGCTCATGGTTTAATCCCCACTCAGGCTTTTCTTTTTATGTGAGTTGGATACTGTGTACTGATAGGGAGGGGGTGAGTCAGAACTGGGGAAGCCCTTCTCAGGGAAGAGGCAGTATTGACAAAGACAGATGGAAAAAGCAATCTTCATCTTGTGTGTTTGGTGCCTTTTGTATGCTGGACTTAACCCTTTCCAAGTGCTCCTACCCCCAAAAGCAACAAGAAACAGATGGCTAACTAAGGACTTTATTTCAAACAAAAATTAAAAAAAAAAAAAAAAAAAAAAAAAAAAAATTGAGAGCTATTTCCCTGGGTGTGAGGAAAGGATCAGGGTAAGAAATTCCCCATGGCTAAGCCAATACCCTCAATACATTAGAGGGATCGTGTCAGTTCCCTTCCTTACCCCCATGATGGGGAACCTCAGCAAGTGCAGGACCCACCTGTCGGCAATGTGGGCCAGGGGTCAGCCCCCAGGAGGGGACAGAGTTGGGCAGCAGCATGGCCAAACATAGGATTAAGTCCTAAGTACCAAGAACCCACTCCTCCCATCTTGCTGAGACCCAGAGAAAATAAAAGATGGTTTGTAGAAAACCTCTGAGACCCCCCAAGGGGAAAAAGGCTCCAGTCCTCCTCATGTTCATCACCTCTGTTCTCTGGAGGGCAGTGAGTCCTGGCTGGGATCTGTCAGGTGGTAATACTGACACAGCAAGAGGTGGGGAAGCCCCAGCAAGTCTGGACCCCGAGGTTGGCTCTCCTACCCGCTGGCAAGCTCTCATGGTTACCACATGATCCTTTGCATTTCTTGCCTTCCATTTCCCTTGAGTAGGTGGTTAGGTAGGTGGGGTTTTGTGATTTGGGTTTTCTTAGGCAAGGGCCCTCCTAAAGAGGATGCCTTCAAATCCCACCACTTCTAGGCCTGAAAATGGTGTCACATGATGCCATTGGTGAGGTATTGGAAGCCATCATAGAGTTTGGTGGTGATGGACCTCATGCTGCCATCCACCATCTGCTCCACCAGCAGCTGCAGCTGCTCCTCAGTCATGCTCATGTGGAACCTCTCTTTGAGGTTTCGAATGGTGCTGGAGCCATGGAAGCAAGGAAGCTGAGAACCTGGAGGGAAGCAGTGGCAATTAAGGGTCATGGACAAGCAGGCCAGTAGTTAGTAGCCATAGGGAGAAGAGCTAGAGTACCCCCCTTCCCTCCCCACCATGGGGATCCTTGATGGTATAGAGCAATTCTGCCTGTGCAGAGAAAAGCAATCAGGAAGCCTTGTTTTCAGTCCATCCTCATCCCATACTCCTTAGTTCCTCTGTAGGTATGTGGGCAGGATAGGGAAAGGCAAGCCCACAACTTCCCCCAGTAAGTGTCGGAGAGCTGTCTTAGGGCCCAGAGGAAAGGCTGGGAAGAGGCTCTGGGAATGGGCCCTGCACTTATCTGGTTGCAGGCCTCTGCCTACGCTAGGTCTGACACTCACAGATGACCTGGGCCACCGTCACCACGGGGCCAGACAGAGATGCTCCTGAGCAACGACGGCAACCTGTGGGGTAGGGGCAAGGATGGGGAGGAGGAGACTGGCAGCTTAGGGAGGGTAAATATCTGGAGTCTGGGGTGGGGGGAATAAGAGGGGCCCAGAGGAACTAACTGGAAGAGGAGAGAGTCCAGTGCAGAAAACTGAGGGACTGAGGAAGTAAGTGGCAAAGTGAAAGGAAAAAGAGGCAGGGAAGATGAGAGCAGGGCAGGTTAGTAGGAAGTGGTGGCTGAGGTCAGGGCAGTCAGGCCAAGGTAATGGGAGAGAAGGAAGGAGAAGACTGAGAAATACAGTTGAATAGAAGAATGGAAAAACCAGGAGGCTGAAAGTGGCTCCGTTTTCCCATGAGGGTACCTAAGAGCTTTTTGCTGTTCCTTTTTTCCTGCCCCACCTCCAAAACCAGTTCTGCCAGGGTGAAGAATGTTCTAGAGGGGAAATGGAGATCCCCTGAGAATTGTTCCCCCACCTGAGTCTTGAGGTGGAGTCAACTTCCTAAAAGTTCTAAGTTGCAGACAACCCAACCTGAGGCCCCCAGGCCAGGGCCTCCCAAACCGCACCTTGCTGCATGATCTCCACAATCTGTACCACCTTGTCCATGTGCTTTCGAGCAGCAATCAGCCCTTGCAGCATGAGCATCTTGTAGTAGTTGAACATATCACCGTTCAGGCCGCCCATTACCTGAAAGCAAGGAGAGT
This sequence comes from Uromys caudimaculatus, assembly GCA_028551405.1. Classification (NCBI taxonomy): domain Eukaryota; kingdom Metazoa; phylum Chordata; class Mammalia; order Rodentia; family Muridae; genus Uromys; species Uromys caudimaculatus. Next base: position 69,960,317 of record CM052704.1, on the reverse strand, counting down.
GTCTGTGCGCAGGGGTCCTGGTGGCCCTCCTCCTGGGGCCTCGCAGAACTCCCTCTCTTAAGGCAACTGTGTTAAATTTCACTATCACTATCTTCACTTTTTCCCCCATAAGAAAGCTCTCAGGAAATCCTGCCTCATCCTGACTTATTGCCATTTCTGTTCTGTTCCTAATTTGGGGGAGCCCATCAGCTCCTCTCAGGAAGAACACAGTGACCTTTGGAAGCACCTCTCTTTTTTGACTCACATCCACAAACTCTGTGGTCAGCTTAAAGGCTGATGTCTCGAAGCCCAGGTTTCGGGGTGAGCTGGAAAGGATGAAGCCAAAGTCGATGTGGATGATGTGACCTTCTGCGTCCAGAAGGATGTTCCCATTGTGCCTGAGGAAGAGGCAACAGTAAGTTTGGCTTAGGTTGGATCTCAAGCTGCAACACTGGCCTCACCATACCGGACAGGGGAGGCCCCAGCCATATTTCCTGTTGCTTACAAGTCTGGGTCAATTTCCTAGGACCTAAAACTAGTAACAAAAGGAAGTTAGAAAACTATGAAGAAAGACTGGGGTATGAAATTCAGTTATTACCAGCTTAATAAAAATAGTTTTAAGATTATCAAAAGACTGAGGACGGTAGAGTGCTTGCCTACAATGCTTTTTCCTAGCTTTGTTCCCTAAGACAACATACACTGAGTGTGAATGGTGGCACATGCCTGTAACGCTAGCACTTGGGAGGCAGAGGCTGCAAGATCCTGAGGATCATTCTCAAAGACAGGCCAGACTGCACATGCTAATTCTCCCAAATTGTACTTCTAGTATTCAGACTTGACTGTCTTAAGTAGTAAGCACACAGGTAAGAAGATAAGGTCTCTGAGGCTCCAGCAGCTAGCTGTCTGAATGAGGGAAGGCCCTCATTCATAATCAGTTTGAGATAGGGTCTCACGATGCAGCCTCAGATGGTCTGATACCCACTACACAGTACCAAATTGGCCTCAAACTCAGTCACCTGCCTCTGCCTCTGCCTCTTGAGTGCTGGGATTAATTCTTTTTAAAAGATTTTTATTTTATGTATATGAGCACACTGTCGCTGTCTTCAGACATACCAGAAGAGGGCATTGGATCCCATTACAGATGGTTGTGAGCCACCATGTGGTTGCTGGGAATGGAACTCAAGACCTCTGGAAGAGTAGTGAGTACTCTTAACCGCTGAGCCGTCTCTCCAACTCCAATTTTAATTCCTAATTGGTCCATGGCAGAACCAAAGTCCCACCAGTAGAGAGCAACAATTAGTTTATTATTTTATGTCTGTGTATATCAGTCCACAAAGTCTCAGAGATCCACCTGCATCTGTCTCCTTAGTATTGGGATCCCTAGAGCAGCTTGCACAGGAAATCCTTTGGTTTCTGCTTCCCCACTTGGTATTAAAGTATGCCATCACACCAGGGTTTTTTATGTAGGTTCTGGGGATTGAACTCAGGTACTCATGATTTTATGGTAATAACTTTATGGACTGAAGTTATTTCCTCAGGCTCTCCCCTCCCCTAGAGATATGTTGTACTATAGCCCAGGCCTGGAATTTACTGTTGTGGCCCAAGTCTGCCTCAGTCTTCCAAGTGCTAAGATAATATGAATGAGCCATCATGTGTGCTGAAAAAACTTTAAGTATAAAACAGTGTGGGGGCAAATTACTTACATAAAAAAGCCTTAGGAGTGGTATACTGCAGGCCAGCAGTAGGGGAAGACAAGTTAGAGGATGATACCTCAGGTCTTTGTGATTCCCACATTGATGTCAGTAGCAAGAACAATTCGCATGCTAAGCATGTGAGGTCTGGCCTATTCAGCATGACCAGTCTTTTCGCTATCAATAGAACCTTTGTTAGGCCAAGCACTCATGCCCCAGCTGAAGGCCACCTCTAAGTTGGTCAGACTGGCTGATAGAGGAGGGATAGAGAGAGAGCAAGACCCACCTGAGTTGTGGGAAAGCAGCACTAACAATGTGGCAGCACCCACACAATCCAGAGAGCCAGAACAATCCTAGATGTCTAGACTCAGAACAAGTGACTCCACCCTTACCCCAATGCTCCAAAGCATTGAGAGGCAGTTTCTCTCATTCTGTTAACTACCTGGCCAGGCCTAGCTTCTTCCTAGAAAGCTGCCTTGAGACTTCTTTTGACATGGAGGGTTTTGTTTTGTTTTTAATTGTCCTAAATTACTGTTTTCTGATTTGTCTTGACAGTGACTTTTTTTGGATAAATTTTTAAAAATGTCTTTATATTTCATCTTTTAAAACTCAGAACATAACAAATTCCACTTACTGGAAATTCATACTATTAGAAATCCCTGAAGTACACTAATAAAAAGAGGTAAGTTTCTTAGTCTCACAGTGGACATGCTCTTTTCAGTTTTCCCCAAGTGACAGCTGTGTCAAATTTCACTCCAGACTTCTATTAAGATCTTATTGCCAGGATACCACCAGAGTGAACATTTTCCAGAATAAGAGTGAGCGAAGAACTGAATCTTAACATTGGATCTGTCCAAGTGATAATACATAAAAATTATTTTGGCCCAAATGGGTCCTACCTTTGTTGAGCTAACTGTTCCCTGATAGGCAGACCCACAACAGTGCACAGCCAAAAAGCTGGTACCTCTTTGTAGCCTCAGCTATGGATGAAAAAAACTTATATACTCAAACTAGACGTGACATACAAAATAAAATCCATGTGTTTGCTGAGTTTTTGTTGATATGTTTAAAAACTTTTTTTTTTTTTTTGGAGACAGTCTCATGTACTCCAAGCTGGAACATATGAGGGTGACCTTGAACTTCTGGTCTGTCTCCCAAGTGTGTGTCACTATGCTTGGTTTTATGGAGTACTGGAGACTGAGCCTGGGCTTTGTGCATTCTAGGTGAACTCCCTACCAACCAAGCTACACACTCAGTCCTTCCCATACTGCCCCCTTTTAAAAGCAGTTTTGTGGAGATGGCTCAACAGTAAAAAGCATTGGCTGTTCTTCCATAGAACCAAGGTTTGATTCCCAGCACCCACATGGCAGCTCACTGTAACTCCAGTTCCAGGGCAGCTGACACTCTTTTGGCCTTTGTGGGAATGAGGCCTGCACATGGTGTATAGACAGACATGCAGGCAAAACACTCATATGAAATAAAAATGCAATAAAAAAGCTCTGGGAAATTCTACTAAAGAAAAGTCTGAATGATTTACTCTTTCTGGTCCTGTTTTAGCAGGCTTGTATTAATGTCAAAATCACCTGATGGGGGCTGGAGAGATGGCTCAGTGGTTAAGAGTACTGACTGCTCTTCTAAGACAACCCAGGTTCAATTTCCAGCACCCATATCGCAGCTCACAACTTTAACTCCTGAGATCCTCGAACATGCAGGCAAAACACCAATGCACATAAAAAATAAAAGTCACCAGATGAGTGACAGTGCACACTCTAGTATATTCTACATGCTATGCCTAATTGATATTATTGCTACTGTAATGATAGGCAACAGTTTTGGCCAACATGGCACATTCCTCTCTTTCAGACTTTAAAAATTAAAGCAGGAGAGTTATGAGGATGCCTGATTTTGCTTTGCTTTGTGTAATCATGTTGAGTCTGTGATTTTTATAGCAAGTTGGAGCCTAGACCTAGTTGATCAACATCAACAACTTTCTTTTATTTGTGGCCACCTTCTTATGAGTTGGTTCTCAGTTGTCTTTTTTGTTTTGTTTTGAGATAGGCTCTCATGTGGTCCATGCCTCAAATTCCCCACATAGCTAGGATGATCTTGGACTTCCCGCCAACTACCTCCCAGGGTGAGGACTACAGGTCATCATGCCTGGTTTATGTGGTAATGGGGATCAAATCTAGAGCACTCTGCATGCTAAGCAAAGCACTCTTCAAACCTGAGCTACATCACCAACTCAAATCTATTCTTTTTTTAAGTTATTAGGAATAGTTTATCAGGGGCTGGAGAAATGGTTCAGTGGTTAAAAGCACTGGTTGTTGTTCTAGAGGACCTGGGTTCAATTCCCAGCATCCACACAGTGGGTAACAACTATCTGTGGGATCTGATGCTCTCTGGCTCTGTTGGGCACACTATGCTGGATGTGCACAGACATACAGGCTGGTAAAACATTAAAAAAAAAAGAATAAAAAAATTGGTTATCAGCTCTCTGCCCTGCCAAAGGAACAGACTTTCATTTTCCAAACGTTTTCTTTTTGGTGGTTTTATTTACTTTTATCTTTACATATCAGTTTCTGAAATGAAATTCCTCGGGTCTAACTAATGCCAGCTTTCCTGCTCCCCACTTACTGAATCCTGGAGCTGAGCCCTAGGATTTTTCCTAGGCTCTGGGTTCAAAATCCTGAAGCTCAGGGACAGTCTAAAATGATTACACTCTCCCTCAGCTCTCACACATAGGGCCCTTGCTCATTTCCTTGTAGGCCCAGCAGGGAGGAATGACTGCAGGCTCACAAAGCTACTATTGACCCTTATCTTCCTCTTGAGGGAGCACTTCCCTAACAGGGCTTTCACTTGATGTAGTGCATCCGTGGTAGACAGTCACTAAATAGATGCTAGATGCTGAGAGGCTGCTCAACTGACTACTGTTAATGGGCTGCCCTGCCACTGGAAGCCCTGGAAACATAGGCCATCAAATTTCTTTCTTTTTTTTTTTTTTTTTGGGTTTTTCGAGACAGGGTTTCTCTGTGTAGCCCTGGCTGTCCTGGATCTCACTCTGTAGACCAGGCTGACCTCGAACTCAGAAATCCACCTGCCTCTGCCTTCCAAGTGCTGGGATTAAAGGCGTGCGCCACCACTGCCCGGCTCAAATTTCTTTTTTTTAAGTGTTGTTGTGTGTGTATGTGTTCATGTGAGCACAAATGTGCATACATATGGCACATGCCATAGTGTGCATGTGAAGGTCAATTGACAGCTATGGAGTTGGTGCTAGGGATTAAGCAATACCTTTTACTGACTGAACTGTCTTGCTAGGCCCCAGCCACTCTTATGTTCAGGGAAAGGTGCAACCAAAAGAAGCATTCAGGCCACAGATCCCGAACCATTTGCCTGTAGATACTCTTAGATAGCAGAGCATAGGTGGAGCTATTATTAGTGTATAAAATGCTTCACCTATGTGAAGTGAGGCCTCATAAAAATCATGTGATGTGGAAACAACAATCTAGGCAAAACAAAAGATACTTAAAAACTGGAAATTAGGGACAGTAGAGATGACCTAGTGGTTAAGAGCATGGGCTACTCCTTTAGAGGATGCTGAGTTACTCTCCAGCACCCACATGGAGGCTTATAACTCTATAACACCAGTCCTAGAGCATCTAATGCCCTTTATGGCCTCCACTGGCAATAGATATGCACAGACAGATAAGCAGGAAAAACACACACACGCACACACACACACAATTGGGAAATCATGGAGTGAGGAGAAAGGAGAGGGCATGACTGGGAATTTCAAGCTTATGCCCATGGAATCCCTCATCTATTTCCTTTTTTGCTTTTGGTCACTGACACTACGTTCTAGGCTCCGTTATCTTTTGCTTTCTTGCTAAGGACCCAGTCACAACAACCCTCATTCTCAGTACCATATGGCATCTACATAGACCAGAACACATCATTCCTATCCTGCAAAATAAAATTCTCCCAGAGTGTGGTGGCTGGCACAGACCTTTAATCCCAACATTCAGGAGGTGGAGGCAGGAAGAACTCTGTGAGTTCAAAACCACCCTGGTTTACATATCAAGTTCCAGGACAGCCAGGGTTACATAGAAAGACCCCATCTCAAAAAACAAAAACCCTCCAGACTCTTCAGCCTGATGTCATTGCCTGCTATCCAAGTTTTGATCCTAATGGAACATTTCCTCATCTTTCCTCACAACTTCATCTGTCCTCATTCTCTGTTATCCTTTCTGCCCTACTCACTCAAATGTTCACCTCTATAAATCCTACTCACTCAAATGTTCACCTCTATAAATCCTTACTTCCTTTCTCACTTCCTCCAGCACTTGTCAGTTTTCCTCTTTGGCTTAATGTCACACAAACAAATCTTCCCTAAAAATACATTGTTTCACCAACTGAGAACTGTATGTTGAAGGAATAGAGAAGAGCCCTCTGAGAGATTAGGATGAAGGGCACAAGTCACTTACCTGTCCTTGACTTGCAATAGGTAGCAGACCAAGCAGTAGCCAGCACAACTTTGCACAAAATTGCGCTGGGCACTGAGGAATGCCTCAGTGGTATAACTGCCATGTTCCTGTAGGAAGTAATCGAGCAAGGAGAGCTGTGACTGTTTCTTCACCTGGTGGATGGACACAGCGTTGACTACTGGTTCAATCATGCCACTGTCAGCTGAAATCACAAGAATCTTATATGGCTTGATCCAAAGAGGCACTCGCTCCTGTTCCCAAATGGACTGTGAAGAGACACAAAGGTATCCAGAGTGGCTCATCTTTCTCCAAACTAGAGAATAATTTTTTTTCTCAATCTCTCTCCCTTGGTATCTTGAAGGACATTAAATAAGTAAGACTTACTGACCTACTAAGAACCAGGAAGTTTTCTGTTTGAGACAGGGACTCATATAGGCTAACCTTGGATTCCTGAGCCCCCTCTCCACATGTTCTAGGATTACAGGTATACACAACCACAAATAACAGAACCAGGAAATTTAAAAGGAAGTTTGGGGCCTGGCAAAGGGAAAGAACTATACACAGAGGTAGGAAAAGGGTAGAGAGAAGAGTAAATCAATCATCTAAGTAGGAAAAGTAGGAGCTACTAATATAAGTTTGAATAATAAAAAGATGGGATTTTAGGGGCAGAGAAAGCTACTCTAGAAAATGAAAATACTATTGGATGTGGTGGCATAAGTCTGTATTTATTTCCCAGCAGTTGGAAGGCAGAGGCAGGAGGATCACAACTTTGAGGTCAACCTTGATTATAGTAGAATCAGAGGTCAGCCTGAGTTACATGAGACCCTGTCTTAAAAACAAAACACAATGAAAGTACTTAAATCATATGTCACATACTGCTTATAATCCTAGTATTTGGGAAGCTGAGGCAGGAGTAATGGGGTGACACAAGAATAGTAGTGACATTGGCTGAGAGTGGAGAGGGTACAAGCAAGTTCCGTTGGCTACAAGTGAGATCCTTTCTAAAGACAAACAAAACCAAAATCAAGAGAAAGTTAGTTCAAGCTACCTCTATCCCTCAAAAAAACCTACAAATATAGAGAACTAGAATGAACAGGTGAAGCTTCTTGGAGATCACCAATCCAGGTGATCAATATCTCAACACAGTATAGCCAGGCACAGTGGTGCACATCTGTAATTCTAGCACTCAAACTGATGCATGAATTCATTGTAATGAATTCAAGGCCAGCCTGGACTACTTAATGAGTTCCAGGTAAACCTGAACTACAGTGTCCCTGTCTTAAAAAGACAAAGCAAGGGGCTGGAGAGATGGCTCAGTGGTTAAGAGCACTGACTGCTCTTCCAAAGGTCCTGAGTTCAAATCCCAGCAACCACATGGTGGCTCACAACCATCTGTAATGGGATCCGATGCCCTCTTCTGGTGTGTCTGAAAACAGCTACAGTGTACTTACATATAATAAATAAATAAATTAAAAAAAAAAAAAAAAGACAAAGCAAGGGCTGGAGAGATGGCTCAGGGGCTAAGAGCACCTCCTGCTCTTGCAGGGAATTTGGGTTCAGTTCCTAGCACTTAGGCGGCTTCTTACAACTAACTCCAGTTCCAGGAGGATCTGACACCCTGTTCTGGCCTCCATGGACACTGTACACATGTGCTGTGCAGACGAGCATGCCAGGAAAACACTCTTTTTTTTTTTTTTTTTTTTTTTGGTTTTTTTTTTTTTCGAGACAGGGTTTCTCTGTGTATTCTCTGTGTAGCCCTGGCTGTCCTGGAACTCACTCTGTAGACCAGGCTGGCCTCGAACTCAGAAATCCGCCTGCCTCTGCCTCCTGAGTGCTGGGATTAAAGGCGTGCGCCACCACCGCCTAGCAGGAAAACACTCTTAAACATAAATGAAAATAAATGGTTTTTTTAAAACATAAAATAAAACCCAAATACTTGAGCATAATGTAAAATCCATCCATCCCAGATCATTTGGGAGGTTCTGATTTAAAGGACAAATCCAAAGCACAGTGGTGCATGCACATCATCCTCGTCTTGGGAGTGAAGGCAGGGGCATCAAAGATACAAGTACATCTTTGACTATAACTGAGTTCAAGGCCAGCCTGAATTACAAGATCCTATCTGAAATCACACATCCAAAACAAACAAACAAACAAACAAATAAAACCCCCCAAATCAAAAAAATGTGGCACTCTGACAGGGCAGATGCAGTTCCAGAAAGAACCAACAGAGGCCACCATGGAGCTGTTCATTAAGTGGCTGTGCTTCCATGGAGAAAGGCAAACCAGTTCCATTTTAACCTTCCCGTTCAGACCTGGGTAGGAAGCAGGTGCCCAGCAGAGCTCCCTGGAGTTGCACTGAGAGCCTTTCCTTTCAACGCCCCTTTCCCTGTGTGTTTCCTTCCCTTTTTTCTCTTCTTTTCTTTTCTTTTCTTTGCTGTGCTGAAGTCTCTTCCATTTCTTTACCTGCAGTTGTTTCAACACCTGGAAAGCCAGTAGCTCCTGGCGAAGGTCATCTCCACACTTGACAATGACTGAAAGGAGTCGCCAATTGGGAAGATGGCCATATGGGGAACCTTCTCTGATCCTCCTGTGAAGAAAGAAGTCACAGGATGATGCCAGGGTGAGGACTCGGCCACAGAGGGAGCCTGGTGGAGGTTTCGAGGTAGAAGGGCATGGAGGAAGGGGGCACCTGAAGATGCCTTGGGATATGAGGGGCACTGAGACTGCTTTCTACCCTCTACCCTCCTCACCGCACTTTCTCCTGCCAGGGCTCTTTGAGGGCGACTGCAGAAGGGTCTTCAGGGTCTCGTTTGAAGGCTGTGGGAGTGTGAGCCAGCTGTTCTGAAAGGCGCCGTCTAGCAGGAAGAAAATACAAAATTTACTTGAAAGAGTTATCTCAGAGCTGCATGCGTGCTTTGCCCACTTTCCCTTGCCACAGTTCCTAGATTCCTGGCAGATTCTTGGCTGGGAAAGCCAGGGAAGGAAGCATAATCAATGGAACCATTTTGCTAACCTGGTAGTTTGTGATCATATTTAAATGCAGAGAGCCTGGTTTTCCTCATTCCTCTATCCCAGTATTGATTCAGAATGGGTGTGACTCCAGAATCTGCATGTATAACAAGATTTCCTCTCTGCCTTCAAAGAGAAGGATTCTACTTGGGGGGGGTGTCTCACTTTGATTATTGGTTTTGGGTTTCTTTTTTGTGGTGCTGGGAACTGAACCTATGGTCTTTCACATGCTAGTCAAGTGCAACTTGGAGAAGTGAAACTCAAATGCCCTCTGAGGCACTTTCTTCTTTTTGGAACTCTCTTAAAATGTCATTTCTTTTTGTAATAGCTCAAGCAATGTCTCAACTGCACCTTCAGGGCCTCAAGTACCAAACAAGACAGAATAAGGAGATAAAGGAGAGAGACACAAGGCTGACCAGACACAGGACAAAGAGGCAGCGTGAAGAAATGAAGATGAAGGAGGATGTGATTGGCCATACCGGATGTCCCCTGCCGCAATGAACACAGGCTCCTTGCTCTCCTGGCTGGTGATGCTGTCCACTGAGAACTGGGAGATGTTGTCACAGCTGTTGGTGTGTACTTCAGGGAGCTGGGAAGAGCAAGTCAGAAGTGCTAAACACAGATCTCCCTCTTGCCCTCTGCTCACTTGCCACTACCTACCTATGGCACAGTGGCCTACCACTCCACTCCATCCTTTTCCCAAATCCACCACAGTTCCACATGACTATGGCCTTGAGTCATGGATTCCACAGCAGTGTTCTCAAAGTTTGAACTACTCCAATAGACTTCATGCAAATGAATAGGAAGTGCAGGTGCTCAGTTCTCACTATCAGCCCACATACTGGGAATGAAATCTAGAAGCTGAATTTTTGTAAACTTTCTAAAATACTCCCAACACTCTCTAAGAACGGTCTCAAATTCCTGCTTTCCCAGCTTCCACTTAAGTGCTGGGACTATAGGTAAACCACCACACCCAGATGTATTTCTTCAGGCTAAATCTCCACTTAATCTCCTCACTCTTAACTATAAAATATTCTGCCGGACCCCAAGAAGTCTCTGTCCTTCCTTTTACAAAGTACTCCACCTGCCATCTAATGCACAGTGATGAGTGTATCTTCATTTTTCTTCTTAAATGTCTACTTGTAACTTCAATTGGACTGTAAAAAAGATAGAGATCTATCTTTTTCACCAAAAAGACACCTAAAATCCTGACCTGCTTTCCTTCTGACAGCCCTATAATAAAGGTTGAGTTTCTTCCCATAGCTAACAGGGCTGAATGAGTGACTGCTTGTCAGGTCTGTGCTGGCCTCTCTAGCCTCACTCATCACTCCTCCTCACCTTACACTATACACCCAGTGCATACTAGTTTCTTTTCATTCCTATCATGGCCATGTTCCATTTTCTCTTCCTGGGTCCATGCTTCAAGCCTCAGCTGAAAGATTACTTCCTCTAGGAAATCTTTTGATTCCCATGCTGAGTCTGGAGTAAGCACTCTCTCCACCTTTGGGCACTTCCAGAATGTCTTATGCTCCCTGTTACAGTGCAGATCACCAGACTACAATTGCCAGCTGTCTGGTCTGATTGTGTTAGCACATAAACTCTTGCAGGTATAAGCCAAGTCTTTCACTCACTAGCATACAGTACTCACCATCCTTCTGCTTCAACCATTCAAGTGAGATTATAGCTGTGAGTCACTATACCCAGCTATAAAGATTTCTTTCTTTTTTAAATATTTATTTTATGCATGAGTGTTTGCCTGTGTGTGCCATGTATGTCCAATGTCCAAAGAGGCCAGAAGAGGGCATCAGGTCCCCCTGAAACTGGAGTTACTGACAGTTGTGAGCCATTGCAAAGGTGCTGGGAAAGGAACACAGTTCTCTACAAGAGCAGCCAGTGCTCTTAACCCTGAGTCATGTCTCTAGCCCTTTATATATTTGACTGAATGCATGCATGGCTTGTCAGTCTCTGCTGTCCTCAATCAACTTTTTTTTTTTTTTTTTTTTTTTTTTTTGGTTTTTTGAGACAGGGTTTTTCTGTGTAGCCCTGGCTGTCCTGGAACTCACTCTGTAGACCAGGCTGGCCTCGAACTCAGAAATCCACCTGCCTCTGCCTCCCAAGTGCTGGGATTAAAGGCGTGCGCCACCACTGCCCAGCAATAGCAGTGTTTCTTAGATATTTTATTAATTTCTTGTAGGTCTAGATGTTCCTCCTTACATTCAACCTGAACTCCTTCTGTAAGAGAACAAGCTTGAACCTATTCCAACTAGCTATTCAGAACTTTTCCTTCTCATACCCCTGCTATGTACAATATTCATATGGATATGTGCCTCGCTCTGCTAACAGGTGTTAGTTCCCATTATCAAAAGCTCCGAGAGAGCAGGTGCTATGCTCCCAGGGTTATCTCCTTGGAGATCCCTCACCTCCACTTGCAGCTCGCCTATATCATCCACCGACCAGGCTTCATCATCATTGTCATAATTGGGCACAGTGCTGAAGCTGCCAGCCCGCTGCTCATGAGTGATACCACATTCAGGCAGGTTCTCTACAGACCGTGTACTCCGAATTCGGTTTTCAGGAATCCGGGCAGGAACACTAGTTGTGTCAAAGTTTTCACATTCAAGAACTTCCACGTAGATCAGGTAGGGAGCCTGGGTGGGGGAAGAGAGCATTTGCCACCACCTCCCTCCCTCCCTAAGTTCTAGTGACACAGTTCTTTCTGTTCCAACCCTTGTCAGCAATCCATTATGACTAGGACAACATGCACAGGTAGGAACTTGTATTACATTTGGGTAAAGGGTGCACATGTCTTCTGAGCTTATCATCAGGGCTTCAGAAGCCACATGTACAACTGGGAAAAACTGTTCCAACTGTCAATGACAGTCTTTCAGAGAGTCCTAGAAGCCCTGTGGGTTCATGCTAAAGTCAGGGCCCAGGAAGGTAGACATAAAAACTGGATAAATGAGATGTGTGTCAAGGAGAATCCTATTTTCCAATACTTCCTCTAAGAGAATATGAATCATGAGGACTATCATATCATTCCAGTAAGCAGACAAACATAGCTTATTTTCCCTAGTATGAATTAGGAGTATTTCTTTCCTTTCTGTTCACTCTGATCAAGAAAGTCTTATAAACTTTTTTCCTTATATATATGGTGGTTATGCCTGGATAGCCTAAAAGTTAGAGAAAGGCTGGAGGAGCTACCAAAAGGAGGGTAAGAAGTAGGTGAAAACTCACTCTCCATATGGCACAAGGTAAACTGAAATTATTAGGCTACTTTGGTCCATAAAAACAAGACTCAAGAAGTTGGGCAGGAGGGTTCTCAGGTTCTCAGCATGAGCAATGAGGTATGAGTCACCGTAAGCACATGCACCATAAACTAAAAAAGTCTCTAGCATACCAGTAAGGAACCATGCCTGAACAATTATGGGAGTGCAGTCAGGTGAAGGGAAGGGTCTGGGTGAGAGCCACTTACCTTATCCTTGGAATTGAGGACAACAGCTTGTGTATGGGGCACACGGACCACGTGGTGGTCAAAGCCAGCCGTGGGCAGCCAGACTCGGGCAGGGAGCTTATGGTTGAGCAGGGAAAGCTCTGAGATCAGCCTTTGTGTTTTTTGCTCTTTAGTGGGGAGCGTGGCCAGCCGTTTGCCAATTGCCATCAAGGACTTGATGAATTCTCGCTCAGGGGCCAGCCGGACAGGCTACAGAGGGTTGAGATTAAACCAAAGATGGTAAAGGAAACATTGAAAAGTGACCTATCCCTCTTATTTCCTTCTGGCCAGGGCCCCAAGTATTTAAAAAACCGTAGGAAAGGAGCTACCTTTGGCCATGATAGGAGTTTCCACCCCGCTTTTCTCAGCTTGAATTGGGAAGAACACATCCCTTTTCTAAAGGCTACTTCCTGGGGACTCAAGATGACCTGAATTCAGCTCACTGGGACAGAATCCTTTCCTTGGACCTGAGTCCTCAAAAACCACCCCAAGCCTTTAGTACAGGCAAGGAGACAAATTCTCAAAAGGCCATCCAGGACCTCAGACAGAAGAGTTCATCCCATCTGGGCCCTCAGGCTGGATCTGTGCTGAGGGGCTCTGCCAGGCCCCAAAGTCTAGGGTAAGGGGCCTGAATTAGTATTTTCTCCTTCAAAGGAAGATGCTCTTCATCCCAAGACTTGTATTGTTCTCCATGGCCCACACCCCAACCATCCCACATTCTTGTAAGGGCTAAGTGCGCATGCAGGGGATGGAAAGAGGATAAGCAAACTGTATTAGTGAGGGCGTAACCCATGGGGAAGGAAAGCAGGCGGAGGGTGGTTTGCATAGGCGGATGGAGAAAGCAATAGCTCCTTCTAGCTCTTGGTGGCCCCTCTAAAGGCCTGTCTCTAGCAATTCCCCCTGGGGTTCTTCTCTCCCTCTGCCTCTCAGAGACTAGGCTCCCCATTTGAGTTCCTTGTGGTAAGCTTGCTTCCTCTTGTCAGGTATTACAGCAGTTCCCAGAAAGGCCAAAGTCAAGTCTGGAGACTAAGGTAGGGTTGGGAGAAAGATGGACTCAGATAGACATGAGGAAGAGCTCTATTAGTCTAAGCCTGTCTATGACAGGGACCTTTTACCAAGACAGCCACTAAGCTGGACAGAATGGTGTACACCTATTATCCTAGTGCCTTGAAAGGCAAGGCAAGGAAGATCACACGTTGGGGGCCAGCCTGAGCTATATAGCAAGAACCTGACTCAAACAAACAAAATCCTCATACACCGGGCATGGTGACCCACATTCTAGCACTTGGGAGGCTGACACAGGAGGATTGCCACAAATTCTAGGCCAACTTGGATTAGTGTTTACTAGGTCAGCCAGTACTACATACCAAAACCCTGTCTCAAAACCAAACCAAAGATATTTACTATGCAATTCCCTATCTCATCATGTTTCCTCAGTTGTATAGAACAATCTCTTCTTCTTCATGCTCTGCTTTTTGAAATAAAATTTCATTTATCAGGACTTTCTTTCCTTTTCTCCTTCCTTCCTTCCATCCTTCCTTTCTTTCTTTGTAAGAGGGTCTTGCTATGTGGCCCTGTCTGGGTTGGAACTCACTATGTAGACTAGGCTGGCCTTGAACTCACAGGAATCCTCCTGCCTCTACCTTCTCAGTACTAGGATTAAAGATGTGAGCCACTACACCAAGCTTGCTTATTTTTCTGATTCAGAGTTTTTTACCCTTATTGTTCATTATTACAAAAAAGAAAAAAGAAAGAAGAGAGAACATCTTTTTTTTCTTTCTCTCTCTTTTTTTTTTTGAGATTAAGAACAAACTTTGTTCAAGACTTCTTTTGTTAATGGAAAATTACTTTGAGAGCTTCATATGTGGTCTATCGCCTCCACCTTCCCAAATCCCATGTACTCCCTTTGGAAGTCATGATCTCTTCCATAATAAACACCATTTTTTAAAAAGTAGATTTATTCAGAGTTTGGACATACTGGGAGCAGAAAGACCCAGTTTTTCCCCCCCACCTTTTTTTTGTAATAGTTTACAATATTATAGAAAAGATGAAACTACTAGACTTGGAAATTGTTTTTGCTTTTGAGACAGGGTCTCACTGTGTAGCTCTGACTGGCCTAGATGTCAAACTCACAGAGATCTGCCTGCCTCTGCCTGTGCTGGGATCAAAGGCACATACCACCATACCCGGCTAATTTTTTTTTTGTTTTAAAGATTTATTTATTTATTTTATGTATATGACACCATTGCTCTCTTCAGACACACCAGAAGAGGGCATCAGATCCCATTACAGATGGTTGTGAGCCACCATGTGGTTGCTGGGACTTGAACTCAGGACCTCTGGAAGAGCAGTCGGTGCTCTTAACTGCTGAGCCATCTCTCCAGCCCCCCCCCCCTTTTTTTTAACCTGGCTAACTTTTTAAGAAATTATTTATGTGTATGGGTGTTTGCCTACATGTATGTCTATTTCCATGTGTGTGCAGTGCCCATGGAGACAAGAAGAGAGCATCAAATCACAGACTGGAGTTACACGTGGTTGTAAACCATCATGTGGGTACTAGGAATCAAACCCAGGTCCTCTCTGCAAGAGTAATCAGTGCTCTTAACCCCTGAGCTGTCTCTCCAGCCCCTTATTCTTGTTTTTATACAGATCTTACTAAGTCCAATTAGTGTTGTGCATATGTACAAGTGTTTAAGGCTGACCAGGTAGGACTGGGAAACGTATCATGGGGCTCATTCCAGAGAAAACGGATTCTCTCTCCCACAGCAACTACTTCTGCCTGGAGCTCATCTAGGGGTGGGGCCTGTTAAGTTTTTCCCACCCAGAACCTTCTTTTGAGCACTGAGCAATACCATGTTCACCTGTTTATGAAGAACAGAGTCAGGGTCAAGGAAACCTCATAGCCTCTACTCTGCGATGGGGAGGTGGGCTGGCTTAAAGACCTGCACAGTAGTGAGGAAGGGAAGCTTTAAGGACAGAGCTTAAAGAGAAAAAGAAAATAAGATGGAACTGGGCTTCAAGGATCTCTAGAAATATCCTGGGGGCTTAACACAGCAAGAAAAGAATGAGGCCCTGGATTCCCTCCCAGAGAGAGAGAGAGAGGGCTGGGGGTGGGAGAGAGAGCTAAAGGTTCATGCCTTTATCTTGATCCCCGAATCCATCCACTCAGGTGGCAAAGGGTCACTGTCACAAGGGCCCTCCACCCCAACCAATTCATAGTCATCTCGTGTAGAAAAGGCAGAATTCTTTTCCATTCTCAAATCAGCCTTTCAGTTGTAGACCCCTGTTACCTAACCATACTGGATGTGACCCCAGGCCTCCAAAAGAGAGGATCTGCCACATGGGAGGAGAAGGGATCATGATTAAAAGAGGATCAGCACAGGAACTAGAAAACAGATTGGATAGATGAAGAATAAAATGTTAAAAAAAAAAAAATCTTTTTTTTTTTTTTTTTTTTTTAAATCATCCAAACTCCCAGAGGGTCCAGCATTTCCTCTCACGTCTTTGCCCAGGAACAAGGTCCAAGACCCTGTAGGACTAGAGGGCCATGGGTTAGTCCAGAGAGAGTATGAAGAGAGAACGGGGTTAAGGGCTATCCTGGGCAGTGAGCTGGGGAATGGGAAGAACTCAGACCTGGAAGAAATGAAGTTAAAAAGGAAAACCAGTTGTGGGAAGGTAAAACTTTCCCTCAGGCCAATTCCTGTTTGTTTTTGGAGTTGGCTCAGCCAGCACAGGGTCTAACATTTAGAAAACTAAATAAACATTTGATGGGCTGATAGCAGAAGCCATAGGGAAAGGGTTCTTGGTGGGAGAAATGGGATACTGAACTTTTCTGCCAAGCAGTCCTTGGCTCTAGTCCAGGAGTAAATTCTACCTCTCCCAGCTGTTTGCTCCAGAGACTGAGGAGCTACGGCTAAGCAGCACAACATTCCAGCTGTTGTCTGTGAGCAAAGGATCAGCTGGGCCTGTCTGGGTCTGAGCCTGTCAGGGCACTAGCAAAACTCAGGGGGAATGCCTCCAGGTATGGAAGCCTGGCAGAGAGATACTAATCTCCTCCGGGAATCAAAGGGGTCTTCACTGGTCATAGAAGACACAGGACCACAGGACGGAGAGGAAATGCGGCCACGTGTGGAGCCTGCCACCCAGTCCCAGCCTGGCCCCACTTACGGAACTGAATGAATTATCAATACTCTCGTTGCTGGAGGAGAGCTCCTGGGAAAGGGCCAGAGGGCAAGGGGAAGAAGGGTGGGGTTGGGGGGGGGGAGGGAAAGAGACAAAGGCAAAGAATTTAGCTCCAACTTGGTTCATAACTGCTTCTCTTGTGCAGCTATATCTTTCTGCTTTAGTGAAAGACGGTCAGCCTGGAACTGCCAGTTGCCCAGAGTCCAGACATCTGTGGGATGTTGGAAGGCCAGCTCAGACCTTGAGATCAAAAGCTGAAGGCCAAGGCACCTTCTGTTTTCTGTTTTATCTTCTGTTCTTGTCTGAACAAATTTCCCTTTTAGATCAAAATCCTAGAGCTGGGTAACTGCCTGGCCAAGGTTCACTTCTTTCATACCACTCGCTCACATGCCTTCAACCAACCCCTTCCTCTCAGGAACAGCCACAAACTACAAGACCTTTGTGGTACAAAGTCTGTGCTCTTGGAGCTTCTTGGTAATCTCAGGAAGAGCTAAGCTTTCAGGAGGACATATCTCCTCTCAGTCAGCCCTGTAATCACCCTAGGAAACTTAATCCCAACCTTAAACCTGTGTGACAAAGGACATCCCAAACCCATGAACATGAAAGCTGTGGTCTGGATGCTCAAAAAAAATGCATCAGTCTTATATCTTCCAAACCTTAGGCTTCCTGTCAGGCTATTGCACATGACACTAAATATATTGTATTTTTTAAAGTATGTTGGACAATTAGATCCTAACTAAATCCATCTGAGAAAGCTAATTAGCAGGGCAGTAGCAATCTTAATTCCAGCCCGAAGTCTAGATCCCAATAATCTAAACATCACTCCAGCTGAGGGCAGTAACACATGCCTGTAATTTCAGTACTTAGGAGGTTGAGGCAGACAGATCAAGAGCTCAAGGCTAGCCCAGGCTACATACTGAGTCTTTCTTAGAAAACACAAAAAATTACAAAATAAACAACATCCTTCTCCTGTGTTAGCTGGTATCTGGGAACAAAGTGAGGGACAGCTCATTCAGTAATTGTGGAGCAGTACTCATGCACTGGGCCATCCATCCTGGGTTCTACACACTATATCCTATCAGGGCAGGCAGCAGAAGCAGGAGCAGAAGCAGGAGTAGGAGCAGGAGCAGGAGCAGGAGCGAGGGGCCTGGACTAAGGCAAAGTCTTGAGAATTCCTAGAGCAAGAAGGCAGTGGGCATTGACTCTACTCTACAGCAGCATTTCAAGCCTCTGCTTAATTCAATCTGTGATGGAAGTTTTCGATAGAGGCAGTACATTTGGGTTTTCCTCTAAGAATCCAGGCAGAAGAGCATTGCCAGGGTGTAACCACACTTGAAAACACCCTGCTAAGACTACAACTCTTCTACTTTGAGTAGATGTGGGAAGGAAAGAGGCAGTGAGGATGGCAGAATCTGTCATAATCTGCTGGTCCAATCTCTATACTTATGCTAGTTGGGGAAGAATAAAGGCAGAAGATTGGTCTAGCTGAGCCTCTCCAGACAGGCCCCAGTGGACTTATTAATGTACATGGCAGGCAGTAGGATCTCATGATCTGTTCTTCTCCTACTCCCTAGGCCTGAGTCAGCTTCAGGGAGTAAAGCTGAAGCCAAGAGCTGACATCACACCCTTATCAGGATGGAAAGGCTTCCAGTGTGACATGCAGCAGATTTCTCTGTACAAAGGTTATAGTCCTGAAAAGACAAAGCTAATCTCTTTGGAGTGTCATTCTGTAGGGGAGGGTGTGATTAAGGGTTGGTACCTAAATCACTCTGATTCTTGTACCACCCTGACAACTCTTTGCCAAAATATTTATCATTTGGCTACAAATAGGAAGGAAAATTGAGGCTGGTAAGAACTGCTTTGGAGGGGTGGTTTTGGGTGTGTATGTGGCTCTGGGGAACATAAAGAAATCCTCATAAGAACATGGAAACTTCTGTGAGATCTGGCCAATGAAGAAGAGTTTTATAGGGAGACTCCAGGCGGAAAGTAGCCCTGGGCCTCTTCTTTTCCCAAGCCCCCACCTTCAGTTTTCTGGAGCTCCTCCATAGTGGGAGGAGCATGGGATTAGCCAGAACCCACAAGGACAACTGAGACTGGGAACAGTGTCAGGGCACACCAAGAAATCCTCCTTTAGAATATCTTGCTTGGGCTTTAGAAAAATGTATAGTTCATTTTAGTAGGGCACGTATATACTTACTGCTTCCGGAAACTTTTCAATCAAGACATACACTAACTAGATTCTTTTTTTGGAGCTCTAGTGTTAAACTTTATCGGTTCCTAGTCCAAGAACAGCATTTTATCCTCCATCCTTCTGCCCATTGTGCAGGGATAACAGCTAGTTGTTTAGTGAATGAATGTTTCATATAATGGACAAAGAAAGGAAAACCAATCCCCTTGGTATCTCAAACACAAAGGCGTTGATAGACACATCATCAAAAATATCAAAAGGGACCAGCAGAAATTCCTGAGTTGATGTTTCCATGCCTAGAAACCTAGTGGTATTTATGTTTCTGTATCTAATTTCCCAAGGAGCGTCAGTGGAATTAAGTATCTCACTGTCAGCATCAGATAACCCAGAAGGGCCTCGGGAAATGCTATCTTTTTCCTTTCCTGGATCTAGAAACCCAAGAGGAGCCAGGTGGGGAAGAAGGCAACTGGAGAACCCACCCTAGAGATTTAAACACTCATAGAATACCTGCCTCTCAGAGCCATCCATAATCCTGCAGCAGAAGTTAGATGCATAGAAGAGGGACCCCAGACCAGCACAGGGTAAGAGAAACCCTAAGGCCTCTGCTTTTCTGGTCCTAAGATGCAGACTAAAAAATAGATACAGGGAAAAGTCAAGCCAGACAGGAGGCACCAGTGATCCCCTCCCAGAAACACACTTACTCTGACCTTACATGAGACAGCTTTCAGAGAAGCTCAAGCCCTTTTAGGTTCTCAGTTCCACCAAGATCTGGATTCTTCTTGCTCTGTAGCAACCTCCCTTTCTAGACCCTTGACTCTGCTGCCAAGCTAAACAGAAATGGAAACAGTCTGATCTAGCTCCCAGAACAGTTTGGGCTTTGTCTGTACATGGATGTGGAAGTGTAGGTTGTCACATCCCGGGCTCTTCTTCTCCAATGACCTCTTGCAGCTGGGATCTGGGGAAGCAGATGCTGAGAAATAACCTGGGCAGCTCAGCAGAGTGACTATGAGCATGAGCTATGGACTGGGCTCCTGGTCTAACAGTCACTACTGAGTGACCTTAGTAGTCATTTAACTTCTCTAAGCCTGTCCCTCACTGGTAAAATCACAGCACCTAGAGTTGTTGTGAGGACTCCATGTACATTATCCGGCATGCTGCCCAGCATATCAATGGTCAATAAATGTTGGCACATTTAGCTTTAGTATCATTAAAATATCATAATAAGATACATTTCCAGGGTAAACGGGCTCTGAATTTCCCTTGCTACTGCATTTCCTTTCTCTAACCACTGACATCCCTCTACTTGAAAGAAACTCTACTGTATTAAATATGTGGGTGATTTACACCAGAGTCAGATGCCAGGACATGGGCATATGCATTCCAATGGTGCAAAGTCTTTTTTTTTTTTTTAATCCTTTCTTTCCTAGGCTTGGCTGGCAACCAGGACTAGAGCCTGCCAACAGTGAACCAGAGATGAGGACTGGAGCACAACTGTCTGGGACATCAGAGCACGGAACTTGGCTATCTACTGGGTACCTTTTCCCACTATTTTTCTAGATGTATAGTGGAGGGTGGCACTAAGCTACTGATTGCTCACTTCCTGCTCTGTATCACAGGTTAGATAGCCCGCCGAACTTCCTTTTCTCAGCTTCATCTCATCAAGTAGGCATTAGATTTACTTTGCCAAGGCTATTTCTCTCTCCCCCTTTTATATATTTCAAAGGAAGGCAGGCTGTTACATTATGCTGAAGCCCTACTGATAGAGAATAAATCTATGCTAACAAAAAGCAGGATCTTTGGGGAGTGAGGGAAAAGAATTATGAGGAATGGCCAGGAGAAGAAGCTGGTGTTCTATTTAGCATCCTCTCTCTCCCAGTACATAGAAAGAGCACAGCTCCTTTTCCTTCCCTGTGGTGGCTGCTGTGATCTCAGCTAGGCCAGGTCTCAAGCAGGATGCATCAGGTCTGTGTCACAGTTCTTAGTATGTGGTTAATGGAATGACAATGCCATTTAGTGAAATCAACCCTGGACAAAGTCAAGAGTATCAGCCTGGCCATTAGTTAGATGACCTGAGGCAAGTCACTTTATCTCTCTAGTCTCTGAATTTTTCCTGTGTAAAATGAGGCCATTGGAATACATGAATTCTAAGGTCTTTTTCCACTCTAACACTCCATGCTTCTATAAGTGAAATGAACAGAGAAAAGGACAGAAAGTAGAGTATCCCCATGTAAGACATCCTGTCTTCATGCAACCCTCAGACCCCTTCCGATCTGTCCCTCCCCCCAATTTTACCTCATCCTCATTCTCCACTTTAGGGTTGCTGGCTGTTCGTTTCAGGTTGCTGCTGAGACTTATGCTGGCCGTAGCATCTGACTTAGAACGCTGGTGAGTCCTTTTAGAGGGAGACAGCCCTGTGTCAGGGGCTGGGCTTAACGTCGGCAGCTCCCTCTTTCGGTGAGCTGGCTTCAGCTCATCTGAGAGGATTAGCTTCCGTAACTTGGTCCCTCGGGAGTGTCGTTGAGTGGAAATGTGCATGTCTGAAGAGTAGGCCCCAAGCAACAGGGCACACTGGAGGGAAAAGTTGATGCTCTGGCGACAACGGTGGACTATGTAGGGTTTAATGGCATCGCCCACGTCCTCATCCATGTGGATATACATGTTAAGCAACTGGGGCAAATAGAAGTCCACATCCTCATTGCGAAAGCAGAAGAGCCGGTTGCCAATGTAGGCTTGCACTCCAGGCTCCTTGGAGTTATACAAGTATGAAATGGCCATAGAGATGTCAAATAGTTTTGACTCAAACAGCCTCAGGAGCCAAGACTGTTTGGCTGAGTTGTTCTGTCGTCGTCTTCTTGCTCCTTTGGCTGTGCCAGAGGCCACACCAGCCCCCATCTCATCTTCTTCCTCCCTGATCTGGGCAGGTGGATCATCTAGGCAACGGATCTCATTGTCCACACCATCCCCATTAACCAACTCCAGCGGGGTGCCTTTGCCTTTGCTAGAGATGGCTACACCTCCATGCAAAAGCTTGACTTTCTCCAGTACCTCCTGGCAGGCCTTCTGGGCCACCTCAGGGTCAATCACTGACAGTTCCCCGACCCCCTCCGTGATGACGCTTAGTAGGGAGCCCCCGTTATTCCCTGATGGGCTAGGAGTAGGCTCAGAAGTTGGCTTCAGGGTAGCAGGCTCCACTACCATGTCTCCCATGGCTACAGCCAGACTTCGAGCTTCCAAGCTACAGGAGGGAGGGAGAAAAGAACAGAAAGCAACACATACACACACTAGTTAGTGGTATCATCTTCAGGTCTTCCCTTTACCATGAAGCCTGTTCAAGCAACTCCTCCTTCAACATCAGATGAAGTCATCTCTACAGAAATCTGCCCCCACTACCTCCCCACTTCTGTATTCACAGCAGCCTTAGTTCTTTGCTTGTATGTGCTTAACATGTGGTATGTTAAGACAGTCTGACAAATTTTTCAGTATACTGGGGATCGACTCAAGTCTTACTCTCTTTTCTTTAACTCTAAATACTTTTTTCTTGTTTTTCCTGTGTCACCTTCAAATGCTCGTGGTGATGCTTTCCCGTTATTTCTTAAGCTGTATCTCCTTATTCATAACATATATCACACACAAGTCCCCTGCCTTGCCCAATTTAGTATCAAAGCCATTGTCTTCTGAGTCTTACTCTATAGCCCAGGCTATTCTTAAACTTGTAGCAATTCTCCTGCCTCAGCCTTCCAAGTGCTGGAATTACAGACACCAGCTACCACTCTATGCTTTGGTTAAAGATACTTTCCTTTTCAGACTCAAAGAATCCAGGGAATGAGAGCCAGCAAGTACAATACTAGGCTTCACTTAGTAGAAAGCATCTCTAAAACAGCCAGCCACCATCAACCATGCAGAAGCTGCACCATTTTTCTTCACATCTGGCTTTACAATACCATACCCATGGCTCTATGTTTATAAGCCACACAACCGTAAACACACCATGTATCTTCTGTCTCGGTTTCCTCAAACTGAGGGAAAAGTACTTACTTCACATTGTTGCTGTACAGAAGACAAACTGATGTGGATGAAAGGATTTAACACAGTTCTGGCACACAGTAGTACTCTAGTATTCAACACTGCTGAATTGTAACCCCATAAAAGGTTAATAAACAGCATGTGCACATATACTATTATTCTATAAGGGATGTAAATTGCATTAGCCATTTGTGACTCTTGAAAAAATTATGACCACCTTTCCCTACCCCTTACTGCTTTCCCCATTGTCACGTAAAAGCTCTAGAAACTGGAAGGGCTCTAAGAAGACAAAAAGAAATCAGGACTCTGGATGAACTTGTAGAAACAGTCAGAGAATGCTGTTGATAAATAAAAACCACTGCCTCTAAGAGCAGCCTTCGGAGTGTCCCTAAACCAGAGCGTGAGAATCAGCAAAAAGCAGGAGGGGGTTTTGGAGTGATGCATATTGGGAAAATAAGTCTAGAATATTTTGTCAAGAGATCCTGGCTTCAGAATCTGGGCATAGCCATCAATAAACTCAGAGTCCTCATCCCAAACAAGCAAAGAACATCTAATGCACACTTCAGAAGAAGGAGAGGCTTTTGTAGAACTAGAGAGTAAGTCATTTCTAAGCGTTAGTGACATTATCCTTTGTTCTAGTGAGGCTGGGCTATCTATACTTTGGGTGGGTAGAAAAATGGTATTCAGTATATGGTTTTCTGGTTACTCTGAGGAATTTTTATTCATTTTTTTCTCCCAAGATAGGGGTCTCTGTGAATTTCCAGCTGGCCTTGAACTCACTATTCAGCAGGGGATGATCTTACACTTCTGAACTTTCTGCCTTTACTTCCCAAGCCCTAGGATTAGAAGCACGTATGCCTGTTTATGTAATGACAGGGACTGAATCCAGGGCTTCATGTGTGTCAGGCATGCTACCAGCTAAGCTGCACTTCCAACTGCAGACGCCCTGCTTCCTACCACCTTCCTTCCATGGCATTCATGTCCAGTATCACATAGTCCAGCATCTTGCGCCTCAGCAGTCAGGACCAAAGCTGTGCAAAAAGGAACTCTTCTACTCCCAGATACCAACAGAAAGGGATACTTTAGTTCATCTTTCTCCCACTGTCAAGCAGGACTTCCTGATGAAGTTGGGCTTCCGATCAGTAGGTAAGAAGGTGGTGTTCCTTCACTACACTCTCTCCCAGAGGTGGGGCAGTGCCTCTGAGCAGCAGAACCAGCATGGCTGCCTATGTGCATCTGCCTGTAACGGAGAACGTAGATTGCACAGGGATAATAAAGAAGATTTAATCACTCATTGCCACACCTCTGTAGGGCGCCCGCATGGTCTCTTGACTTCAGCTGGGACTTCTACCTTTTAGGTCTTCTAGCCTCAACCATCCTGTTCAACTAACTCTTTCTCAGTGTCCATATGCTTACTTCATCCTTTTCATTTTTTCTATTCCAGAGATTTCTAAATTACAAAGCTCCCAAAAGTTTGCTTTTCAAAACCTTAAAGGGGGTCTGTTACCAGGTACAGAACTGTAACCCCGAAGAGTCAGAAGCAGGAGGATCAAGAGCACAAGGTCATCCTCAGTTACACAGAAAAGTTCAAGGCCCAGATTACACGAATCATCTAAAAACAAACAAAACAAACATTTTAAAGAGATTCTGAGAGTATGCGCTTAGAAGTGGACTGCTTACCTAACTAACATGTACAAAGCCCTGTGTTTGATTCCCAGCACCATTAAAATAGAACCAACCATCCCCAAAACTTCCAAGTAAAATGAAATTCTGTCATTCTCAAACACAAGAGTTCTTAGATGTCATCAGGAAATTAATTTTCCTGTTCCAATTAATTGGAATTGTGTTTATTATTGACTCCAGGAAGGCAGGTAAAGACACCATCACCCTTTTATCCCACTGGCAAAAGAAGACAGTTTCCCAGGGCTCAGCAAGTAACTCCATATCACAGTATTCAGAGTAAAAAAGCCGGGCACAGGGCAGGTGAGGTAGGCTCAGTGGGTAGGAGCACTTGCCGTGCGTGCAAGCTTGGTGGCCCGAGTGCCATCCTTTGAGCGTAAGGCAGGAGAGGATCAATCAAGTCAGGAGAGCCATCCTCTCACCTTCACACGCCGGGGCAGCATGTATGTTACTGTGTGCACATGCACACAGACACACACACACACACACTCACACACACACACACAAATGATACATAAAATTTCAGAAAAAGCAGGGCATGGTGGTATATGCCTGGAATCTCAGCACTTGGGTAGTAGAGGCAGGAGAAACTATTGCCAAAACAAAACTAAACCTAAAACTAAAATACAAAACAAAAAACCACCACCAACAAAATCCCCAAAAGTAGGGCAGATAAGACCAACTTCTCTTTTATACAAGCATCTCTACTTTCTAGCTACCACCTGGTTCTTGGGGACTCAGGGACTACCAGTAACAGAGGATTATAGGAGGGATAGGATCAGATCATATTGGCAATTGAAATAACAGAACAGGGACTGAGAAGATCTCTGCACGATCAAGGATCTGAGTCTGATCCCCAGAACCCATGGCAAAAACAGCCTAGCATGAAAGCACACGCCTGTGACCCCAGGGCTGGGAACAGGCAGGCGGATCCCTAGGATTTATCAGCCAGCCAGGCTAGCCTACTTAGCCAGCTGCAACGTAAGGAACGCCTGTCTTTTTAATTTTTTTTTTAAGTTGTTGGTCAGCATCTGATGAGCAACACCTGAACTTGTCTTCTGGCTTCCACATGCATGTGCACACACACAAATAAACATATATCGGCAGAGACACATACACACAGTAACAGAACTAAAGAGATACTCCAAGTCAAATATGGTGTCCAACATTAATTTCTTCATTTTTAAATGCAATAAAAATCAACCTTGGAACACTATTTTGAAGAAAATAAAAGGATTAAAAGGCAGAAACAAAAAAGGGAGAAGAAACAAAGTCTTGCATTTGTCACTCTTCCTCCTGAAAGCTGTAGCACCCACAGCTGAGTCACTAAACTCTCCTTCAGATAGACTACAAGGAAAAAGAAGGGGCCTCCTGTCTGAGCCTAGCAGCCTGAGGTGGGGGCTGGGGAAAGATCAAAGTTTAAAATATTGTCAATGGGGCCCCATAGAACTGGGAGAGGTAGGCATGAGAAGTAATCTTAAATTCATGGGATTTAGAGAGTCACCATGGAAACAAACCTCTGTGTGCATGTCTGTGAAGAATTTTCTAGATTTGGTTAACTTAGGTGGGAAGATCCAAAATATAGGTGGCACCATTCCATGGGCTAGGCCCCAGAGTTAATCAAAAGGAGACAGTTAAGGTGAGCACAAACATTCATGCTTCTCTCTGTTCTTACTGAAGATACAACCATCTGCCTCACACTCAAAACAATATGCTTTACCCACTGTGACGTACTGTAACCTCAAACTGTGAGCCAAGTAAATTCTCCTTAAGTTGCTTTTGTTAGGTTACGTGATAGCAATGAGAAAAATAACTAATACAGTAGAGAAAGTCTAAGTATCAGGGTAGATTCAGGCTACAGTAGTACAGACCAGCTTCTGAAGAGGCAGAGAAAGTGGCCACTATGTGTTTTATGGGCCTGAGCAGGTATGTCTACAGAGGTCTTTGCAGGGAATAATACCTCTTAACCAGGCTCTCTGCTTCAGAGCACCTTAAAAATTCTGTTTGCACAGAATTTGTTATTTTGTCTTTTTTTTTTTTTTTCGGAGCTGAGGACCAAACCCAGGGCCTTGTGTTTGCAAGGCAAGCACTCTACCACTGAGCTAAATTCCCAACCCCTGTTTGCACAGAATTTAATGAAAAAGGTCTTCATGAAAAGACTTAGTGGACTGGCCTCTCAGGAAAGATGGTACCGAGACCCAAATTAATGCCTTTACCCAATTACTATTATTGCTTCTTCAGACCTTTTCCTTGCACGATAAATATGAACCACATCACACCAATCCTGGTGGCCTAACACGCTCCCAAATTTTCATAGAATGGCTTTTAAGGGTCATCTGATCTACTGCTCTTCTTCCGAGTAGGCAGGTCAGCTCAATTTCCCTTCCTTTTAAGAATTCTTTGAGCTGGGCAGTGGTGGCGCACACCTTTAATCCCAGCACTTGGGAGACAGAGGCAGGCAGATTTCTGAGTTCAAAGCCAGTCTGGTCTACAGAGTGAGTTCCAGGACAGCCAGGGCTACACAGAGAAACCCTGTCTCAAAAAAAAAAAAAAAAAAGGAGAATTCTTTGAAATGGATCACAAGAAGTGGAAATAAGATAAAGGAGCCAATATTTTACTATATAAGATGGGTAGTAAAGGAAAACCAGCAAAAGTTCATGGGAAAGAGGGCCGGGGGTAGTGTTCCAAGTGTCTAGTGCAGTAGTGGATGATTTACCTAACACGAGCATTACTCTGGGTTCAATCTCCAGCAAAAACCCCACTCCAAATTAATGGAAAAAAAAGACTCAGATAGCCGGGCAGTGATGGCGCATGACTTTAATCTCAGCACTCGGGAGGCAAAGGCAGGTGGATTTCTGAGTTCGAGGCCAGCCTGGTCTACAGAGTGAGTTCCAGGACAGCCAGGGCTACACAGAGAAACCCTGTCTCCAAAAAAAAAAAAAAAAAAAAGCAAACTCAGATACATTAGCTAAAGCTACGTAAGTGTCAGGTTGAAAAACAAAGTTATGTCATAATTTACCTAAACAAGTATGAATTCTCTACAATCAAACACTCTTCTTCAACAAAGGGTCAAGAAATATTCACAAGCATTTAAGTGAAGCTATGGTAATAAGCTTTAGACAGAAGTTTAAACTGAGATAATTAAAGTGGTGAGCTCTGATGTGATGAAGGGGAAGGACTGTTAATTTGATCATGAATCCCTATAACATTGTTGAAGGTTACCAAGAGCATGCAGTCGTTTAACAGTAGTTATTAAAAAGTAGGCCATTCTTCAAAGGGGCTCTATCATCCTAGGCTGCTCGTTCTGCTGTTAAGGAGTTCCTTACTGAGGCTGGAGAGCCTGCCCTTCTGGAGGATCTGGGTTCAATTCCCAGGACCCACATGGTGGCTCAGAACCATCTGTAACCCCAGCTCCAAAGGAACAGACATCCTTTTCTGGCCTCGGCAAGCAACTGGCACCTACGTGGTACATGGCAGGTAAAACAGCCATGCACATGAAATCAATTTTTTTCTTAAAAAACAAGTTCCTTTCCATGTCTTAAGGTATAGCACAAAGCTTCAAGGACTCATCTTTCCCCTTTACCGTAATTGTAAAGAAGAATAACCTCTCTATTTTCCCTGTAGACACTCTGGACTGAGCAGTCTAGCAAGCTCAAGCCCCACCAGGAACCAAGTATGCGTGTTCAAGGTCTCAAAGGATGGTGGCATCAGGGAGGAGGGCATTCTCAACTACAGCATCGGGGAAGGGCTGTGGTCTCACAGTAGTTAGGTCAATATTGATCAAGCTGAGAACTCTGTGTAAGGCCATTCAGCAGGTATAAGCAGATTCCAACCAGACTGCCCAAGCCTGCTCCAGAAGCCCACGATGAGACTGACAATGGTAAAGACATTTGTTCTGTATGTTCACCTTTCTCTGAACTAGTCCTTATTTGAGTCCCAAATGTGCTCAGACTAGGCCGTCTCTTTTCTCATGCCAATTATTGAAAGGATCCTTCCAAACCTCTTACCCAAACCAAAGCAGCTCAGTTTGCTATATTAGTGTTCAGCAAACATGTTCTCACAGTGTGGACTCAGATGAGAAGCAAGGAAAACCAGGGGGCTTCTCCCATAAGTGGAGATCATTAGTAGACTGCACTCCAAGTAACTTCAGGGTAAGAAGAGGTGGGTCAAGATGGTATAACTATTTTCAAACCTGAACAGGCCTAGAGTTGGAAGATGAATGGAGTGCCTGTGCCTTCTTCATTATCTCAGGCCAAGAGAGATGTGGAAGATAATGCAACACTTAGATAGCTGCTAAGTCCCAGCATGGTCCAAGGTTCTTTTCCAAGGGCCTTTCAACAAACACATTTTCTGACCACAGGTCAGGTACCTGGATCAGGTACAGGAAAAAAAAAAAAAGGCACAGATGGTCAACGACTTAATGTAGTGGAAGGAAGAAAGCAGAGCTGAAAAGCAGCAGGCCAACCAAGAGCTTGTGCTTCAAACTGGCTTTATACTCACAGTCAGAGACCAGAGAGATCAAATATCAAAATAAATGGGAATTCTCAAGATAACAAAACCACTAGCAATAAATACCTCTTGTCTGAGAGCCTGCAGTGTTTTATAAACCAAAAAAGTACAATTCTTCCCCCAACAGACACATTATTAGCCTATTACAGCACTGGTGCTTGCAGAATGGGCCATTTTCTCAAAAGACCATTCTAAAAAGCTGAACCGAGGGGCCCTGACTCTGAATATACAGCTCTTTATACTGTCTTATGCTCCTTTTCCCAATCACACACCCCACCCCTGACACACACACACACACACACACACACACACACACACAACTTCACCTTAGGTCCAAATGCTTATGAAACTAACCAACACTAGTACACTAAACTTCAGTCAGGAAAGCAATGGTTCCCCTTAGGATCTCTCCTAGTGGTTGCTCTTAAACACTCAACAAAACGTAATCTTATTGATAGAGACTTCTTTAAAAGTTGCTCCATCCTTCAGAGACACACATCTGTCCTGAAAAGCCCGAGACAGCTGAGGCTCCCCCTCCCCTTACATTTTCTTCTTAGTTCGAGGTTTAGCTGATCTGAAATCATGTGTGGAGATAAAGGGTGTGATAGAGAACACTTAAAGACCACAGGGAAAACACAGCTGAGGGAGGCAAACATCAGCAAAATCCTGGAGAGAGGTGTCAAAAGTTGGAAATCACTATCTGTAAGGGTGTTTAAAGCAGATCTTTCTCCTACAGGAAGCCCTCCAGAGGACTGGAGATTGAGAAAGGGAAAAGGGAAGCAAGCCAAAGATAGCACCTTAGAGAAGGGTTGAGGACTAAGGTCAAAGTAGATGGTATCTGGGTACGATGACAGTAGTCTGAGATTTTTTAAGGAGAAAGGAATAGGCAATTCTTGGAAGCCTGGGGGAGTGGGTTATGGTGAGGTAATGGAATCAGAAGCAGAAGAGAGGGATACAATCTTTAGCTGAGGGAAATGAGAACTCTATGCTGAGATTGCACAGACTCGGAAGAGTGGGGCAAAATAGGAAAAGGGATAAAGGCAGAGTCCATGGAAAAGGCTTGTGAGCAGAAACACAAACGGCGAGGAAGGACAAACATGGATGGATATTGTAGAAGGGGTCTAATGTGGAAAAGGTTCATGACTTAGAAAAATAGTTAAGGAACAGAGGCAAAAGAGGTACGAAGTGTGTGTGGTGCTGGAGGGGAGGTGGAATCCACGGGGCAGAGGGAGGGGCTAAACTGAAGAGGAAGCCAGAAAGCAGAGAGGACGACCCCGGGCCCGAGAGGAAAGGGTGAAGGACCTCAGGGTGCAGCTGCCACCAGGGGGGCAGTTTTGTAGTTGAACCCATGTCGCGGTAGGCTGGGCGGGACAGGGTGGCAGAAGGACCCCCACACACACACACAGGCAAAGGCGACTCATGGGGGAGGAGCCGCTTACCTCTGGGGGACCCTCGCGGAGGGGGTGCAGGCGGTCGGGGTCGGACTGCCGACACCGCCGCCTCAGCAGCAGCGGCCGCTCCCGGGTTCCATTGGCCGCCTGCGCTTCCCTGACAGCGGCCGCGGCGGCTGCACCAGGCCCCGGCTGCGGGGCTGCCCGCGGCGCCGCCTGAAGGGGCCTTCACGCTACCTCAAGTTGGACCGGACCCCACTAGCAGGACCCAAAATAACAATTCCTCGGCGGGTTCCGATGTAAGAGTCCCATGGGCCCGAGCCTTTCTCCCCGGGGCTTGCTTTCCTGCTTCCCGGACTGTCAGGACACTACCGATGCCTTAGTAATCTGAGTCCGGTGAGCTGCCCGAGTCACGCCTGTTCAGAAAGGAAAAGGGGGCGGGGAAAGGCTTTTGGAAGCTAGGGAAGGAGCGGGGGTGGGGCAGGGAGGAGGAGCTTATGAGGGAAGGAGGACCCAGTGTTTGAGGGCGGACCTAAGAGGCCGACTTTACTAAGGAAGCCGAGAGGGAAGTAGCGTGGGCAGGATCAGTGGAGAAATGTGGAGGTACTGATGTTTTATGTACTTCCAAAAGTATATCAACATGCAAATTATGTGTAAACTATTCATTTTCATAAACCACCGATTACCGTAATTGCCACCAGTGGCTTTTTCTCCCTCTTCTATCCTACAGGATTCCCTTCGTAAATCAGCCGGTGGAATCCATGCGGGAGGGCCAGAAAACAGATGAGAAAGAGAAGGGACGAAGGAAGGAGGACATTCACCTTCATTTTCCTTTTCCTACTCATCTTTAAGAACGATGACATGAGAATGCCCCTGTAGCTTCAGGAATGACCCAGCCCAACCGCCTAAATTTTTCACTGTTTCGAAGCACCACTCAGGGACAAGGTTCTGCTTCCGAGGTCACCCCAACTTGTCGCCAAGACCTTAACAGAGGCTGGACAGGCCCGGTTAGGAAAGGTGAGTGAAATGACAAAAGCTTAGAGGACCTGTTTCTTTTCCAAACGAAACAAAATCATGTGAAGCCTCGTAGACCCCCACAATCACTGTCCTGGCGATTTCCTGAGACTTTTCTTAGGCCCCTTTTAAGAGTAGGTAGGTTCTTTTTATTTATTTATTTATTTATTTATTTATTTATTTATTTATTTACTTACTTACTTACTTACTTACTTACTTACTTACTTACTTACTGGTTTTTTGAGACAGAGTTTCTCTGTGTAGCCCTGGCTGTCCTGGAACTCACTCTGTAGACCAGGCTGGCCTCGAACTCAGAAATCCACCTGCCTCTGCCACCCAAGTGCTGGGATTAAAGGCGTGCGCCACCACTACTGGAAGCTGGTTGAATCTAGCTCTCGGACGCCATCTTCACCGTGCTTATAGGCTGATTTGAGATCTTTGTTTCCTTTTTTTTAATTTTGCTTTCTTCTTTAGCTTCCTTCCCACCCCTTTTTAGAGACAGTCTATTTTCCCCAGGCTGCTTGTGATATTCCTTGGCTCAAGCCACTGACCTGTGGAGTAGGTAAGAATATATCCACATGCCCCCAAGCTGGATTAAACCTCAGCTTCTGTATAATGATATGGACAATGTTATTATAACACTATATTAACAACAATAATATCTGATGTAATATTTTCTAAGGTTTGGGGGGTTGGGGAAGATCAAGAAAGAATGGGTTAACAGTACTACATGTCTGTTATTGAAACATACAAGCGATGAGTGAAGGATGTCCCTGTTTCCATATTTAACTGGAAGGCAGATAAAGAGCTGAAGCTGAAGATAAAGGGCTGAAAAGATGCCTCAGTGGTTTAGTACTGTTGCTCTTTCCGAGGACCCAAGTTCAATTCTCAGCACCCACATGGCCGCTCGCTTTCCATAAGTCCACTTCCAAGGGGTCCAATACCATCGTCTGACCTCTGTGGGTACCAGATACATACAGACATGGAGGCAAAACATTCATACAGGTAAGATTAAGTTTTATTTATTTATTAATTGATTTATTTTGGAGCTATAGATTGAAATGCCTGCATAAAATCTGCAGCAGGCACAAAAGTAGAACAAATGGAGTTATTTGCTGGAGACACGGGCAGAACCTTGTTAAATTGACACAGAAGGCCTGGCTGCACAGTATATGATGGAAGGTGGACGGCTTCTTGTGAATACTGCAAAGCAGAACAGTATCAGTGGGATAAAAAGGAAAAAGCATTATGGGGGAAAAAAACCAATGTGTGCTGAATAATACAAATGGGAATCTTTTCAGATCATGAGGACAGGACAAACAGATAAGTAGGGGGTGGGGGTGGCCACAATAATGGAAGATAAACAAAGAAGAGCAACAGGGTGCCAGACAGTTTAACTCAGTCACTGTGGGTCTGGGCTGGGTGATCCACTTGACAGGGCCCACAGTTCTTGGCTAGCTTCCAACCAGCTGTATCAAGAGGTGGTGACCTTGAGGTAGCCTAGAGTTTAAAATGTTACACATTCTTCCAAGACCTAGGATTCCATGGGGCAGTAAAAGTAGGCTTTATTTGGTTTTGGAGACAAGGTCTCTCTAAATTACCCTGGCTGTCTTGGAACTATGTAGACCAGGCTGGCCTCAAACTTAGAGATCCTACTGCCTCTGCCTCCAAAATGCTGGGACTAAAGGCTTGAACCACCATAGCCCAGCCAATGGTAATTCTTAACCAAATGAGGCCATTCCCTCATTTACATACCTCCATAGAATTAAGTCCTGAGCAAGTAGAAAGTGTACTTCAAGATTTCTGTTTAGCTCTATAGGTTCAGGAGTAAATGTCTTTGAATTTATGGCTTTGTCTTCCTGCTTTTATCTGGAGAGTTTGGGTGTTTTGTTTGCTCACTACTACATATATTGCAGCCTTGTTTCTACCTGCATTTTGACATTGTCATTTGTTTCTGCGTGCTGGGGGCTGAATCTAGAGCCTTATGCTTGCTAAGCAAGTGCTATGCCACCGGGCCCTATCCTGGGCCTGCCCCCTTTTTTGATCTAGGTTCTCAATATGTTGCCCAGGCAGGTACTGGAACCCCAACCCCGTCTCAGCCTCCCAAGTAGCTAGGATTAGAGGCCTAATTTTTATCTAGTCTGAGCTCCTAAGGCAGTGCTTCTCAACCTTCCTAATGGTTCCACCCTTTAATACAGTTCCTCATAGTGTGGTGACTCCAACCATAAAATTATTTTGTTGTTACTTCATTACTAATTTTGCTACTGTAAAGAATTATAATGTAAGTATTTTTGGAGACAGAGGTTTGCAAAAGGGGTCAAGACCCCCAGGTTGAGAACTGCTGTCCTATAGGAAGGGAACGATTTACCTTTGCATTCTAAGTATCCAAAGTTTTTACCACAGGAAAAAGTTCACATATGTTGATACAGCAATCAGATTGAATTGAGAGCAGATATGAAAACTTAGTAGGGCATAAGGGAGATTTATGAAATTGTCAATGTGAATTATTTCACTGATGCTTTATTTGGGAAAATGTATTTTTCAAAAGTGAATAAATTTAAAATTTAAAATCCATAGGTTTGACTAATTTTTCTATATTCCTATTTGCCTTTTTTTTTTTTTTCTTAAGAAAAAAAGCCTTAGTCCTATTTTGTTTTGTTTGGAAAACAACAACAAAACAAAAACAAAAACAAAAACAAAAAAACCTCCAGGATTTTGGCTGGGTGTGGTGGCCTCCCAGCAGAGGTAGGCAGATCTTTGAGTTCAAGACCAGCCTGGTCTACATAGGTAGTTTCAGGATAGGTAAAGTTACATAAAGAGACCCTGTTTCTGTAACCTAGCCTGGCCTCAAGTCTGAGCTCTTCCTTCCTCAGCCTCCTGAGTGCTGGAATTACAGCAAGACTGCTTGGCTTCTCCTTGGTATCCTTAAGTGTCAGATCATAAAACCATCAAAAGCATAGGAGCCAGGCAGTGGTGGCGCATGCCTTTAACCCCAGCACTTGGGAGGCAGAGGCAGGCAGATTTCTGAGTTTGAGGCCAGCCTGGTCTACAGAGTGAGTTCCAGGACAGCCAGGGCTACACAGGGAAACCGTCTCAAAAAAACAAAAAAAAACAAACAAAAAAAGGAAATTATATTCCAACCTAATTTCCAAATAACTCAACCATGACAAATATATTCAGCACTGAAGCATAGTATTTATACTGTTCTCTAAATTCCTCACCGCTGAACCTTTTTGTGTGTACAGCAGTGCATGTGTTTGCTGGTGTGTGCACACGTGTGCTTGTGGAGACCAGATGACAAGTTTTGGTGGTGTTCCCTCAGGTGCCATCTACTGTGGGGTTTATTATTGTTGTTGTGTTTTTCTCTGTTTGTTTGGTTTATTTTTTGTTTTGTTTTTGGGTTTTTTTTTGTTTTTGTTTTTTGTTTTGAGATAATCTCTCTCACTGACCTGGAACTCACTAAATGCTGGTGGCTGGCTGGCAAGCCCCAGGGATCCTCTTGTCTTTGCTTCATCAGTTTGGGGTTGTAAGCAACACCACAACATTTGGCTTTTTAATTGTGGATTTTGGAACTGGAGAGATGGTTCAGTGGTTAAGAGCACTTGTGAAAGACCCAGGTTCAATTCCCAATATCCACATAGTAGCACACAACCACATGTGACTCTAGTGGCAGAAGATGCCCTCTTCTGGTCTCTTCAGACACTGTGTACACATGGTGTACATAAATACATGCAGGCAACAGACATGCACACTGTGCACAGCCATACAGACAGGCACAACATCCATATATACAAAATAATAATAATAAAAAAAATATGGTAAGGAGAGATGGCTCAGTGGCAGAATGCTTGCTGTTCTTGTAGAGGACCAGTGTTCTGTTCCTTGCACTGACTCCAGGTGTCAGGTGGCTCAAAACCACCTGTAACTTCAGCTCAAAGAGAAATCTGATACCCTTTTCTTGTATCCAGGGGCACAGGGACACACACGCGTGCACATGCGCACATACAAGAGAGATGAAAAATAGTCACATGGCAAGTGATAAAACTAAGATTGGCATTCATCATCTTTTCAGTAAACAAATATCTCATCTTTACTCAGTGAACACTGTGTGCGTGTGTTTGAGACAGGGTCTTGCTAGGCTGGCCAAACTGACTATGTAGACCATGCTGGCCTCAAACTGTAGAGACCTGCCTGTTTCTCCCTCCCAAAAGCTAGGATTAAAGATTTCATCATCATATGTGGTACATTATCAATCAATTTTTGTGAGACAGTATTGGTAGTATTAGTGGTTTTTTTTGTTTTTTGTTTGTTTTAGGAACTTCTATACTGATTTACATAGTGGGTAGCTTTTTTTTCACTTTTTTAGCTTTTTTTCTTCACTTTTTTTTGTGGTATTGGGGTATAAACCTAAGCTCATGCATGCCACACAAATGCTCCACCATAAGCTGTATTCCCAGCCCTATCCTACACTCTTAAGAGATATTGCTGAGCCGGGCAGTGGTGGCGCACGCCTTTAATCTCAGCACTTGGGAGGCAGAGGCAGGTGGATTTCTGAGTTTGAGGCCAGCCTGGTCTACAGAGTGAGCTCCAGGACAGCCAGGGCTACACAGAGAAACCCTGTCTCGAAAAACAGAGAGAGAGAGAGAGAGAGAGAGAGAGAGAGAGAGAGAGAGAGATAGATAGATATTGAGATTGATTGCTGCTCAGCCCTAAATGGAATGTTCCTATTGTATCTCTTCCCTCAGGGCGCAGGGCTCTGCAGAAGACAGGGCAGAAAGATTTTAAGAGCCAGAGGTGGTAAATGACTTTCAGGAACCAGTGTTGTCCACAGCAGATGCACAAATAAATTCAACAGAGATGGTGACAGCATGTACCCTGCTAAAGCCAGAGGCAATCCCAGCATGGAGGTGGGAGGTGGGCACAAAGGCTCACTCTTAACCAAGAAGCTCTTCCCAATGATAGCTGCCGGGAGAGGAAGAATCAGTTGTTTCAATGGAGTGACGTATATCCAACTACACTCCTGGGTGGGTCCCATCCTCAGGAGTAGTCAGCTAAAACAAATTGGACTCCTTGTGTTTTTTGTTTAAGAAAGAAAGAACTAAGTTGCAAGGGCAGCAAGGTGAGGGAGGAGGTGAGAGCAGAGGAGGAAGGCAAACAACATGATAGTGTATTGTATGCACTTCTCAAAGGGTAATAAAAACATTAGTTTTAGAAAAGATAAAATACCACACAGTCAGTGGGCAGAAGCACTTGACACCAAGTTTGATGATGTTTGATTTTTGGGACCCACACTGAAAGGAGAACTAATGTCCCCAAGTTGCCCTCTGACCTGTACTCAAGCGCTATGGTTTGCAGGTACAAACACATAAGTAAAATACAATTTTACAAACTACTGTGGTTGGTATAGTGGCTCACACCTTCAGTCTCGGGAGCAGAGGCAGGCAGATCACTGTGAATTTGGGGCCAGCCTGGTCTACAGAGCGAGTTTCTTGTGAGATAGAGTTGCACAGTGAGACATCTTTTTTTAAAAAAAAAAAAAAGGAGAGCAGTTCATTCACCTATTTATTTAAAATGCTTAGCTTTATCTCCCGGAAGGAATCAGCATGTTTCCAGGTGAAGCAGGCTACAGAAGAACTGTATGAGAAACGCCTGAGCTCAGTCAAATGCTTACAGACAAAGTACTGAGTTCAATCCCCAGTACATCTAGGTTGGCACACATGGTAGCATACATGGTTGCACACACCGGTAACCCCAGTGCTGGGGAGGTGGAGACAGGTGGATCCTGAGGCTTTCT
Organism: Uromys caudimaculatus; assembly: GCA_028551405.1. Classification (NCBI taxonomy): domain Eukaryota; kingdom Metazoa; phylum Chordata; class Mammalia; order Rodentia; family Muridae; genus Uromys; species Uromys caudimaculatus. The sequence goes on along the minus strand of CM052704.1, from coordinate 69,922,883 downwards.
CTCCAGCCCATCTAACTGAATTGGTGAGCTCCAGGTTCACAGAAAGACCTTGTCTCAAAACTGCTAAGTTACCCTTAAGCCAGTAAATTATTTCCCACCTGCTCAGACACCCTAGTTAAACTCAGTGGCCATCCCAAGAAAGATGACGTGGAACATGGACACTTACTGAGAGAGGTCCCAGAGAGGGTGATGAGGAAGGGGAATGAGGGTGTGACAACGACTAAAATTAATTATCAATGTATGGAATTACCAACAGATAAATAAAATAAGATGCAGAGAATTAGGAAAACAGCAAATGTGCCTTGCACACATACACACACACATGCGTGCAGACACAGACCAGGCACTGTGACAAGGGCCCAGGATGTAGCTGAGTGGTAGCATGTGTGCCTAGCCTACTCACGCCCTGGGTTCTACTCTCATCACATACATAAAGGCTACTTAAGGCACATACATGGCATCAGTGCAATCAATACATTACATATATCCTAATACAATTTAGTATGATTTTGCCTTAATTTCCACATAAAGTTAATAATTAGCCACCAAAATAATAGAATCATTTGAGACCATGGACAAGACATGCCGGCTTGGTCTTGGTTTAACAGAAAGAAGGCTAAAATGAGAAAAGCCCCCTGAAGGAAGTATTGGAGTGGGAACTGGGAACTGGGAGTCTGGAATTGTTGTAAAGGAGGTAGAGAGTAACAGAGGAGCTATTTGGGTTTCTCCTCAAATCTTAAGTCTTTTATGTAATAAACTGAAGACTGCTCAAACACTGAAGGGTCCCTTGTTTTGTGTGCATGGTATATTCTTGTTCACATGTAGGTGTATGTGCAGGTGTGTGTGTGCATGTGAGGAGGTCAGAAGTAAACTTTGGGTGTCCTCCTTGATTGCTTTCCGTCTTATTTCTTGTGAAGGTAGTCTAATTGAACCAGGTGCTCACCGATCAGCTAGGCTGGCTAGCCAGTGAACTTCAGAGATCCTCCTGTCTCTTCCCTACTCCCCCAGCAGTAAAATTGGAGGTATGCTACATTGCCTGGCTTTTAGGTGGATGCTGGGTATCTAGACTCAGGCTTTCATGATTATACAGTGGATACTTTATTGACAGCCATCTCTCCAGCCCCAAGATACATTTGAAAATAGGATAAACAAAGCTATTTTAAACACATGCAAATCAGGCTAGCAAGATGGTTCAGTGGGCAAAGACACCGACAGCTTTAGTTTAAGTTCCTCTTATGGCTGGGCAGTGGTGGCGCACACCTTTAATCCCAGCACTTGGGAGGCAGAGGCAGGTGGATTTCTGAGTTCGAGGCCAGCCTGGTCTACAGAGTGAGTTCCAGGACAGCCAGGGCTACATAGAGAAACCCTGTCTCGAAAAAACCAAAAAAAAAAAAAAAAAAAAGAAAAAAGAAAAAAGAAAAAAGTGAGGAAGACCATTCAAGGAGAAAATAGAGGACATTATGCTGAAAGCTACATAAAAGACGAGCAACATGTAGGAGAACTCGGCTCTCTGGGGCGATGCCCAGATCAGCATGGTGAACGCCTGGCTGAACCTGGACTTCCCTCCCATGTGGGTGGCACTCCGTACCACCAAGCTACCTGCCCACTAACTCTGGGCTCTCAGAAGGCTCAGCTTGTCTCTAGGCCGGATGTATGCTCTGGCTCCTGGCAGAAGCCAATAGGGAAGTATCTCAAATTTAGGCCCTAAGGATTTTTGTAGATTGACAAAATATGCATTCAAAATTCCAAAGTACAAAATATCCGAGTAAGTGAGCTACCACAGACCATGGTATCATAGACCATGACAGATTTAGATACTGAAGTTAAGTCAGAAAACATAAAAATTCCAAAAAGTTTCAAAGAATTGATACAAAAGACACTGTGTATTTATAGGTTTTTGAATGAGGAAAAGGTTGTTTTAAAAAATTTTATTTCAGATGACTCCATTTCTTAAATATCCCATCTCTTAAAACTTAAAGTGTGTGTGTGTGTGTGTACACATAAATAGGCTAGAGGCACTGTGTGTGTGTGTGTGTGTGTGTGTGTGTGTGTGTGTGTGTGTACACATAAATAGGCTAGAGGCACTGGATTCCCTGGAGCTGGACTTTAGGTAGTTGTGAGCCATTGACATGGGTGCTGGGAACTGAACTTACTGCTGAACTATCTCTGTCCCCTATGCCCTCTCCCCACCCCCACCCCCCACCCCCTGCTTTGTGTGTATTTGAGACAGGGTCTCAGGTCTCAAATAACTCTGGCTGGCCTAAAATTCACTATGTAGCTGAGGCTGGCCCTTCTGATCTTCCTGCTTTACCTCCAAGGGTAGGATTATAGGCCTGTACCCATACCTGGTTGTTTGGTTAGTTTTCTGAAACGGTCTCACACTTGCAGCCCAGGCTAGCCTGGAACTTACTATATATATAGCCCAGGCTGTCCTCAACCTTGTAAGCCTCCTGCTTCAGCCTCCCAAGTGCTGGAATTACAGGCATGAAGGCACCATACCCTGCTTCAGAGACATATTATTTGAACATTAATGATAAAGTTAAAAATCTGCATCAAGGGGCTGGAGAGATGGCTCAGCGGTTAAGAGCACCGACTGCTCTTCCAGAGGTCCTGAGTTCAATTCCCAGCAACCACATGGTGGCTCACAACCATCTGTAATGGAGTCGGATGCCCTCTTCTGGTGTGTATGAAGACAGCTACAGTGTACTCGCATAAAATAAATAAATAAATCTTTAAAAAAAAAAAAATGGTAAAAAAAAAAAAAAAAAAAATCTGCATCAAATCCCAGCACTTGGGAGGCAGAGGCAGGTGGATTTCTGAGTTCAAGGCCAGCCTGGTCTACAGAGTGAGTTCCAGCCAGGGCTACACAGAGAAACCCTGTCTCGAAAACAAAACAAAACAAAACAAAAATCTGCATCAAAAAGGATAAATATAAATTTCTGGAAATTTATAAAACTTTTTAAATAACTCATAAAGTGCTAGGGTTATAGCTAGTGGTAGAGCATTCATAATGTCCTAGTTTGATCAGCCCTACCACACACACAAGAAAACGAGTCATAAAGGGAGCTTTGGAGATGGCAAAGAGTGCTTGCTTGTGTGAGGGCTGGAGTTGCCACATCTCGGCGGCCATGCAGGCCTACCTGTAATCCCAGCATATAGGGGGCAGGATCAGGGATTCCCAGGCTAGCTCAAAGCATGGAACTGCTTTCAACAAGACACTCTTCCTTGATATGCAAGGTGGGAGCCACTGGGAAAGTCGTCTAATGTCAAGTCAGCTCTCTACATGTATTGCACACATGTACACACACAAATTCATGAAAGTAATTTAATGTTTTAAAAATTAGATAATGAAAACATTGTATGGCATAGAAAAACCTCATGGGCTGTGGGAAGTGGAGTTTAAACAGTTGGGAATGTGACATATGCCTATAATCCCAGCACTTTTGAAGGCAGGAGGATCACAAGCTAGTGGCTGGTCGGGGCTACACAGGGACTTCCTAGGTCAGCCTAAGAATATACTATACCCATCTCAGAACAAAACAATTCCACTCCACCCAAAAAACCTGAGTGCTTTGAATGCTTGCCTACCATGTGATCCTTGGCCTCAGCTAGGGGTGGAGGTTTACAACAGAAGAAAGCCTAAAGCCAGGTATGATGGTCTCACCTATAATTTTAGCACTCAGGAAGCTGATGATGGGAGACTGCCTTGAGTGTCTTAAAAAAACAACAACAGGCCGGGCAGTGGTGGTGCACGCCTTTAATCCCAGCACTTGGGAGGCAGAGGCTGGCGGATTTCTGAGTTCAAGGCCAGCCTGGTCTACAGAGTGAGTTCCAGAACAGCCAGGGCTATACAGAGAAACCCTGTCTCAAAAAACCAAAAAAAAATTAAAATAAAATAACCAAAAAAACCCCAACAACAACAACAACAACAAAGAAACCAAGTCAAATCCAAACAAAATGTCATTCTGTAGATGTAGCTAGCTATCTAAGTTATAAAAGGGACAGGGTGGGCTGGAGAGATGGCTCAGTGGTTAAGACAACTGGCTGCTCTTCCAGAGGATTCAGGTGGTCACTTCCAAGCACCAACATGGCAGTTCACAACTGTCTGTAACTCCAGTTCCGAGCCATCTGACATGCTCACACCAATGCACATAAAACAAAATAAAATACATACATACATACATACATACATAAAGGGACAGTATATGTAGCTTAGTTGATAGTTTGCCTAGCATGCATGAATCCCTGGGATCCAGTCCCAGCACTGGTCAGCGGGGCATGGTGGGCATGTCATCCTAGCACTTGAAAAGTACAGGCAGGCAGAACAAAAGTTCAAAGTGATCTCCAGCTACCCAGTGATTTTGAGGCAGCCTGGGATACAAAAGACAAAACTTGTCTAAAAAAAAAAAAAAGCTAACTATATGGAACATAAACTCAAGCCTTACAAAAGTAGGAAACAATATGAATGCTTCATGACATGGGCAATAAATGAGAGGCTCAGCAAACGCCACAGCAGTAGCACCTGCAGGTTCATTAGCTAAACCTTTTGGTGCAGTTGACTCAAGAAGGGAAGGATGACACAGTAAGTAGCAGAAATGAAAAGAAAAAGAGAACACATGAGCTTCATGTTTGAAAGAATGATGAGCTGAGTAGTGATGGCACACGCCTTCATCCCAGCAATCCGGAGGCAGAGAGGCCAACCACTGATCTACACAGTGAGTTCAGACCAACCAGGGGCATTCAGTGAGGTTCTATCTTTTAAAAAAGGAAAGGAAAAGGACATGAAATGCACACTAAACTGGAAAAACAACTGAGGAGCCCAAATAGTATATATAGTTATTAAATAACTTGAACCCATAGATAAAATTATGCCTACAAAGAGTACACAGTGGTGCATACCTTTAATCCCAGCACTCAGGAGGCAGAGGCAGCCTGGTCTACATAGTGAGTTTCAGGACAGCAGAGCTACCTAATAGACCCTGTCTTAAAAAAAATAAAAAAATAAAATAAAATAAAAAAAATTATGTTCTCAAAGAAACATAAGGCTCAGATGGCTTTTAGGTGAGTTTTTATCAAACATTCAAGAACAGCTCATTTCTATATGATGTAAACTCTTCCATAAAGTAAGACAAGAGGCAACAGTCCCCAGCTCAGGGTACACAGACCAAAAGGACCATCCAAGACCATCTTAGAAACCTCTTTAGAAATCTTACTAGAAACAAAGGCACTCATATACAAGAATGTTCATAGCAGCATTGTGTGTAACAACAGAAACCTGCAAACAGCCCAGATGTCACTCAATACGTGAGTGGCTAAGTAAGTTACCTGATGGATCACACAGATGAAAATGAACAAGTCACAGCATAGAGGGGTCTCAGAAACAATGGTTAAGTGCAAAAAAGCAAACCTCAAGGAACAGAGTACAGCATTTCTGTAAAGCTAAAAATACAAGCAATACAAAACAATACATTCTTAAAGAATATATACACACATGGCCAATATATATAAACAAGTGATTAATGAGCATAAAATTAAAGACAGTGGTTATCTCTAGGAAGAGGCCGGGCAAGGGGGGCAAAAACCTAATAGTATTTTTAATGTATAAATTGAATGATGGGTCATAGGTACTCATTGCATTTCATAATTTACAGTACATATTTCTTTATAGATATCAAATATTACTTATAATTTTTAAAAAAAAATCTGCTCTCATGGAAATAAGTGGACAAATGGGTGATATCTCCCTGAAAGAAAATCTATTTCTTGGGAATAAAACCAAGATTCCCTGACAAGAAGCTATCTATCCTGTGGGGAGAACAGAGTAGGTCCTCGATTAAATATGGGCTGGCTTCCTGCTGTTCCCAAGGATACATCTGGAGTGGCTGCATTCTTCCTGCTGGTGCTCCCTGACTTGCAGCATCAGTACCACCTCTGTTAATCCAGCCTAACCCCACAGTCCTGACTAGGTCCTGACACATGTATGACAAGAGCATGACATCTGGTGGATGCAGAATGAATGTAATGACATGACTCTGGGGACAGGGCTTTCATGTCCTCTGAGAAGGTGGCACTAGACTGGGAGGTAGGAAACAGGGCTGCGGAGAAAATAAGATTCAGACCCTAAAAGGAGCTTGTTCTGAGAGACAGAGATGGGAAAGCTGTCCTGTAAGAATTAGAGACTAAAGAGAATGGCTTCCTTCTCTGTCCTTTCCAGACTACAATGAGATAATAACAGCTGCACTGAGGGAGATGCGAGATTCAGGGGAAAGACAGCAGTCCAGCTCACCCCAGCCTAGCAAGTTAAAACACACCGAGTAGTCGTAAGCTGCTCCCCAGCAACTCTTCCAGTCTCCACACAGGTCTCCATCTGGGGGACCTGGGATTGTGAGAAGGCTGACTGCACCCTTTTCTCACAGGTGGTCCATGATGTGAAGAGACACATTTGCATAAACATCTCCCTGGCCACACTAGTTGGTCAAGGGTGGACCTGACCTAGGCTGGTTAACCATGGTAAATCTTTGGGCTTCTGCCAGGATTCCTGGCACAACGATACCCTTTCATTCTGCTTAGATATAATGATCAAACAGACGCCTAGGAGTGCTGGCAGCTGTGAAGTGGTCCACACTAAGGATGACTTTACATTATGTGAAGCACAAGAACATGGCGTGCAATCAGATCAAGCCTCACCTGGAGCCAGGACTTCCTCTTGACTCTGCAACTTCATCAGCTGATAAATTGCTTTTATCTTTAGTGAGCTTTGAGTTAAGTTCCCTATGATTAGAAGCCAGATGCCCTTAGCCTACATTCATACTTACCCGATCCCCCAGGAGAGCACATGGATATAGGTGGGAAGTCATTACAGATTTACTGTTTGTATTAAAGCCACAGTACTGAGCTAGAAAGGCCTAAAGCAACCACGAGGCATGATGCAAGCCAGGCCAATGGGCTCCCTGGGGTAAAGACTAGCTGGATGAGAGGCAGGCACAGTGAAGGGCCTCTACCAGGCAGGCAGGCAGAGCTCACATGAACATGGCCACTCTTCCCCCACAGACCAATCTGTCTATCATGGGGGTGTTGCTTTGGGGTCTTTATGCTCATGGGTTAGGGAACTTTGAAGTAACCGACCCTTTAACCCTTTGTTGCCCTGTGTTGCAGCATCAGCCTCTCCCTTTATCACCTGGAGGGCTCCCTTCTGAATTCTGCCCTTGATAACACTCACTTTTGAGGTGACGGGAGGGACTTTATCTTCTGCTTCTTTGGCTTCCTGGGAGCTCAAGCTCCTTTCTCCTTTGGAAACAGCTCCATCTTCCTGACCTTGAGTAAGCACTGTTTCCTGCTCAGCTTCACCCACTGGCCCTGGTCTTTCTGGTCTCCCAACTAAGTTGTTTTCCCGTTTTGAGCCCCATGTCTCCCAGAGTGACCTCGGGGACCAGGGAGAGTTCACAGCAGCTGCAGACTTCTCCAGAGTCACGGTTCTCTCCCCACCTCCCCCTGGCTTTTTTCGAGGGCGTCCTCGCTTCCTTTTCGTTTCACTTACTGTATCCTCTGTTCCGTGCTTCATTTCTTTAACTGGTGGGTCTTGCCCGGTGGCCACACTCAGAGGTACTTCAGCTGTCCTTTTGACACCCTTGTCATGGGGTCTTGGGTCACCACTTATGCCTACCTCCCTGTTCTCTGTACCTCGAGGCAGAATGGGTGCTCTAGGTGGAACTCGCCCAGGCCCAAGCCCTAGCCCAGCCCCAAGTCCAGGCACTGGCCCAAGCCCAGGCCCTGGCCCAGGCCCAGCCCTAGGCCCAGCCCCAAGCCCAGGCCCAGGCCCAAACCTAGGCCCAAGGCCAGGCCCAGGCCCAGCACCTGACAAAGTAGGAACAGGTGGTAAGATCATGTTAATAATGGGCACAGCTGCCTGGGGTCCTCCAACCCTAGTGGGCAGAGGTAGCGTAGCTACTTTCAGAGTGCCTGAAATGGGTGTGATAAGTGATCGTGGTGCTCTCGGAAGGAGCACAGGCAGTCGGGCCACAAGGGCATTAACTTGTGGCTTACTGGCTGCTGGAACTGAGCTGTCAATTACACTCTTCTTCCGTTCTGCACGCCCTGGAGAGTCAGTCCCAGCTCGGGCTTCTAGCTCTTTAGGAGGCTAAAATGCAAACAGAGCCACAGTAAGATATAAAGACTATAAATTCAGAGGCTGGAGAAATGGCTCAGGGGTTAGGAGAGTTTGTTGTTCCTGCAGAGGATCCCAGCACCCACACAGCAGTCGGCTCACAATAATAACGATAGTTCCAGAGGATCTAAAGTCCTCCTCTCCCCTTGGACACCAGGCACACATGGTAAACATACATGCATACAGGCAAAACATTCATCCACGCAAAATAAATCTAAAAATAACTAATAAAATAAAGACTGAGTACAGGAAGAAAAGGAGAAGACGAAGGAGGGTCACTGCCAGAAGCGTCCACTGAGACCCCAAGCCCTCGGCACAAAGCCAGAGGCATCAGCTGCCTTACCTGGGCCAGTCTCTCCGGTTTCTTAGGGCCTCCACCTTCCAGGTTCTCGACACCGTTCTTGGACTTACATGATGACTGTTCTCGAGGGGCTCGTTCCTCCTCTTCTGCAGAGGGGCCAGAGATGACAACAAAGCGATGGTGAGGGAACCGGGGGCGGAGAGTTAGGTGAGTGCCTGCCTAGCTGGGGGTTAGACTAGGGGCAGCTCCCCACTGCGGCTGGGCAGAGGCCAGCTGGCCACGGGCTTGTGATGTAAGCAGGACTTGAGTTTCATCTTCATGGTGGTGTGCTTATCTGTAATCAATCCCAGGCCTGGGGAGGTGATGAGGGGGAAATGCCTGGTGACCTGGCCTGCAATCCTAATCTCAGGTCCCAGTGAGGATCCTGGAGTGACAGTAGTGGGTGGCCTCTGGCCTGTACACCTGTCCATCCACACAGAAAGGATCACCAGGGAGAGAAGGGAAGCCAACGTGTGTCTGCCCTTGTATTCTGGAAGGCCTGGAGAGCGGAGATGGACTCAATATATGGAGTTGGGAGGCTCAGGTGGGAGGACTACCTGAGCCCAGGAGTTATAGTCCATCCTGGGCAACATCATGAGACCCTGTGTGCCCCTCCAAACATAAAAATAAAGAAAACTAAAGGTGTGTGGCTCAAGATTTCTGACACAGGAGCAGGTGCACCCACCAGCAAGCCCCCCTGCCTTCAGCACATGAGCATGTGCAGATCGGGCAGAGATGAGATGTTGCTGCAGGAGATATCGGGCGACCTGAACAATGGAACTGAAGGAGCGCTTCAGGATCCGCTCTGCCCAGTCACAAGTCAGGGCGCACGCTGCTTCTACCAGTTCATCCCGAGGTGCCGGGCTTGCTTCTGGGCCCATTTCTGGCTGGAGTGGAGAGAGACATGCTCATTCAGATTATGAACTAAAGTACTTGTCTCTTGACTCTACTATTGACTAAAGCAGAGACTAGACTGAGGACAGGAGTAGCCTGCAGTCCGACCATTTAAGACTCAAACTCACATTCTCCTCCTTCCATGATTCCCCCACAGGGAAGGCAGAAGGTCCTTCAGAAGCAATGTATGGATGACTGTGGTTTTCCCAGCCATTAACAAGTCCTAAAGACCTCTGTCTTTTACCTGGGATAGAAAATTAGTATTGGAAGGTCATTACTTACACTTTCAGATCCCTTCAAGTCAAGTCCAGGCAATGGTGGCATAGATACCAAGGTCTTCCTTCGTATGCCACTGTAGCAATATCTGATCCAAGTTAAGGAGCTCCAAAATTTGAGCCTTGTAGGCAAGTTAGGCTGTTTGTATAAGGCTCCTTTCCTCCCTGGGTCCTCCAGGCCTAATCTCTGAGTCAAGGATACTTGGACTGGCCCCGGCCACCAAGTCTTCGGGCCTTGATGTCAGGGAAGATCTCTCTGATGATTTTACCAAAGTTGGCTGTGCTGAGTGGGCGGCAACAGGCGAGGCTCTCGCAGTACTTTCTGAGTGGGCAGAAGGGAGAGTGACAAGATATTCAGAGAAGGCTACTGGTGGATTCAAGGGTCACACTCTAGCAAGGTCCCACCTTCTCTACACACCGATAGGCATCATAGACGCTCTGCTTTGGCAGACAGGTGTCCATGTGTTCTTCCAGGTGGTTGCGGATCCACCTGTAGGCATACATATACTCCTCATTGCTGAGCATACTTGGCTCTGAGCTGTAAGACAAATAAAAGGAACAAGCATTACTAAGATGGTGCCAGATCAAATCAGTTTGTCCCAGATCCACCTTTCCCTGCTAAATCAAGCCAAGGGCCTCACTTCTCAATAAAGGATATGAGCTATGCATCTCCTGCTCCTTCTTTATAACTTTTTAAAAGGAGATTATTATTTGTGTATGAGTGTTTTGCCTGCACAGGTGCACCTGTGTCCACAGAGGTCAGAGAGTGGTGTCAGATTTCCAGAAACTGGAGTTATGGTTGGTTGTGAGCCACCAAGTGGGTGCTGGGAACTCAACCCAGGTCCTCTGCCATGAGCAGCCAGTGTGCTTAACCCCTGAGCCATCCCTCCAGCCTCCCCATCACCTACTTTTTGACTCACTACAGTGAGACTTAAAATCAGAACCTATGACATATAAAACACTACCACCACAGTACCTCTTATCTCCAATGCTGGGCCCTGAAGGGAGCTGAAGGTAGAGGTACAGCTTGTCATTGTCTGAGAACTTCTGTACTTCTTGCTGAGGCAGAAGGGAACAGAGGTAGGAGAAATGAAGCCACAGACCCAGTGAATGATCTTCTGATCTTGACCATACCAGCTGATTCTATGTCAGGTTGTCAGAATGAAAAGGGACCCAAGAAATGACTTGAGGTTGGGTGCTCACTGTGCTGGGAATGGGAACCTTATGGGCTTGACATGGAGAGAAAGGGAGAAAGGGGAGGGGACTGGGTCTGATTTCATCTCCTCCTACGTAGGTCACAGAAGGATAAAGTATGATGCTCACATGTGGACAGTACCGCGTCTGCCACATGAACCTTTATTCTCACCATCAACATCACCCTTATCCCGTGGCGATGCCACCTCCATTGTCCCTTCCCAACATGCTTACCAGAATTCCCTCTACTTTGTTCTGCACGGCCTTGCTGTGGAGAAGAAGAGAAAGCTGGAGGTCACAAGGTTTCCCCATCCCTTTGTCTGATTGCTAGAGACAGAAAAAAGACCAAACAGCTCCCGACCACAGACCTCAGCCTACTCTGAAAGACTTGCCTGAGGGAGAAGTGAAGGGTAACAGGATCTACAGCTGGGTCTGGAACAGGGTTTGGAAACAGAGACATTTACTTACGAAATGGTACCTCGGAGCCTTTGGAGAAGGGTGGTAGGTTCCCCAGCCTCAGCACCACCTTGGGGCCTTGCCCCAGTCTTGGGGCTCTTAGCATCAGGTTTATCTTCTGCCATCCCAGCATGAGGACTAGAGCTGGGAGAGGAGGAGATACAGGATTTAACTCCCACCAAGCTTCCTTTCTCCTAGAGACCCCAAGGCAGTCCTCCTGTCTCTACCCAGAAATACAAACAGAAGCAAAGCTTCCCCCAGTGGTTTTCCTCACCACTTGCCTTCTCTAAAATTAGAATTATTCCGTTACTTTATCAGGCCCTTGTACACCCAAAGAGATCTCTGACATCTCCATTCTATATGTCCCACCTTTTGAAGTCTCCCAAATCTGGAAAACTGTTACGGGAAGGGATAGGGTTGGGAAATCCATGTCACAAGAAATCTTACAATTTCTCCCAGTGCTGCAAACCCCCCCCCCCCCCCCCAAAAAAAAAAAAGAAAAGAAAAAACACCTATAACGACAAGCCAAAGTTCTCCGATCCTCTAATAGACTCCTAGCCATTGATTTTGCCTGGAAGGTCGGAAGGAATACAAACATACTCGGCCTTTCCAGGTTTGAAAAAAAACTGGGCCCAAGTTCTCATTACTGAGTCTCGCCACGGCTTCCCCCGCTGCCCCCCTCGCCGCGGCGCGGACCCTACGTCATCCCACGACATCCCACCCCGAGGCGTCCCCACTCCCCTCGAACCCCTCCACCCCATCCCCAGGTGCTGGCCCGCGAGGGCTCAGTCTCCGAACTCCGGGGACTGGGCGCAAGAAACCCCGCGGCGAACAGGGTCCCAGATTCGGGCACGTGCGCAAGGGCAAGGAGCTGGTCCTGCTGGCTCCCGAGTCCTGTTGCCCCTCCTACCTCGGAACCGTCGCCTTCCAGCACCGACATTAGATAGGTAAGAGAGAAAGAGAAACTACCCCGTGGCTACCTCAGCTCTAGCCCAGCCCCACAGTACCCGGCCGGCGGGCTCGTGCGTTGCTTTTATTTTTCCTTTTTCTGAATGGTTGTGCCAGCCGCGATCTGCCTGGATACACGCACGGCCTGCTCTGTGATTGGCCGTTGCTGACTCCTAGACGACGGCATTGAAAGTCTGCCTGGTAACAGAATCTGATTGGTCGAGAGGGGAGGGAAAATCCAAAGTTAGTCTTATTTGAGTCAAGAGGGGGAAGTCCGGGTTAGGTTTCGGTTAAAACTGGGGTCGGTTAGGTCTGCGGGTCCCGAGAGGGTTCTGTTCTTAAAGGGACCGCAATTGAAAACCCGAACGCTCGGCTGCCTCTGGAGCATCTGGTCTTTTGCTCTCTGATTCTGTGCGTTGTAAGATCAGCGAGAAGACGGATAAGGGACTGACCGCGAGCTTTACTCGGGGGGGGGGGGGGGGGGGGAAAGACCTACGTAGATGCCCTCCAGGATCCAAGAACCACAGGCGGGAGTTACAGGATAGGAAAGTGGTAGGCTAGTTGTAGCTGGGGAATAAGGTGAGTTAAAAATGTCAGAAGGTTGATAAAGATCTCCATTATTGGGGGAGTCGATAAGGACATGGAGAGCAAGAATCGATAAAAAACAAGTTACTTTGGTTGTGAGAACCAAATTTCTTAGGTTTCAGGAACTCTCCTTGTTTACCAAAATTGGGGAGCTTTACAAAATGGAATGGCCAAAGCTACCATGTTTAATTTTTGCCTTTGGTTGTAAGAGCTGTCCGGAAGAATCACTGGGTGACAGCACTTGGGAGGCAGAGGCAGGCGGATTTCTGAGTTCGAGGCCAGCCTGGTCTACAGAGTGAGTTCCAGGACAGCCAGGGCTACACAGAGAACCCCTGCCTCGAAAATAAATAAATAAATAATAAAAATTTTAAAAAAAGAATCAGTGGGTGATATTTTAAATTTTTTGCTAGAAAATGATGTCCAGTGATGGCAATTCGTTATAAAGTCCTGTAACTTTTTTTTTTTTCTTTTTAAATAAAACAAGTTGAACCATTCCGTGCTTTCCTCTTTGCTTACCCATCCCCTGTGGCCAACAACCTCCAGAATTGCAGGCTTCCCTTCATTCCACAAAGAATCTTCAAATCCTTAGCAGCTGTAGCACATTAAGAGAAAATGTTTGCCGGGCAGTGGTGGCGCACGCCTTTAATCCCAGCACTTGGGAGGCAGAGGCAGGCGGATTTCGAGTTTGAGGCCAGCCTGGTCTACAGAGTGAGTTCCAGGACAGCCAGGGCTATACAGAGAAACCCTGTCTCGAAAAAGAGAGAGAGAGAGAGAGAGAGAGAGAGAGAGAGAGAGAGAGAGAGAGAGAGAAAAGTTTTTTCTCTGTTGTTAGCCATGGTGTCACCATTTTATAGTGTCTCCATTTTAGTTAAGCCATGACAACTCCCTCAGAACCAAAGTTAATGCCAACTCATTTTCCAGATTCTTACTTCCTCACCCCACCTACCCCAGTAAACCACAAGAGATGTCTATTGGTTGCCTGACTCACTCACTACACACCCTGTATCTCCCTCGATACCCATAGCAACTGCTGACCATTGGCCACAAAAGGAAATTGTATGGTCCTTCCACTGAAGACACTTGACCACACCCCCACTGCAGGTATGTTCCAGAATAAAGCCTGTCTCTTGAGCCTCTAGTCCTCCTCTCTGTATTTTCTCCTTGCCCACCTTTGCCTGTTCCTGTTTCTGGTTCTTGTGTGTACTTCATCTTCTTCCTAGGGGGCATACTCCTGGAGTTCTCTGCTTGGTGAACATTGGAATTTTGGTTAAGTCGAAAAAGAAGAAATTTAGTACTGTGACAACTTTTCCCTTCAAGTGCTTAACCTTAACTCTTTAAGATTTATTGAAATCATCATGATGAAAAATGCATGTGCAAGGTTTTGCACCTCAAGTGTTCGTGACCACTGGGTCAACAATCTTGTCACAACAGAGATGTGGCACCCCAAGTCATAATTCCAGTCCTAACTGGAGTGCTTTTGCAAAGGAGGGGGAAAGGTGGAGGTGCTTGTCTCATCCCACAGTCCTACTGTGACCACATTTCCCCTACTGTGGGAAGTGGAAATGAATCTTTTCTTCAGAAGAGTTAATGAGACCAAATAAGTTCTATCTTTAAAGGAATTGGTAAAGATGCCATTGGACAGACACCCTCCAGTCAGCACTCTCCTAAGACTGAGGTAATGTGCTCCAGGTTGCTCTCTGAGTTAAAGGTCAAGTCACTTCCTGTGCTAAAAGTTGCACTTTGCTAATTCTGTGCTGCTTTAGGGTACCCAACCAACTAAGACCATGAGGCAGCCTTCTGACCACTCAGAACAAGGCACAGGACCTCCTTAGTCAAAGGCACCTCTAGGTTGGCAGGCCTGGGCTGCATAGGATGGTACCTGAGGTTGGATGGGGAGTCAGCCAGTGAGCACTTTTCCTGTGTGGCGCCTGCCTCTGCTCCTGCTGGAGCCAGAAGTGGAAGCTTTAAGGTTTCTTGGGAAGGTCAGTGGTGTTGGAAGGTGTTTTGCTGGGGCAAACATGTGAAGGAGTGTTTTCCTGAAGTGGACCCAGGTGAAAGACTAAGGCAGACTTGTGAAGAGATGTTTCACTGAAGCAGACACAGGAGAGAGGATGTTCTGCTAAAGCAAGCCCATGAAAGGACCTGTGATGAAGGATTCTTTGCTAACAACACACGTGTGTTGGTCTGCCTTTGCGTGTTTGAGTTCCATTTTTCTGAAATCCGAGGACTCAGGCTGATTGGATGCACGTGCTGAGGCAAGGCACGTGGAGGACACGTGATGTCTGGAGGGTATAAATAGGACTCCATGGAGTGATGGAGACAGAGCTTGGCTTGCTGGTACAGCCAGCTGTGCAATGCTATGTATGCAATAATCTTCGCTTTCCTGAGAAAGGCACAGCCTCCCCTGGTGTTCCGCCTGGTCCCTCCTGCTAACTCAAGACTGAGGCCGACTGTCTCTGCTAGGTCGGGTCACTGCTGTTGCTATGAGGTGTTTGCAGGTGGATGAAGATGCCACTGCTTGCTGACCTGTGAACGGAACTGCTGATTTCCAGGCAACACAGACTGGAGTTGCTCCACAGAACCCTTCTAAACAGGTCCGCTTCCCCTGTATCTTCTTTTCCACTACCTCTGGTGGGTTGTGGGCTACAAGGGAGGTTAAAGCGTTTAAGCACCATAATTTAAAATAGGATTTGAAAAAATTAAGGTTACAGGAGCTCTTGCTCTGACTTCCCTCAGTGATGGACAGTTGCCTAGAAGTGAAAGGTGAAATAAATGCTTTTCCTGTCCAGGGGCTTAGGTCAGAGTGTTCTATCACTGCAGCAGGAAGCAAGCTAGAACATGTGACCATTTTCTTGAGAGTCCAGGCCCATTTTAAACACTACTACTAGCATCTGTTGATCCTGGGGAAACCAAGGATTGTGGATTTGGGGGATGAGGATATGCTGAGAAGGCTTTCTAGTAATACATGAAATGTATTTATTTGGTTTTCACTCTGTTTTACAGCATTCTTAGTTTTAGGGTGGGTGGAGGCTGGACATTTATTAAGCTTAGTGGATACATTTTGAGAAGTTTATTAGTTCAGAGATCAGATAGAAAGTTAAGGCAATTGGCCTAAGGGCCTAAGCTCAAGAGAATTTTGGTGACACAATTTTGGTGATTTTTGTTTGTCCTTTCCTTCCTTTTTAAATACATGTTTTACTCTAGTCAAGTTTGACTTCATAGTCACCATGTACCCCATGTTCATCCTGAACTCATTGCAATCTTCCTGCCTTAGTCTTCTGGGTATTGGGTTTATAGGCCATGCTCTAGAACTGACTAGAATTCTAGTCTGCCAAGGCTGAGCAGTCTTCAGGATGAATGTGGCTTCTTCAGAGAACTAGAGCTCACATATCTTCATGATGTTTTTATTTTATTATATTTTCTAATCTTATGAACTTTATTATTTTTTTAAAAAATGAAAGTAAAACCACCATGAACCAAAATTATTCAGCACAGAAGCTGTGAAGATTGACATTAATTTCGTTTGATTAATTTTTTGGTTCTTGAGACAGGGTTTCTCTGTGAATCCCCGGCTGTCCTGGAACTCACGCTAGACTAGGATGATAAACTCTCGAAGATTCGCCTGCCTCTGCCTCCCAAGTGCTGGGTTTAAAGGTGTGTGCCACCTCCTCCCTCTCAGTATTGTATATATTTTATGCACCCATCCACCACCCAAACCAAAAGTCCATGACAGAATTAGAACTAGAAAATCAATCATCTTGGTACCCTCTTATAACTTGTGACTGTTACCTGCCTTCAGGCTGATTCCCTGATACTCAGCTGTTCCCCCGCCCCCTTTTTGTTCATGTTACGCCGAGTGTATATTCCTTTACATTTGTACATTTATCTTCAGCTAGACTCTGGATATGAGAGAGGACATGTCGATCTTTTTCTGAGATTGTGACCTCACCTAATATTCTACAGTCTTTGTCCATTTTCCTGAAGTTTTTTCAACTTCTTTTTTTCTTTAAAACCGAGTAGTTTTCACACACTTCATTACCCACTCTCCTGTTGACAGGCAAGTTGATTCCAACTGTTCGCTGTGCTGCAGCAATAACCATGAGTGTGCAGACATCTCTGTGGTAGGTACAGAGTTCTCTGAGTATTTGTCTTCTTTGTCAAATAGTAAGTGAGAAAAGCCTTGCTGCTTTATTTATAGGTTCTCTATTCTGTTCCGTTGGCCTCCTGTCCGTTTCCTGCCAGGACCAGACTGCCTTTGTCACTGTAGCTCTATGGTGTAATTTGAGGTTGGGTATCGTCATGCCTCCAGCAGTGTTGTCTCTCTGGGACTGCTTTCTATTTGTGGTCCTCTTGTTTTCATATGACTTCTTGTATTGTTTTTTCTAACCTATGAAATATGACATGGGAATTTTGGTAGGTATTACATTCATTCTGTATATTAATTTTGCAATATAGTGACTTTCATAATACTGTGTATTCAGGAATATGAAATATTTCCCCATTATTTAATTAAATATGTGATTTCCTTTTTCAGTATCTTGAAGTTTTCATTGTAGAGACCTTTTACTCTTTAGTTAAATATATTCCTAAATACTTAATTTTGGGGTGGAGTTATTTTGAATGGAATATTTTTTCTAATTTCTTTCTCCAACAGTAGATTGTTAGTACGAATCAATGCTACTCAGAGACAAATGAAAATGAAAGCATATCTTATCAGAATCTCTGGTTTGAGACCAAGGAAGTTTAGGAGGAAAGTTTATAGTAATAAGTCCTCCTATTAAAAAATCTGAGAGATATCACTGGGCATGGAATTAGGACAGCAGATTGCTGAGTTTGAGGCTAGCCTGCTCTGTGAAGCAAGTTGAAGGATAGCCAGGGATACACAGAGAAACCCTGATTTTTTAAAAAAGAAATCTAATGATATACCCTCAAGGCTCTCAGAAAACAAGAAGAGAACCCTAAACATAGTAGACAGCAAGAAACAATACAGATTAGGGAAGAAAGTAATGAATTTGAGATTAAAAAGACATTATACAAGGGGCTGGAGAGATGGCTGCTCTTCCAGAGGTCCTGAATTCTAACAACTGCATGGTGGCTCACAACCAGCTATAATGGAATCTGATGCCCTCTTCTGGCCTGCAGGTGTACATGCAGATAGAGCAGGCATACATAAACAAATCTTCTTAAAAGACATTATACAAAATCAAAGAGTTTTTTTTAAAGTTAGTAAGATAAGCAACTTTTAGCTAATATAACAAGAAATAAAAGACACAGTTAATAAAATTAGAGGTAAAAGGGTGTCACTACAAGGGACTCCAATGAAAATCAGATTATCATTGGAAATTACTGTGAAAGATTAAACTCTGAAAAGCTGCATAACTCAGAAGAAATAAAAGATGTTCTCAGCTCATATCTATAACATTAAGCCCTGCAGTACAGTTAACATATCCTACAAACAAGGAGTCGGAGGCGTTTATAAAATCCTTCCCTTTAAAGGCGGTGCTGTGCATGCCTCTTTAATCTGAGTCAGAGGCAGACAGATCTCCGAGTTCAAGGTCAGCCTAGTCTACATAGTGAGTTCCAGGACAGCCAAGGCTACACAAAGAAACCCTAGGTAAAACAAACAAATAAACAAACAGAACAAAAAAATACAGGTCCCCCCCCCAAAGAAAGCCTTTCCACAAGACCAGCCCAGAGTTGGTTGATCCACTGTGAATGTTATCAGCTTCCTCACGCCCGCTCTTAACTTGTTCCATAAGATGGATGGACAGCAGGTGAAAGCAGGGTCTGATGGGGGACGCCTTTAGTCCCAGCACTCAGGAGGCAAAAGCAAGCAGAACTCTGAGTTTGAGGTCCAGCCTGGTTTTACAGAGTGAGTTCTAGGACAACCAGGACTTCATAGAGAGACCCTCTCAAAAAACAAACAAAAATAGAAAAGTGAAGGAACACTATGAACTCCATTCTATGAAGTCAATGTGTGCTTGTTACCAAAACCAGGGAAGACACTGCAGAATAAAGACTTCATGTATTCTTTTTTTTTTGGTTTTTCGAGACAGGGTTTCTCTGGGTAGCCCTGGCTGTCCTGGAACTCCCTTTGTAGACCAGGCTGGCCTTGAACTCAGAAATCCACCTGCCTCTGCCTTCCAAGTGCTGGGATTAAAGGCGTGCGCCACCACTGCCCGGCTGACTTCATATATTCTTGAACTGCTCCCACCCCTGTCTTTCTCCTGAGCTGTTTGAAATCTAGAGGTGTCATCAAGTGTCTTAGCCAGGGTTTCTATTCCTACACAAACATCATGACCAAGATGCAAGTTGGGGAGGAAAGGGTTTATTCAGCTTACACTTCCATGCTGCTGTTCATCACCAAAGGAAGTCAGGACTGGAACTCAAGCAGGTCAAGGAGCAGGAGCTGATGCAGAGGCCATGGAGGAATGCTGCTTACTGGCTTGCTTGCTTCTCCTGGCTTGCTCAGCTGGCTTTCTTATAGAACCCAAGACTACCAGCCCACAGATGGTACCACCCACAAGGGGCCCTCCCCCCTTGATCACTAATTGAGAAAATGCCTTACC
>CM052704.1:69847633-69902958 GCA_028551405.1 Uromys caudimaculatus | reverse complement strand
TCCTTTAAATACCCCTGACTTCAGCTGCTCGGGGTCGGACTCCTCTGCCCCTGCGTGGGTTATGAGCTCCACCCCAGTGCACTGGTCCCCCGATTAAACCTCATGTGATTGCAGCAAGGACGGTCTTTCGTGAGTTCTTGGGGGGTCGCGCCATCCCGAGACTTGAGCGAGGGTCTCCCCAGCTCGGAGGTCTTTCACTAGCAGGGTTGCAGTCTCCAGTCCAATTCAGAGATTGCTGCCCAGAGCAGGGTAAGGAGAAACCACAATTACTTCATTTCTGAAGAATTCTAACTATGTGAGGAACTGCCTTACTCTCCCCTGCACAGAGATAAGTGAGTTTACAGAAGCCAGAGCAAGCAGTTAATCATTTTATAACGGTTATGCAATTCTGGGGGGAGGCAAGGATTCAGGGAATCTACCTTTTAGGAATTTAGAATGTGTGCCTAGCACAAAATGGAGTCTTCCTTAGCCATCACAGTATACCTCTAGTTTTATTATTCTTTTTAGTTAAGCCATTCTAATAAGTGTCTAGTGATAGCACATTGTGAGGTGTGTGTATTTGTTTATATTGTTGTTGTTGTCATCGTCATCGTAGTCGTAGTCGTCGTCAGCAGCAGCAGCAGCAGCAGCAGCGTGCAGTCCAGGCTACCTGCAGCTCATAGTCCTCCTGCATCAGCTTTCCAAGTGCTGGGAATAGCAAGTGTGTACCATGAATCCTGCCTTGATTTTCTACAGCTGAGCTGTAAAATTTTCAGTTTTCCAATGTATTTTCTTTAGATGCATGTTATTTTTCAGATATTTCATAGGTACTTGAAATATAACCCCAGTTGTCTTAAATAGTTTCCTTCCTTTCTGCTGTGACAGGTGCTCAAGGTTTGCCCTATTGAATGAGACAGCACAGTAGATGAATTGCTTTGATTGTAACTGGATTAAGCTGCCCCTAGCCCATCAGCTATGCCCACTTTGGGTGTGTCTGTGTGGGAGCTCCCAGAGAGAGTAACTGGGGGATGTCTACTGCATCGTCGTCTCATCTAGTGGGCGGAATAAAAGGGGCAAGTGAAGCCATCTGAGCACCACCTTTGCCCTTTCTCTGTCTCCAAATTTGCTGAGATAGGAGCGGCCAGCCTCCTGCTCCCATGTCTTCCCCACCAGTAAGAGCTGCATGCGCTGATCCACAGTGCAAAACAAACCAGTCTGGAGTTGCTTCTTGTCAGGTATTTCATTATAGCCACAGGAAAAGTAACTAACACAGAAACCTGTGCTGGGAGTGGGGTGTCTGCTGTGCTTGCTGACCTTGTGGTATGCAGGCTTGTATGGTGTATTTAAAACTGTTTTGTGGAGGAATGCAAAAGAATTTGGAGCTGTGAGCTAGGGAAGCCCCGGAATGCTGTAAGCAGGGGTCAGTGACATGTGTGTGCAGTGGTGGTTCAGAAGACCAGAATGCCAGTAGAAATGCAGGCAGTCAAGACCATGCTTATGAGATTTTGGAGGGGAACAAAGAGTGTGGGAAGTAGGTTACAGGCCATTCATATTATTCTCTGTCGTGGGATCTGGCTGTGTTTGGCCCATGTCCCAAAAATCGGAGGCTGGATTCAAAAGTAATGGACTGAAATGTTTGCTGAAGGAAATTTCAAAACAGCACACTATTTGGTCTGTAGTATGGTTACTACTCAGTGTTCTTAGCCATATGTATTTATGGGGTGAGGAAAGTACAGCAGGAGGATGTGGAAAATGTTTACATACAACTTGGTGAGGAAAGAAGTGTGAGCCAGTTGAAAGCTGAAGACAAAGGTTCTGGGCAAAACAGGCACTAGCTAAGAGATTAGTGTAATTAAAAAGAAAACTTGTTCTCTGCACTGCGAGTACCAGGCAACTCATCTGGAGCTCCCACTCCAGCACCATGCCTGCCTGTCTGCTGCTGCCCTGCCCTGATGATCATGGACTCACTCTCTGTAACTGTAAGCCACAATAAACTCTTCTATAAGGTGCATTGGTCATGCTGTTCTCACAGCAATGGAAAACTAAGGTTTTAAATGAGGATTATTTTTAACAAGTTGGTTTCTGAAGACAGCTACAATGATGTACTTACATACATAAAATAAACAAATCTTTTTTTTTTTTTAAAAAAAGAAAGATAGGACTTCATGTGATATTAACATCTGTTTCTCTTAGAGACACCATGACCAAAGTAACTCTTATAAAGGAAAACACACAATGGGAGCTGGCTTACAGGTTTAGAGGTTTAGTCCATTATCGTCATGGCAGCAGGAAGCATGGCTGCATGCCCGCAGACATGGTGTTAGAGAAAGAGCTGAGAGGCAGCCAGAAGACTATCTTTCACACTGGGTGGAGCCTGAGCATAGGAGACCTCAAAACTCACCCACACAGTGGCACTTCCTCCATCATACATGCACACGCACACATGTGCATGCACGAATGCACATACCCACCCACACCACATACATATGCCAAAAATAGTCTAAAACATTGCCTGATATGCTCACCAGGTTTCCTGTGGCAACCCTCCCCCTGGTTACATATTGGCATAAAACAAGTGTTTGTCATCACTGGCATCCTGTTGGAATCATTGGCATACACTAGCCGCCACAGCCTCCTGGCGTCCTCCTCAGGTCTTTTCTACACAAGAAAACTGCCATGGCAGAGGACCCAACCCACACCCCTCCAAGACAAGGCGATCTGAGGAAAGGTTCAGCATTTTATTTCTTGGCGCTTCCAGGAGCTCACTTAAAAATAGCACAAACAACAAGCAACGGTAGCAAGATGCTGTT
Source organism: Uromys caudimaculatus (assembly GCA_028551405.1). Taxonomy (NCBI): domain Eukaryota; kingdom Metazoa; phylum Chordata; class Mammalia; order Rodentia; family Muridae; genus Uromys; species Uromys caudimaculatus. Next base: position 69,900,169 of record CM052704.1, on the reverse strand, counting down.
CTGCAGATTTCGCTGGTCTCAGCGTGGCCTTGGGGAGTTGAGGCTGAGAGCAGAGTGAAGCCAGAAGGAGGGCTCCAAGTGTGTCTTCAGATCCAGATGTCAGAACTGCAGTCACCCCCTGGGTAACGAAGTTCATGAGCCAGTGCTGGCCCAAGGGGCTCCTTCCCAAAGTCCACCAGAAAGTTGGGGTTCAACGTCAGCCCTCCATTTGCCGAGTCTACATCAACTTGCAGCATCACAGAGCCTTCCCTGGGAGAGAGGAAGAGGGTAAGCTAGAGGTGGTGTGTAGCCAACCCCGCACCCCAAGATTTTGTGAGTATAAATGGGTTCCTGGGCATGGGACAGGGCCCATGGGTCATCTGTATGGTGGGGTACAGATGCAGTTCCTGAGGAGTCTTCAGAAGGCCAAATGATGCTTCTAGGAGAGGGCAGCTGGAGACGTGAGCTCCCACACTGCTTCTTACCTGATGAGATCAGGGTAGAACTGCTTGTCCCAGGCACTGTACAGCGATGTAGTGACGTAAAGACGCTTCCCATCTAGGCTGAGCTGGATCATCTGAGGGCCTCCAGGAACTCGTTTTCCCTAGGGGAAGCAGGAGGTCAGACTCCAAGAAACGTCCAGATTGCCTACCGGCTGGATCCGGAAGCATCCAGCCAGATAACTCCTTGAGCTTGAATCTGAGGGAGCAGGGTGAAGTTCTCACCTTGACCATTAGGGGCTCCGGCTGGCACATTAACTCTTGGTCCTCCAGCACTTGCACAGGGCCTCCTTTAACAATGCTGCCCCCAAGGAAGATCTGGGAGCAGGGTGCAGAGGAAAAGGGGGACCACGGTTAGAGATACAGTGAAATCTTCATTATCAACCTCACTGAGTTTTAGAATCAGCAAGTCCCACGCCCACTGGGATTCTAGACTGAACAAAAAGGAGAAGACAAGTGAGTACCAGCATTCACCTCTGCCTCTTGCAAATGTAATGTGATAGCTGCTTTACACTTTATCCGCACAGCTTCTGACTGTGATGGACTATACCCCCTTCCAAACCATGATAGAATAAAACCTTTCTTTCCTTCCTTTGTTTTCGTATTTAATCACACTAACCAAGAGTAACTCAAATGGTATGGACATTACAGAAGAGTTGTTTGCCTTATTAGAATCTCTTCCTCTGTGTGTGTGTGTGTGTGTGTGTGTGTGTGTGTGTGTGTGTTGTTTTGTTTTGTTTGAAAGAGCATCTTACTATGTAACTCTAGCTGGCCTGAAATTCACTATGTAGTCCAGGCTGGTCTTGAACTCACAGAGATCCACCTGTCTCTCTAGGGCTGGCCTTAAAGGTGTGCTCCTTCATACCCGGATAGCATCCCTTTCTTTTCAGACACATTCCCTGTGTTCAGCCATGACTCTCCAGTCCTGGGTCTGTACCTTTGCCCACATTTTTGCTTTTCCTCCTCCCACTATCATCCCCCAGCAGCTTCCCGCTCCCATCCCATGCCTAACTCTCTTGCTAGTGCCTCTACCTGCCCAGTGAGGCGGGGCTTCTGAGGGTTAGAGATGTCATACTGCCGAATGTCCCCATGCAGCCAGTTGCTGAAGTAGAGGAAGCGGTCATCCAGGGACAGCAGGATGTCCGTGATCAAACCTAAGCAGTGGATTGAGGGGCTGTGAGGAGTCTGTCCTTCTTCCCAGGCCAGGGATCAACCTGCTGACTCCTGCCCTCTCCAGCGGGCACTCACCGGGCATCTCTGGCAACATCCAGCCCTTCACTTTCTTGGAGGGCACCTGGATCACCTTCTCCACTGACCAGGTGCCTCCCTGCATTGGGGAAGGGAGAGAGTGTACTTATCAGAACTGGGGACAGGGAGTGAGTGAAGGCTGGGCCTTCTGGCTAGGGTCTCCTTCCCTGCACGGCCTAAGGCAAGGAGCTTGACTGTTTGACCATGGCATCACCAGTCCTTGTCAGAGTGGCTAACACAGATGCTCACTGAAGGGCTCTAGCAGGTCAGAGCATGGCAAACATGGCACCGACAGGTTTTACGTTTTACCTTTTACCCTTCTTGCTAAAAAGTATTCAATTACATTCCTAAAGCTAGTCACCAAGGTCTATTCTGTGATTTGGACACTTCCTCCTCCTGGGGCTGACCACAAAGGTCGAGTTATCAAAGTACTGAAGTCCAGACATCAAAGGCCCCTTTGGTCACCTAATTAGCATGCCCAATTAAAATTAACCAACTCATACTTTTTTTTTTTTTTTTTTTGATTTTTCGAGACAGGGTTTCTCTGTGTAGCCCTGGCTGTCCTGGAACTCACTCTGTAGACCAGGCTGGCCTTGAACTCAGAAATCCACCTGCCTCTGCCTCCCAAGTGCTGGGATTAAAGGCATGCGCCACCACTGCCCGGCTAACCTACTCATCCTAACAAGGAGTTTCTCTTTTACCTTTATAAACTGCCATTTGCCTGTGGGCTACATCTGTCTCCTCTCTATCCAGAGGCAGCCCTTTGTCCTTCCAGGGCAGATATCCCTGCCTCTCCCTCATTCCTTTCCCCCTCCCTTCCTCCCTCCCTCCATCCTCCCTTCCTCCCTCCCTCTGTCCCTCCCTTCCTCCTTTTTTGTTTCTTTGATCAGGGCTTCTCTGTGTAGCCCTGGCTGTTCTGGAACTGGCTCTGTAGACCAGGCTGGCCTGAAACTCAGAGATCTCCCTGCCTCTGCCTCTGGAGTGCTAGGATTAAAGGTGTGCGCCACCAGTTCCTCTGTCTCTTGTCTTTGTCTCTTTGTCCCAGCTCTTTGTCCCTCTGGGGCAAATAAATCTCTTTAGTGCTGAAAACTTGGTTTTGGTGTGTTTTGAGTCAATTCAGTTCCTTTTACTCACTAGATTTTTTTTTTCTTTTTGATACAGTCTCATGTAGCCCAAGCTGACCTCAGATGTTTTGTAGCTAAGGCTGGCCTTGAACTCCTCCTGCCTCCACTTTCCAGGGGCTGGGATCACAGGTGTCCAGCCTTAGATTTTGAATGAATTTATCAATATGGCCAGTGTACTGGCTGGTTTTGTGTGTCAACTTGACACAAGCTGAAGTTATCACAGAGAAAGGAGTTTCAGTTGAGAAAACGCCTCCATGAGATCCAGCTGTAAGGCATTTTCTCAATTAGTGATCAAGGGGGGAGGGCCCCTTGTGAGTGGTACCATCTGTGGGCTGGTAGTCTTGGGCTCTATAAGAAAGCCAGCTGAGCAAGCCAGTAAGCAGCATTCCTCCATGGCCTCTGCATCAGCTCCTGCTCCTTGACCTGCTTGAGTTCCAGTCCTGACTTCCTTTGGTGATGAACAGCAGCATGGAAGTGTAAGCTCAATAAACCCTTTCCTCCCCAACTTGCATCTTGGTCGTGATGTTTGTGCAGGAATAGAAACCCTGACTAAGACAGCCAGTTAGATTTCAAGTGTCCCTACCAAAAGTCATGCTGAAATTTAATTATCATTGTGAGGAATTAAGAGGTGGGACTTTAATTGTGGTGTTTTTTTTTTTTTGTTTTGTTTTGTTTTTTGAATTTATAATCCTCCTGCCTCCACCTCCCAAGTGCTAAGGTTACATTTTAACTGGGTAGGTGGGACCTTTTGGTTTTGTTTGTTTGTTTTTAACTTAATTTACTTCTATTTTGTTTTATATTCGTGAGTGTTTTGCCTACATGTATGTCTGTGCACCACATGTGTTCCTGGTGCCCACAGAGGCCAGAGAACTTAGATTGCCTGGAACTGGAGTTACAGGCAGTTGTCAGCCACATGTGGATGCTGGGAATTGAAGCCAGGTCCTCGGGAAGAATGGCAAATGCTAACTGCTGAGCCATCTCTTCAGCCTCTGTTTGTTTATGAGGCATGGTTTCACTATGTGGGCTTGGGTGGTCTGGAACTTGCTACTTAGACCAGGCTGTCCCCCACAAAGATTCACCTGCCTCTGCTCTCCCAAGTGCTGGGATTAAATGCCACCACCTGGAGACTAGTTGGGATCTTTAATCAAGTCAGAGCTCACAGAAGATGGATTCACCCATGAGAATGTTCATAGTTATCTTGAAAATAAATCAATTAATAAAGCCATTTTGTTACTTGCACATGGCTCTCTGACCCAGTGAAGTCCCTAGAGGCAGAGTTTCCAGTGAGAGTTTTTACCAGATGCTATCCCTCAACCTTGGATGGTCTAACCTCAGACCTATCAGCTATATAAACCTCTATTCCCTATCCTGCTTGTGACACTCAGTTGCTGAGTTATAGCAACAGAAGACAGACTTAGGCAAGGTAGAAATTAGCCTGGCACAGATAGCAAGCAGGGTTGCTTCCGGGGGAGCCTTGGCTGGTGGGACCAAGAAACATGGACACTAAAGCCTGGGAAGAGGTCCTCATGAGACTCTCCTAGCTGAGCGTTGGGGGTGGGGTGGAAGGTTGGGGTCAAAGTTACCTCATTCTTGTAGAAGCGCTGGATGTTGGAGCTGAGGGCACAGCCTACAAAGCCCTGGGTGGCAGCTGGGTCGTGCAGGAAGCGGATCTCCAGGGGGATCAGCCCATCTTTCATTTGCAGGGTCTGGATAATCTCGTGATGCTGCCAGTCCCACACATATATGTGGCTCCCATATAGCCCTGTCCGGGGGGTGGGGGAATAGAGACCAAAGGCTGGGCTCAGATCACGATGGGAGGGGATGGGCTGAGGCAGGGTGCCAACTAGGATGGAGAGTGGGAGATGGGCACAGAGGACTCCTGAGCAGGTCTGAGCATTCTTAGCAAGGCCAGTGCAGATCTGGTGTAGGGTAGAGAGATGAAAGCAGGGGCTGTGGAGCAAGGCTCCTGCCTGCCCTTAGGGTCATTCTCACCAGCCTCCACATGGGCGGGGTTGAAGCCATCTTTGAAGACATTGGGAGCTGCCCATTCAGTGCTGACCATGACATTGTGTCGAGGCTGGTACCAGAAGTCATAGCCCATTGGAGCTGCGCCCCCAGGCTTCTCCCACGTCCCCTTCACCTCGAAGGTCTCCCCATCCAGCAGCACAAAACCCCCTGAGCAGGGAAGAAGGGGGCTTGGGTAGAGGTGGTGGGCCATCGCTCTTTCCCACCAGGCTGACCTTACTCTGCATTCTCTCTCTCTCTCTCTCTCTCTCTCTCTGCAACTGCATCCTTCTCTTAGAGCGCATGGGAAAATGTTCTCTCTCTGAACAGAGAGTTCTGGGACTCTCACTTGCCCAGCCTATTACAACCACTGTGGGTTCTTCTCAGAGTCTAAGCTTTGTTGGTCCGGTAAGAATCCCAGGCAGCTACGGGCAGAGCTCTGGTTCCTTCCAGCCGGCTATCCTTTGTGTACTCAATTTTCTTCCCTCCCTCCCTTTCTCCCTCCCCCTCTTTCTCTGCTCTCCTCTCCCTCTTTCTTGAGACATGGTCTCTCCTTGTAGCTATCTTAGAACTCACTATGTAGACCAGGATGGCCTTGAACTCAGAGTTCCTCCTGCCTCTGCCTCCTGAATGCTGAGACTAAATGTGTGCATCACTGTGCCTAGGTATATTAAAAACTAAGACAAACAAACAAAAACAAAACCCCACAACAACAACAACAACAAAACCAACCAACCAACCAACCAAAAAAACCAACAAAACAAATCAACTCATAAGCCAAGGGCTGTGGGGTTGTTTATGAATTCACAAAGGCCAGAAGTACATCACATACATACTTTCTAGCTTCATGCACTGTTCACATCCTTATGGCAGACTCCTGACCAAACCTTTTAGCAAACTCAGCAGTCACAGCTCATCGTGTGTGTGTGTGTGTGTGTGTGTGTGTGTGTGTGTGTGTGTGTGTGTGTGTTATTGTGCTGATGGTTGAAACTGGGACTCTAATAATGTAGGCAAGTGATCTATCACTGGGTTATAACTCCAGCCTTCTTTTGTATTTTGAGGCAATGTCTTGCTAAGTTTCCCAGGTAGGACTTGAACTTGTGATCTTTCTGCTATGACCTAGAAAATAGCTGGACTTATATCCTGCACAACCAGGGCCAGCTGAGCATCATCACTGTAGTAATAATTGAAACAACTGACGTCACTTGCTGACGTGTTAGATGCTGGACAGGACTCTGCCAGTTCTCCCTGGTTCCTCGCTCTATTGCTCCCCACGTAGGGATGCCTCCCACACTTCCTAGCTGCTGAAGTTTTCCAAGTCTACAGTGCCAGCAGGTACCTTTGGCATTACCCTGGGGATCCCCCAAGGAGCTGATCATCACCTCTCCGCTGGCCAGGCAGTGGCTGGTGTGCAGATTACCCAGGTTGCACTTGGCATAGATTTCACTGGGCTCAATGACCTGGAGAAGATGAGGCATGGGGTCAGAACTTTACAGAGCCAGGAGTCTCCACTACCTGCTCTCATCCTCCCTGTGGTCCCTGCCACCCTTTCCTCTCCCTGAGGGAAAACAGCAAGAGAGAGGCAGAGAAGCCACCAGTAAGTCCTTAGTCAGAGAGAATCGACCTTCCTTTGTCTCTCATGAAGGCACTCCCATCTCTTGGGGCCCCTCCCAGGCCAGTGTCTGCTCTGCACCCTCAGCAGCCAGCTGTGAGCATCTGGTGCAGAGGATGGGTATTCAATGCGTGTTAAGAGGAAGCCTTGAGCTAGCTGGGTAGGGAAAGATGGCTCTGACACCCTGCTCGAAGAAGAAATCTCTTTTGGTATCCCAGCCTATGCTTGATGCTTGCTTGATGGTGCCAGTTCAACATGCCTAGGTAACCTCTGAAGTGTACCCTCCTCCCTGCTGCTGAGCCAGACCCTGTGTTGAACCTGGAGACAGCTAGTCTAGGGGTTGTTGGGCCAGCAGACTCAATAGGGTCACGAGGACAGAGGACATGCCTTGTGCAACTTCGGGGCACGAGGCTCAGAGCCCACATCCACCACATAGATGCGGGAGGAGATGAGACTGGGCAGCATCAGCTTGTTGCGTGACTTCCTGCTGTCCCCAAAGCAGCTGCTGCAGGTGTTCCATCCTGAGTGGTGCAGCTCGTCCTTCAGGTACGGCATGGGCAGCCTGTGGATGACCTAGGATGGAGAGGGACAGGAAGAGCTGCTTACCGGGGTCATGCCTCCATAGACATCCCAGCACAGGCAGGGTTTCAGTTCAGCCCCCTGTTCAGCGAATAGCTTACATTGCTGTGAGGACAAAGAAGGTGGAGGTAGGGAACCAGGGCTGTACGGGGGAGTCTCAGGGGTACCAGTGACCATGCTTCACCTCACCTGGCTATACTGGGGAGACTTGGGGTCAACATCCACAGTGGCCAAATAATCCGGGGCTTCAGTGCCTGTGTTTCGGTAAATGCAGGGCAAGTAGACAATCTCCTCTCGGGGTCCTGGGAAGTAGAAAGCAGGTTGTGGTAATGCACCGGGCAAAGGCAGCTCAGGGGGGATCAGAGGGCTAAGGACTGTCCCCCAACCCTACCATGGGGTCTGCAGGGGATGCTGGCCCTCAGGTGCACAATTACCTTTCATGGCCTCCAGAGGGGTCGAGTAACCTGGACCACACTTTGTGCATTTTGTAGCTGTAGAAACAATGCGAACATGTTGACTGGGGCCTGCTTTGGAGAGTGAATTCTCCCTTTCCGCAGCCTGGGACACATTTGGCAGGCAAGGCAGACTCACTGCTGCCCCAGGTCCCTACTCCAGCCCCATCACTTTGGCCCAGTCCTCCCCACCCATCCCCAACCCCAATCCCCCATCTCTGATGAGGGTGAGGTGAGAGAGTAGAGCCACAAGACCGGGACTGGAGGAGGTGGGACAGAGACTGTGTCCTCAGTGGCTATGACACTGACTTCAATTCCTGCCACAGCCTACCTGACCGGTCACAGGAACTTAGGCAAATTATCTAACTCAGTTTCCAGTCCATATGTGCAGAGGAGATAATGAGAGTACCACAGGGGGATGGGCAGAAGCAGGAGGAGCATGAGTTCAAGACTAGCCTTGCTACATAGCAAAAACTAATTCTGGGATCCTGTCTTTAATGCTTTTAATCCCAGCAGACAGAAGCAGGTGGATCTCTGCGAGTTCAAGGCCAGCCTGGTCTACATAGTTTCGGGACAGTCAGGGTCACATAGAAAGACCCTGTGTCAAAACACAAAACAAAATAAAGCAAAACCGAAATTGAGTGGGGGAGGCTCAGCAGTTCAATCCCCAGCATCTCTATCTGGCCACTCGCAACCAGAGTTCAGCTCTGGGGAGGTCAGATGCCTCTGACCTCTGCGGGCAACATCACTCATCTGCGCATATACATACAGAGACACACACACACATACACACAGAGACACACAGACACACACACAGAAACACACACATACAGAGACACATAGACACACATACATACAGAGACACAGACACACACACAGACACAGACACACACACGCACACACTAATTAAAACTAAACTAAATCTTAAAAACAACTAACCAACCAAGGGAAGCAGCTCAGTGGTAGAGCATTTGCCTAGCATTGAAAGACTTTCTGTTCAACATGATAAAATCCTGGAGGGGCCTTTGTGAGACCCAAACCAGGTGGGCAGCCTTCTGGGGTCTGTTCTGAGGAGCAGCTCTCGGGAATGGGACCGGCTGCATCTTCCACCAAATTCATTCAGGGCAGGGCCGGGGACTTCCTCCATCCAATTGCGATCCTGAGCCAGGTTGCTGGTCACATCCAGGATTATACAACCAATCCAAAGCCAGGGAGGGTGTATGTTTGATCAAGACTGATACCAGCTATATGTCCTTAGGCTACTTTTGACTTTCCTATTGACCACAGCTGTAGGGAGAGGCCCTTCCAGACCCTACAGTACGACAAGACAGCCGACAAGATTCCAGCTTTCTGAGTGTGGGGCGGACTGTGGAGTTTAATGGGGCTCATGTAGGTTGAAAGAAACCCTGGAGCAAAGCTCATAGGGCTGGGCTCCGCCTCCCGCCCTGACCCAGGTCCACAAGCAGGCTGGACAGGGGCTCAGGTTAAGAGCAATGACTGCTCTTACAAAGAACCCAGATTTGATTTGCAGCATCCACATGGTGGCTTAGAACTGTAACTCCAGTTCCAGGAGATCTAACCCCCTCTCTGGCCTCCTCACGAATAAAGGCACACATGTGGTGCACATAAATGCAAGCAAAACACCTAAACAGACAAAATCAAGTAAAAATGTAAGAAAATAGTAAGAAAGCTGTGAAGACCAGGGCAGCGTCTTCTGCTGCTGGGGAGATCCACATCTAGAAGACGTAGGAAGCAGGGACGCAACAGCAGCATTGTTGAGTCGGGGAACTCACCATGTAACTCAGGTTAGCCTCCAACTCACCAAGATCCTTCTGCCTCAGCCTCCTTAGCACTGAGGTGACAGGCATGAGCTGCCACATACTGACATCAAGGGGTGAAATGCATGAAGCCCAGCACTCATGAGGCAGAGGCCAGAGGATCTCTGTCAGCCTGATCTACACAGTGAGTTCCAGATCAGTCAGGGCTACATAGTGAGACCCTGCCTCAAACAACAAAGAAACACAAACAACCCCCCCAACAACAACAACAAAGACTGTTCTAGGGCTGAAGGGACAGCTCAGGGGTTAAGAGCACTTGCTGCTCTTGCAGAGGACCCCGTTCAGCTGTCAACACCCATGAAACTCAGAACTGTCTGACACCTTCTTCATGCCCCAATGGGCAGTAGACACACATGTGCTACACATATACATACAGACAAATGTTCATAAAATAAAAACATCTTTAAGAAGAGGCGAGAAGTGGAGGAGGTTTGTCCCACCACCCCAGGCTTGGTCCAGGCTGCTAGGTTACCTAGGGCATCATCTTTCTCTACGTGGCATCCTCCAGTCTTAAGCATTTTAAGCAAAGTCTATGACATCTTGAGTTTGGGGAACCCAGGCAAAGTTCAAGTGGGTTTTCTCTGCCAGGATGGCCAGTGGTCTTTCTACTAGCCCAGGGAGAGCCAGCTCCAAGGGGAGCAGGATCTCAACATTCCTTCCCAAACCCAGACTCTCAGCCTGATACCCAGGAGCTCGCAGGCAAAAGGAAAAGAGGGTTGTGGGTCTTGGGAGGGGCACTAAAACAGGTCCTCAGTGGGCTGGTGTGGCTGCCCCTGATGTCCCCAGTTGACTAGTGATTTGAAGCAGCTTGAGAGATCCAGGCTGTGACAGCTGTCCTTTTGTAACCCCCCCCCCCCAACCCGTTGACCCAGTGCTAAAACCAGAATCGTCTATATACTAGGGTGACGATTTGCCCCTGCCCCTGCTGAGGCTGGGTGGGATTCACAGACCACCATTTCTGGCAGTCCCTTTCTGTTCCTTAGAACTTAGGCTAGGCTGAAAAACAGTGTGTATGAAGCCTTCACTTGAGCTGCTTGTGCGCATGCCTGCAGGGCAGGGACAAGAGTCCAACTCTCTCTTCACTGCCCTCCCCACAGTTCCAAGCCATTTCCTGGAGGAAGGAGAACCCTCCAAACTACGGGTGACCTATGCATGGTTTGGGACCCCTTTCCTTACCCATGCTGTTGGCTGACACTCTGGTCTTGCAGGATTTACCAGAAATGGGCAGAAAGGCTCAGCAGAGGCTAGTGCTGGTAGTGAAGGCAGACTGCACAGGGAATGGGGCAAAGGGAGGGAATTTATGCAACCAATTGGGGGAGAGGTGGAGCAAGGGGAGGGACCGGCTGCCTTCCAGGGTAAACTATACAGGGCAGCTGGCCAGAGGGCAACTGGCCAGGATGCCGTCAAGGGGCCTGGCTGTTCAAATTACAGGGTGTGTGTGTGTGTGTGTGTGTGTGTCTGTGTGTGTGTGTGTCTGTGTGTCTGTGTGTGTGTGTCTGTGTGTCTGTGTGTGTGTGTGTACGTGTGTGTGTGTGTGTGTGTGTGTGTACGTGTGTGTGTGTGTGTGCATGCGTATGTACACGTGTATAAACACATGCGAATACATCTGTGCCATTAGTGGGTACTTAGGTATGTATTAAGTTTGGCGCCTGTGCAGCATTCTCCCGTGGGTTCCTATGCATGTTCCTTTATGTTTGTGTATGCATGAGTGTGGATTTGTATGTGCTTCTGTCTGGATGTATACATGCTTGTGTGTGTCCGTGTGGGCAGGAACCGTGTGAGAGCAGTGTTTGGATGTATGCATTCACATGTTCCTGGGCCTGCAAATGCTTGTCTATGTGTTCGGCCATGTCTGTGGACATCTCGGGGTACCCAGGACTGAGGACCTGTTTGTTCCTACTTCTACATCGAAAGCCAGCTTTCTCTGAAGATTGTCCTCTTTTTCTCCACATTCAATGCTCTCATCACCCAGACCCCTCCCTTATGCCTTTCCACAGCAGCTGCCCATCAGAGCCCAGGCTGAGGGTGAGTCTAGGTTCCACTCTTCCCAGAACCACTCATGAGCCTTGAGCTTTGAAGTGGGAGAAAGCCTAGTGCTTGCTATTACTGCCAATTACCCTCATAAACCTCAGGAGGTGAAAGTGAACTACCTTCCCCTCGCTGCAAAGTCTGCTGCCCTGAGGGGTTGGATGCAGGGTCAGATGCTACTGTCCCCAACAGGGTTGGTGACAGTAAATGTTCAGGGGCACTGCCTGTCGCAGCTGTGATATGCAAGAGTATATGATTGCTTGCTGAAGAACTCTTTTTTTTCAATAATTTATTTTTTGAATTCACCTTACTTCTGGATCACAACCCCCATCCCCCTCCTTTCCTCCCAGCCCCGCCCTTGTAAATCCCTCCCCCATTACTCCCTCCCCTTCTCCTTAAAGAAGGGGAAGCCCCCCTTGGATACCACCCCACCCTGGGACATCTAGTCCCAACAGGATTGGACATATCCTCTCCCACTGAGGCCCATTAACAGGGCTCCTCAAAGCTAAGCTGAGGCCTGATCTTGTTAACCCCGTGTTGGTTTCCCTTCATCTAGGAAAGTCTGTGTTTGAAAGGCTCAGCAAGAGGACTATGAAACCCTCTGCACCGTGGAGCAAGGACTGCTGCTCTCCTCAGCACGAGCTGCTTGCCCAGGGAAAGCTCCTGTCCACACATTTCAGGGAATCCAACTGCCTGTGGACACTACTTTCATCAAAGAGGGAAATGGGTCATATGGACTCAAGTTCACCACTAGAAATAGCTCTAGGGACAGTGTGAGCAAGAGAAGGCAGGCCTCTGTAGGCAGGGCTGGGGCTCATGCGATGCACTGTAAGCTGCCTTTTCTTCTGAAGGAAGAAGCTGTCCAGGTGACAGGCTTGAGAGGGGTTTCTCTGGATTAATTTACCGTGTATAAGTGTCAGATGGTAAACGCATTTCATGGGAGGGAAGAAAGGAAGGGGTGGGGGTGAAGTGCAAACCAGGGCTTAGTACACTTGTCACCTGTCCTTCAGAATCCTACCAGAAAGGTGGTTTCCCCAACATAAAGTTCCCCTAGCTAGGTGTGGTGGCACACACCTGTAATCTCAACATGGAGTCAGAGGGCAGCCTGGTCTACATAGTAAATGCCAAGCTAGACTTTCTGTGGCTTCAAGGCATAAGCTTCCAAACCTGGAATTTACAAAAGTTCATTTAAAACGATTTAAGTGGGGGCTGGAGATATATAGCTCAGTATTTAAGAGTGTTTGCTGCTCTTGCAGAAGACATAGATTCAGTTCCCAGCATTCAACAGTGGGTGGCTCACAAGCAACGCAAATTCCAGGAAACCTAATACCCTCTTCTGGCCTCTATAGACACATGGTGCTCATCCATACATTCAGACATACACACATACACATTAAGTAAATACATATTTTTTAAAAACGATGTAAGGGGGTGGAGAAGATCAATAAAAATGAATCTCTTGGCTCTCTGTGGTATGTTCCTCACTGCCCACCATCAGCCAGCCAGCAAAACTTGCCTAGTGTGTGGAGTTGCCCTGAGGCTGCTAAGCTGGCCTAGTGTGTGCAGCTGCCCTGAGCTGCTAAGCTGACCTAGTGTGTGCAGCTGCCCTGAGCTGCTAAGCTGACCTAGTGTGTGCAGCTGCCCTGAGGTCGCTAAGCTGGCCTAGTGTGTGCGGCTGCTCTGAGGCTGCTTCCTTACTTGCCCTCCTAAATCAATAAATCCAAAAGTGGCCCTGGGGAATTTTGTTTGTCCTTGAGTCTGTTTTGACAACCAGCTCATTCCTGGCCCTGCACTCTGACCTGGCTGGTCTTGGCAGCTTCTCTGTAGCACCCCTAACTTCTGGCTGCTGTTTTCTCACTGACTTCTTGCTTCGGAGCTAATGAAGCTGTTTTAAGGAGAAGTTGTCCCAATCCAGTCAAGGGAGATGCAGTCCAGGAAGAGAAGCCAGCTGCTAACAGAACCACCCCAGGGCCTTGGGCTTCCAGAGTTGGAGTGGAAGGATCTCTTCCCACAACCAGCAGCAGCGACAGGTCCTTCTCAGGAGCCGATGGGCTCACTCCGCAGTCTAGCTTGCCCTTCTCTAGCCAGAAGCCGACCAGACTGATTGGTCACGTGGTATGCACAGCGAGTGGTGGTTGCTAGGAAGTACCAAAGCTAACCCTGTGTACAGCCGGCTTGCCAGTGCCCCGTCCACAGCAATGGACTTGGAGGACCAGGGGTGGGACCTGCATTTGTTGTTGTTGTTTTTAAGCCCAGGCCATGGCAGCTACGGAGGAGGCAGAGGGTCTAGCGGCTAGTTAATATTGAACGTTGACCCTGGCTTGGGGCATGCCACAGGAGATCAGGTGGCTCCCGGCGCATCCCTTTTACACCCACCTTCAGCCAGACTCCTTGGGCCCATTAAACAGGTTTCAAGACCTCTGATGGGTGAGATGGGAGAATGGTGAAAAAAAAAAAAAAAAATTCAACCCAGTGAAGAGAAGGGAAGGAGCTGCTGAAGCTGATCCCCCAAATAACTTAAAGTGAGAAGACAAAGGAAATCGTGCTTGGTGGTCCAAGCCCACAATTCTGTGTCACTGGAGGCTGCTGTATGAGAAGTCAAAGTCTCAGAGTCTGGCGGCTGTTCTTGGTTGTCAACTTGACTACATCTGGAATTAACTAAAACTCAAAAATTGAGGAGCACATCTATGAGGGATTTGGGGGGGGGGGGGCATAATTTGAAGCGGGAAGATCCACTTCTAATCCAGAAAGACCCGGTACTCATCTGGGCCAGACTTTCTGCTGCATGGCTATTTAAGGCCAGGGAAGAAGGAAGCTTTTGTCTCTTTGCCCGTATTTTCTTGATTGGGTCCTAGGCTGAATAAAACGGAGAAGGCTAGCACTAGAGAAGCTTCCGGTTCCGAGCCTCTTTTCCCTGAACCCAGGTGCACTGTGAGAAGGTGGTTCAAGTTTGGCCTCTTTGACTCCCTGCCGTGTTTCTTTTAAAGGTTTATTTTATGTGTATGAATATTTGTCTGCAAGTATTGTGTACCAGGTGCATGTCTAGTGCCCAAGGAAACCAGAAGAGAACATTGAATCCCCTAGAACTGGAGTTACAGATGGCTGCGAGCCACCGTGTGGGTTCTGGGAATGGAACCCAGGTTCTCTGCATAAACAGTGAGTGCTCTTAACTGCTACCCTCTCCCCAGCCACAGCCTTCCCTGTTTTGTTTTATGTCTTGTTGTTGTTGTTTGAGATAGGGTTCTTCTGTGTACTCCTGGTTGTCCTAGAACTCTTTCTAGACACCAGGCTGGCCTTGAATTCAAGACCTACCTGTCTCTGCCTCCCAACTGCTGGAACTGAAAGCATGCACTATCACCACCTGGCCTTCTCTTTCTCTTTTTAAATTATTATTAATTAATCAATTAATTAATTAATTTCTGAGCTAGGGGTTCTCTGTGTACTCATCCTGTAGACCAGGCTGGCCTCAAACTCAGAGATCCACCTGTCTCTGCCTCCCAAGTACTGGGGTTAAAGACATGGACCACCGCTGGGCAGTGATGGCACAGGCCTTTAATCCCAGCACTTGGGAGGCAGAGGCAGGTGGATTTCTGAGTTCAAGGCCAGCCTGGTCTACAGAGTGAGTTCCAGGACAGCCAGAGCTACACAGAGAAACCTGTCTCAAACAACAACAATAACAACAACAACAACAAGAAGACATGGACCACCACCACCATGCTTTATTTATTTATTTATTTATTTATTTATTTATTTATTTATTTATATTTCGTGGCATTTGTATTTTGCCTGTATGCATGTTTATGTGAAGGTGTCCATCTCCTAGCACTGGATTTTCAGACAGCTGTGAGCCACCATGTGGTTGCTGGGAACTGAACTCAGGTCCTCTGGAAGAGCAGTCAGTGTTCTTAAACCCTGAACCTTCTCCCCAGACCAATCCTTTCATTTTCTTTAAAAAAGATTTATTTATTTTTATATATGTGGGTTACACTGTCTTCAGACACACCAGAAGAGGGATTCAGATCCCATTACAGATGGTTGTGAGTCACCATGTGGTTGCTGGGAATTGAACTTAGGACCTCGGGAAGAACAGTCAGTGCTTCTAACCACTGAGCCATCTGTTCAGTCCAATCCTTCCATTCATAAATTGCTTTTTTCAGAGTATTTTGTCACATCAGGAGATAAGTAAGGCATCTTGTAAAAGTGAGGACTTGAGTTTGGTCCCCAGCACTGGCACAAAAAGCCAAGATCAACTTCTGTGCACATACGACCACACAGGCACATAGACACTTACACACAAAAGACAAGATGGGGGGGGGGGGAGTAATTGGCTTGCATCAGTACATCTAGTCTTTAGGACAGGCCATCTTCTTGTTGTCTGTGAGGGAGCGAAAGGCCTAGACAGGGTCAAAGCCACTGGGAGATGGCAGAGCAGGAGGCTTGGCTTACCAGCCTCTCTGACCTGGGACACACAGTTCTTGTACCCCTGCTGTGCTCTCTGTGTTTCCTTTGCTTTATTTGGTCTTGTGAGGGTGGGGGTGGGGTGGGGGGGTTGGGGGGGGAGAGAGAGACTGGGAGGTGGGAGATCCTGAAAGAATACTAAACCTATGAGAGTTTGTTTCTTAGAAGTCCCAGGGCAGACAGCCTGATTCTCTGAGAGGGAACAGAAGTGAAGACGCAGCTGTGTACAGGATGGAGAAAGACCCTCATGGGTGGAGCAGTGAGGCCTGGGGAGAGCCTGTGCCTGCAGCAGAGCAACTAGAAGGATTTACAGTCCAAGTGGTGCCCACCATCACCTACCTGGAGCAGATGGAGGAGGGGACGATTTCCCATTGTCATACACTTTTGTGTTTTTTTAAAAAAATAAGCACATAGTCCTCTTTTAAGGAAAAGTCCAAATAAAAGCATTAAGGGGAAAAAAGGTAAAGAAAGACAGGATATGAGTGTCTGTGCTGACAAGTTTTATGTCATCTTGACCCAAGCCAGAGTCATTAGAGAGGAGGGGATTGCCTTCATAAGATTGGCCTATAGGCAGTCCTGTAGGGCGTTTTCTTAATTAGTGATTGATGGGGGAGGTCCCAGATGATTGTGGGTGGTGACTTTTCTGGCCTGGAGGTCCTGGGTTCTATAAGAAAGCAGGCTGAAGCTGGGCAGTGGTGGCACACGCCTTTAATCCCAGCACTTGGGAGGCAGAGGCAGCTGGATTTCTGAGTTCGAGGCCAGCCTGGTCTACAGAGTGAGTTCCAGGACAGCCAGGGCTACACAGAGAAACCCTGTCTTGAAAAACCAAAAAAAAAAAAAAAAAAAAAAAGAAAGCAGGCTGAGCAAGTCATGTGGAGCAAGCCAGTAAGCAGCACCTTCCATGGCCTCTGCATCAGCTCCTGCCTCCAGGTTCCCGCCCTGTGTGAGTTCCTGTATGTAAAGTGTGAGTAGGTTTGTATGTACAAAATGTGTGGAACATGAAGATGCAGTTTGCAGAGACTTGAGGCAGGCCTGGCCAGACAGTTAAGATCTTTCCCATCTGTGCAGAGTTTTAAATTGTGTCCTGTTCATGTTTCTTCATATTAAAAGACCAAGTACACACCCTCAGAGGAAGGTAGCACTGGAGACTAAACCTGCTGCCCAATGTGGCTGACGCCAGGTCAGGCTCTCAGCAGTTAGCTCAGGCAAGCTCTGCCTGGGCAAACTCAATGGAAAGCAGTATTTTTTTTGTCTTACATTGAACTGGTTTCCCCAATTCACTTGGCCACTCACATTTACCCTGTGTTTTTTCTGTACAACAATGAGTTCACATCTCAGGATAACACACATGCTCAGAGAAAAGGAAGAACATTTTTAAATGATGTGGCCTGCCAGGCTCCTGTGGAGAGCTGACTGGGAGAGCAACCACGGGACATTGCTTCCATCTCCAAATACTTACAAATACCATTCTATCTGACTCTTACTGGTGCTTCAAACTCAGCATCTCCAGTTTCTTCCTTTGTGCTCAAGGCAGCTTCCTCTCACCTCTGGACTGCAGGCTTATCTCTGGGGCAACTCTTTAAATTCCTAGTATGCCGTGGCTTTTTTTTTTTTTTTTTATCAGAAGTTGCCTCATAGTGAGCAGTACCAAGCAGGGGCTGTGGCCTAACGATTAGGGACAGTGTTTTAAAAAGCAGTTGTTGGGCTGGGGAGATGGGTCAGTTGGTGAAACCTTGTCATACATGTGTGAGGACCTGGGTTTGAATCCCCAGAACATGGGTGAAGCCAGGAGCAGTGGTGTGTATCTGCAGTTCCAGTGCCCTGGAGGAGAGATGTGGGGTGGAGACAGGAGAGTCCTAGGCACCTAAAAACAAGAGACCCTGTCAAATGAGGGGAAGATGAAGACTGATACCCAAGATTGTCCTCTGACTTCCAAAATATGCCCACGACACAAAACCACCCATATTCTCACACATGAACGTGTGTATGCACGCGCGCACGCACACACAGAGCCACCACCCTGTTTATATTCAAATAATGATATGAAGATTAATCAAGAGCCAGGTATGGGGGCTCAAGCTTGTCTGATCCCAGGAACTGCAGATCAGGATTCTAGGTTCTCCTCAGCTATTTAGCAATTTCAAGGCCAGCCTAGGCTACATGAGACCCCGTCTTAAAAACAAGCACATAAGGTATCTCAAATAAAACAACAAAGATCAATCAAAAGTTGTATTTTGCCGGGCGGTGGTGGCGCACGCCTTTAATCCCAGCACTTGGGAGGCAGAGGCAGGCGGATTTCTGAGTTCGAGGCCAGCCTGGTCTACAGAGTGAGTTCCAGGACAGCCAGGGCTACACAGAGAAACCCTGTCTCAAAAAAAACAAAAACAAAAACAAAAACAAAACAAAAAAAAAAAGTTGTATTTTAATATAGATATTTTGATATAGTATGTGGGAAAATGCTACGGCCTCCCTCCCTCCCTCTTTCCTTCCTTCCTTCCTGTTGATGGCATCTCTAGCCAGACTGACCTCTGATTTCCTATTTAGCTGAAAGTGACCTTAAACTTGTGATCCTCCTGCCTCCATTTCCTGTGTGCGGGATTACGGTTATGTACCACCATGCCAGGTTTGTTCATTGCTGGAATGAACCTCAGGGCTTCCTACATGCTTGGCAAGCATTCTGCCTAGGGCTGCACATCTCACTTCACTAGCAGGAAGCCACTGCAGAAATATCAGAGAAATGACCAAAGGTTGTGCTGGAGTCTGGTGTGCACCTACAAAGGTGATAGATATCTTAAACGTCTTAGGCAGCACCAGACAACAAAGAGAAACCACACAAAATGGGTTTAGTGCCATGTAATTTCACCTTTGATACTGGGCCATCTTCCTCTTGCTTTTTTTTTTTTTTTTTTTTTTTTCTTTTCTATTCAGTAGCTTGGGAAATCAGTTATCCATATAATCTTACCAAGCACTAGACTTTTTGATTTCAGAACTTTCTATAAGAAGGTTAACAGTTATCTGGTGGTGATGAATGATTGAAACCCAAGCACTTGAGAGGCAGAGGCAAGTCATTCTCAGGTATACAGTAAGGTTGAGGACAGTCTGAGTTATAGAAGACCCCATCTAAAACCCATAAAGAGCTGGGCAGTGGTGGCGCACGCCTTTAATCCCAGCACTTGGGAGGCAGAGGCAGCTGGATTTCTGAGTTTGAGGCCAGCCTGGTCTACAGAGTGAGTTCCAGGACAGCCAGGGCTACACAGAGAAACCCTGTCTCGAAAAACAAAAAAATAAAATAAAAATAAACCCCATAAAGAGTTGGGTCTGGTGGCACAGGCTGAGGCAAACAATTACAAGTTCAAGACCAGCCTGGGCTACAGGTTGAATTCAAGACTAGTCTGGGCAACTTGGGTGAAACCGTGTCTTGAAGTAAAAGTGAAAAAGAGGACTAGGGATATAACTCAGTGCTATATGCAAGGCTCTAGCTTCACCAGTGCCCTCCCCACAAAAAGAAGGAGGAGGAAGAGGAAGAAGAGGAGGAGGAGGAGATGGTAGAGGAAGAAAAACTGGCAAAATGTCCTTTCAAGTAAATATGTTTGCCGCCCGAGATCTGAGTTTAATCCCAGAAACCTACTCAAAGGTAACAGGAGACTGGGGCCGTCACCCTCTGATTCACAGCATGCCCACACACTTATTATGTACACACACAGTAATAAACAGGCAGATAAAAGTTAACAATAAGAATTTTAATGTGGGGCTGGAGAGACGGCTCACCAGTTAAGAGCACTGACTGCTCTTCCGGAGGTCCTGAGTTCAAATCCCAGCAACCACATGGTGGCTCACAACCATCTGTAATGAGATCTGATGCCCTCTTCTGGTGTGTCTGAAGACAGCTACAGTGTACTTACATATAATAAATAAATAAATCTTTAAAAAAAATTTCCATCTATCAAAATGCGTAAATGCTATTTAAAAAAAAAAAAGAATTTTAATGTAATCATCCATTCTTAGTCTTAGAGATCAAAACAGCACTAGAAAGGAAAAGCCAAGTTAGTCACATCTTTTCCTTCTTGTAAACCTGTAACATGGTAAAAATAAGCTTATTGTACATGTTCTTAAATACCAAGTCTTTCCTCCTTCCTTCTTTCCTTCCTTCCTTTTTTTTCTTTCCTTTGTTCCTTTCTTTCTTACATCCCTCCCCCCCCTTTTTTGAGACAGGGTTTCTCTGTGTAGCCCTGGTTGTCCTGGAACTCACTCATGTGGACCAGGCTGACCTCAAACTCACAGAGATCCATCTGCTTCTGCCTCCCAAGTTCTGGGATTAAAGGTGTGTACCACCACACCCAGCTATTTATTTTATTATTTATTATTTATTTTTGTACCTGTATGTGCTGTGTACAGAGTAGGCCAGAGGATGTCAGATCCCCTGGAGCTGGAGTTACAGGTTGTGAGCCACCCTTGATCCTGTGTGGATGCTGAGATCCGAATTCCAGCCCTCATGATGCAGCAGCAAGTGTTCTTAGCCACCGAGTCATCTTTCTTGTCCTGAATTTATTTCTTTTTAGACAGGGTATTGTGAAGCCCAGGCTGTCCTCAAATTCCATTTGGTTTAGGCTAGCCTTGAACTATATCTTCCTGCCTCTACCTCTCCCAAATAAATTACAGATAAATACCCAACTTCCACCTAAAGCTTTATGTATTTATTCATTGATTTGAGACAGGTTCTCACTATATAACCTTGGAACTTGCTGTGTAGCCCAGGGTAGGCTCTAACTCATGGCGGTTCACCTGGCTCAGCCTCATGAGTGCTTGTGTTAAAGACACATATTCCTGTGCTTAGCTAAAAAAAAAAAATTAAAAACAAACACTAAACATTATTTCTTGTGTAAATATTTTAGATTAAGGCTCTTTAAGGCTGGGCAGTGGTGGCACATGCCTTTAATCCCAGCACTTGGGAGGCAGAGGCAGCTGGATTTCTGAGTTCAAGGCCAGCCTGGTCTACAGAGTGAGTTCCAGGACAGCCAGGGCTACACAGAGAAACCCTGTCTCAAAAAAACAAAAAAACAAAAAACCCCAAACAAACAAACAAACAAACAAAACAAAAACCAACCAAACAAAAAGGCTCTTTAAGATAAGAATTCTTGCCTAGGGGTGTAGCTCAGTTGGTAGAGTGTCTGAGTGCAACCTCAGCAACACAAAAAACCTGGTGTGGTGGGTGCTCACCTGCAATCCCAGTGCTTGGGACTTCAAGATGGAAGGATCAAGAGTTCAAGTTCATCCTCTGCTTCTTAGTGAGTTTGAGGCTAGCCTCAGCTATGTGAGATCCTGAATCAAAGAAGGAAGAGGAGGAAGAAGAGGAGGAGGAGAAAGAAGAAGAGGAAGAAGAAGAAAAAGGAGAGAAGGAGGAAGAGGAAAAAGAGGAGGAAGAGTTTTTAATTAGTCATGAAGTCTCATACCTGTAATTCCAATGCTCAAAAGGTTGAGGCAAGAGGATTGCCATGAGTTCAAGGCCAGCCTTAGGTACATAGTGAGAACCTGTTTCAAAAATACAACAACAACAACAACAACAAAACATTCTTTTAAAATTACATATGGGACTTTCAGCTTTATGAGTCCCACCTCTGCTTTGCAGAGGGTCTTTTCTCTTTGTGTCTGTGCATGTGTGTGTTTCCTCACATCCAATAAACACCTTTCTTCAACTGTTACAATAAGTAAATAAACAAAATTATATTATAATTAATAGGTTTTCACCACTGTGAGATATTTGCCCTAGTTCATTGTATCACTTGATAAATCTCCTAAGACCCTGATTTTCTGTTTAAATGAAGAGGGGTGTGGCTGACTTAAAAGTTAGGTTCTCTGTTGTACATCCAGTGTAGGAGTGGTAGGACATGCAGCTGTGCAGTCTGGGAGAGGAAGGGGTGCTTCAGACCACAGGGACGCAGGGCACAAGCTTCCCCAGAGCACCCTCCCTCTGACTCTCCTACTGTGCCAAGCCTGGCTCCAGAAGAGTTGAAACAAAAACCATAAAACAGCTTTTATGCAACAGTCTCTGGCTTCACAGTCAAGAGCTTGGCAGTGAAGAAATATGTCTCAGTTAATGGCTTAAATTAAGCTATCAAACTCTCTAATAAAGCTTCCATTTTGAACAGGTTTCAACCCTTAGAATATCCAAAGGAAAATGAAAGCTCTTCTCCTTGGGGCTGGGAAAAACCTGGAGTCCCTGGAGTCATGCTTACCCCGATTAACTGTTTCCTTGTTAAGCCTCAGGACAGGCAGGGGCAAATCCCTACCCTCTAAGGAGTCCAGGACACGCCATCTCACCTCAGTACCTAGGTGCTGCCTGGGAAGAGGGCAGGGGATCCCTCTCCCAGTGTCCCAGGAGGACTCAGTTCTATGTTGAGATCAGAAGGAGCACGAGTCACCTGGCCTGGGTGTTCCATCTGTCTTGCTACACAGTGTGGAGCTATTCATTCCCACTAAGCTCTCCCCAGGGTCCATCTGATACTGCAGCAACACTGAAAGTTTTCTCTGTGTATTATTTTTTATCCTCTGAGAATGCTATACATGAATGCAATGCAATGCAATTATGTCCTTACACACATCTCCCCACCCCGCCCCAACACCATGCAGTACGTCTACTCTTCAACTTGACGTCATCGTTTTCTCTTCTTCCCCCTCTTTCTTTTTCTTTTTCTTCTTCTAGATAGCCTACTAAATCTAGGTACTGTATATGTGCAGGGCTGTGGGCCATCCATCAGAGCATGGGAAACCTACCGGTGGCCACATCCTCAAAGAATAAACTAATCCAGGTTTCAAAAGACTTAAAATGACTGTGCAGAACACAGTCACCAATCGACCTGCTGGAAAAACAACAGACAAGGAAGCCACTGTGTGGCTGCTGAGGTGGAGGCTGGAGTGATTTAACACTGAGCCAAGGAAGGCCAGAGATCCACAAGTGCTGCCAAGGCTAAGCAGCGGCGAGGAGGGGCTCTTCTCCAGAAACATCAGAGGGAGCAGGGCCTTCAGACATCTTGATAGGAGTCCCCTCTTGTCTTACAGCTGCAAGGGAAGAACACATTTCTGCTGTAAAAAAAGAAGGATGTGAGGAGAAGAGGGGGGAACAGACCTAGGACCAGAAAAATCAAAGTCGAGTGGCTGACAAAACACAAAACACGCACTGGATCTCATTAGTGATTGAGAAACACTTGTTAAAGCACCAGTGAGCATGAATGTCAAAAATTACAAAGTATCTGGGTCGGAGGTGCACCCCGTGACCCCAGCGCTTAGAGGGTTGAGGCTAGCCTGAGCTACATAGACTCTGTCTCGATGATATACTACTACCACCACCACCAACAGCAGCAGCAAGAAGAAGAAGAAGAAGAAGAAGAAGAAGAAGAAGAAGAAGAAGAAGAAGAAGAAGAAGAAGAAGAAGAAGAAGAAGAAGAAGAAGTAGTAGTAGTAGTAGTTGAGGAGTTGGGGGTAAAGACACTTACTTCCAGGTCTGGTAACCTGAGTTCCAGCCCTGGGAGCCACAGTGTGGAAGTAGAGAACACCCTCCCAGAGGTTCCCCTCTAATCTACACATAGGTGCCATGACACCACACGCCACCCTCCAATAAACAAACCAACCAACCAACAAACAAACCAATAGATAGTAAAATTTTAAAGTTGGTAATATTCAAGGTTAGGAGTGGGTGGGAATTGGCATTTCTGTTTTATCATCTGAAGTATAAAATGGTGGGGTGATTTTAGGCTGCACACGTCTAGCAAATTTCAAAGGAAAGTCTGTGTCTGAGATCTCTATGGAAACAGGCAAGCGTGAACAGGGTGATCCCTGCAGCATCGCATAACAATGAAAAAACCCAAGCGCTGATTTGGAGCGGTGATACGGCCCAGTTATTAAGGCGTCTTGGTAAATGTGCAGTATCAAGCCACCATGAAGCAGTTTGTGTGTGGCTGGGGTGCTTGCTTCCTCAGCCAGGATACTAAGATTGGAACGGAATGATACAGAGATTAGCGAGGTCCTATGCAAAGATGGCACACGAAGTTGTGAAATGTTCCGTGTTAAAAAACAGAAAAGAAGCCAGGCAGTGGCTTTAATCCCAGCACTTGGGAGGCAGAGGCGGGTAGATTTCTGAGTTCGAGGCCAGCCTAGTCTACAGAGTGAGTTTCAGGACAGCCAGGGCTACACAGAGAAACCCTGTCTCGAAAAACAAAAAACAACAAAACAAACAAACAAAAAAAAACAGAAAAGAAAAAGAAATGCAGTTGGGTAGAGGAGAAAACTATGACTCATTTCAATTAAAAAATATATAAGAATTTAAATGAGATACACTAAATATCATATACATTTATGTATTTATAGGCAAATAGGAAATAATTATAGAGATAAACTTTCCTCTATCATACAAGTATAACAATAGTCACCTTTTTTCCCCCATGTGTGTGTGTGTGTGTGTGTGTGTGTGTGTGTATGTGTGTGTGTGTGTGGCTTTTCATGTAGCCCAGGCTGGCCTCAAACTTAGTACGCAGTGGAGATGACCTTGCACCTCTAATCCTGCTGCTGCTTTGCCCTGCCGAGTGCAGGAATCGCCTGGTTTGTGTGCTGCTGGGGAGTAAGCCCAGGACCTCATGCATTCAGAGCCAGCACTCTGAGCTACACTTCCCTCCCCAGCACACCCCTCTCCTAGGAAGCTCTGGCTGGCCTAGAACTCAGTTGTGCCTCCATCTCTCCAGAGCTGATATTCCATCCCTGTGCCACCACGCCTGGCTTTTGAAAACCTGAATTTTAGAGATATTTTGCTTTTCATATTATTTATCAGTTTTACACTTATTTATTTGCCTTTTCTTTTGGTGTTGAAGATTGATAGTCATATATGCGTCTACGTTTTATAATGAGCTTAAAAGGTATGCATAATTTAAAAATTGAAATACTGAAAGAATATAATAATGATGTTGCCAGTAGATGAGCAAAAGTTTTAAAGATTAAAACCCAGTAGGGCTGGAGAGATGGCTCTGCAGTTATGATTACATAATTGCTCTTCCAGAGGACCCGAGTTTGGTTCCCAAGCAGCTTACAACTACCTGTAACTCTAGCTCCAGGGGATCAGATGTCTCTGGCCTCTGGGCACCTACACATACCCACAAACAGAATACACAAGTACACATAATTAAAAAGAAAATAAATCTTCAAAACAATAAGCCTCAGCATTGGCCAGACTATGAAGAAAGGGCACACTCTTCAGGACTCGTGAATGGGTCAATGGGAGACTTACTTGCCACTGCTCATCAAAAGTAAAAGTGGCGTGCTGAGCCTCGTGGGAATTCCAGCCTCCTGGAACTACCTGGACTAGCAGGCAAAACATAGGCAGTAATAACAGTTACTGGTTGTTAAACATTTAATGCCTCCTCAGCACTGTTCTAAGCCCTTTGGGGTAGAAGGATGAACCACACCCATTCCAATAAAGGCTAACACCAACTTCTCTAAGCTCTTTATGTGGTCTATCTTCATCTCCAAACAACTCTATAAAGTGGGTACTCCCATTAAGTCCAATTTACAAACCAGGAAGTGAGAAAGGGAAAGTAACCCAAAAGTCACTCGCAGCAGAACCCAGGGTTTGATTCCTGGTTCAGGCTTCAGATTCTTGGGCCTGTAACCTCTACCTCGCTGGACACTTTGTCACCCAGTCTTTTTTTTTTTTTTTCGAAACAGGGTTTCTCTGTGTAGCTCTGGCTGTCCTGGAACTCACTCTGTAGACCAGGCTGGCCTCGAACTCAGAAATCCGCCTGCCTCTGCCTCCCAAGTGCTGGGATTAAAGGCGTGCGCCACCACTGCCCGGCCAGTCACCCAGTCTTATAGGTAGCCCTTCACACTAGGGTCTGTCCAGTCATGTCTTTTGGAATTACTGCTTAGAGGGCTGGTCAGTGCATTCGGCACTTTTTAAAAAATAGTATTTGGTGAGAAGCAAAAGGTTAGCTTTTCTGCAAGTGTCCTTGCCACCAAGACCAAGCATATGATTGCTCTGCATGTGCAAGCTTTGCACAGTGAGCTTTGGCTGAGCAGGGAAGGCAGGTGTGGGGTGTGGGGCAGCTGCAGAAGGCCCCAGGGCCCAAAGCTGCCAGGGTATCGCTTGGAACTTGAGGGTTAGAGGCAGTGTCCTCCGAGTGGGACAGAAAAGGCTCTCTGGCTGCTTCCAGATGAAGTTCAGTCACATCTGCCACCTGGGCCTGTGACTCAGCAGATCCAGCGGTGCTCAGCAAACCAGGTTATATATGAGGCCAGCAAGCCCAGGGCAGTGCCTCTGGCGATCTGGGGAATAGGGACATAGCCCACGTCAGCAAGTACTAGCTCTTTCCTTGAGAAGTAATTAACCACTCGAAAGCTTCTGGGTCTTAACAAAAACCAAACACAGTATCACAGGACATCAGGTGACCTTATGACTCGTCCTTCCTCCTAAACCAGGGATTAACTGATTTACCCAGAGGGCCAACCCAGTGAATCCTGGGCTGAGCCTGAGACTTCACTGAGGGTAGAGGGAGGCTGCAGATCCCTGGTTTGCCCCAGCTTATGGTAACCTCTCCTTCCTCCGCTCACTGCAGGGGATTCAGGAGTACTCACTCATGCATGACAGATACAGAAGAGAACATTCCAGCCTGGCTTATGGGTTGGGGTGGGGTAGTGGGAGAATGGGGCATGGGGGGGTCCCTCCGCACACCACCAGCCCAGAGCCCATAATGAAAATATAAACCACATAGCTTTTAGAACTATACTGCCTGTGTTTGTATTCTGGTTTCCGCAGTTACTAGGTACAAAGTAGAGCACAGGATTTAACCTTTCTGAACTTCAGATTTATCTCTGCAAGAGACATAAAATAGCTTATTTGAAAGACTGAGAGAGAAATTATGCAAAAGCACCCAGAACCTACTGTGTGCTAAACATAACTGTAGTTGTTGCAGTAGCAAAGCCTACCAGGATAGCCTTGAACTCACAGAGTTCCACCTCAGTGCCGGGATTTAAGACACGGGCCCTGTTGAGATTGATTTCTGGAGACCCTGTGGCACAGCAGTGTTTCTGTGCTTAGCACCAGTGAGCTGTACAGTTAATATGTCAAAGAGAGGGTCAGTGAGATGGCTCAGCAGTTAAGAGCACTGGCTCCTTCCCCAGAAGGCCCAGGTTCAATTCCTAGCACAACCCACATGGTAGCTCACACCCATCTGTAACTCTAGTTCCAGGAATTCAAGTGGTGCTGCATGCATGTGGTGCACAGACATACACACAGACACCTGTGTACACACACACACACACACACACACGCACACACACGCGCACGCACGCACACACACGCATGCACGCACACGCACACACGCACACACACACGCACGCACACGCACACACGCACACACACACGCACGCACACACACACGAAGACTATGAAAGAATGCTGATGATGCACATTTAACATTTTAACCACAATAAAAATGTTATAAAACAACATTTTAAACATTTAATTAAAATTACTTTTTTCCATTTATATACTATTTTTATATGCAGGTTGGGGCCATGTGTATCCCATGTATGCATGAAAAAATCATTGGTCTTTGCATCAGATTCAAATAATAAATAAGTGCCTCTTTACTCAACACATATATATAAATAGGGGACTGGAGAGATCCTCAGAGCACTGGCTGCTCTTACAGAGGTCCTGGATTCAGTTCCCAGAATCCTTATTGAGTGGTTCCAGCTCCAGACAATCTGATGCCCTCTGAGACACATAAATAAAAATAAAATAAAATTTAAAATATAGAAATTCCTTGAGAAATGGTCTTGGAAGTTAGTGGAGATGGAAAATCCTCCAGTAGGCAAATTCCAGCCTAAGCAGGTCTTTACTGGGGCTGTGCTGCCTTGGAGCTGACACAGCAGGCACAGAGCAAAGGCTTTGGCTAGGTACAAAGACTGGGGTGTGGCAAGATCAGAGGGCTAGGAAAAGAGGGGCTGGGAAGAAGGCCTGTAAATGGACCTCCTGGGCAAATCCCAGGCTAGAGCCATTTCCCATCAGGCCTTCTGGAAGCCATTCCTGAAGCGCAGGCAAGCACACCTGCTTCAATGATGCCATTCATTTCCTTCCAAGACTTCTATTTGCCAATACCCCTTTACCCAAGTTACCCCAGATGGGGTTGGTGCTGAAGGTCTGCTTGGCACACAGAAGCTACCAGACCAGCTTGCCACCTGTGAAGGGTTGCTCACACTGGCTCTCTTCCAGCATGGAAGGTGTAGAAATGTGTTTTTCCTTCTATAAGGAAATGTTGTGTTTTCAGTTTCTTTGCTGCTTTGCTCCATTTCCCTGCTACCTCTGTCTACCATCTATGACCATCTGGGGTGCTTCAGATGCAGTCATGGTGTCCCACACTCTGTGGTTTCTGACCAAGGTTCTCAGTTCAGAGGCTCTCTTAGTTGGCTTTTTATTGCTGTGGTAAAGCAGCTTGGGGAGGGAAGGGTTTATTCGGCTTACATGTAACAATCCATCTTTAGGAAAGCCAAGGCAGGAGTTAAAGCAGAGACCCTGGAGAAGTGAGGACTGCTGGCTTGCTCAGCCTGCTTTCTTATACCACCCAGGGCTACCTACTAAGAGGTGACACCACTCACAGTGGGCTGAGCCCTCCCATAATCATCAATCAGGAAAATGTCCCTCAGATTGCCTGTAGAAGAAGTTTCTAATTGGGGTTCCTCTTCCCAGATAACTCTAGCTTGTGTCTAGTTGAAAACAGAACAGAACAAACCAACCAACCAACCAAACAAACAAACCCAACCAGGACACCCAGTATGTAGAGTGCTCTGTAAGTATGATTTCTTCTACTCCTCATAGCAACCAGTCAGATATGGGAACCGAGTCACAGACAAGCCTTTGTAAATGGTCCAAAGGCAATAAATGGAAGTGGAATGAGTAGCGATACATGTTTTTCAAACCCAGACATCTTGGCTCTGGGGTACATACTTCTTAACTATTCCACGAAGGCCCATAGGGTGTACTCAAAACTCAGAGGTAGCGGCTTTGTAGAAACCAGCTATTACAAGCCTTCGGAGGTTGGTGTGCTTGCAACAGGACAAATGGTCTGAACCAACAGCCCTTCTGTGATAGCTTTTCTCAGAATACATGATGAACCCAGAACCTCAGGTGGAAGAGGTGGAGGCTGGAGCCTCTTATTATACATAACACCCCATTTATGACAGTTTAGCTTGTAGGCCATGACTCGGGAGTCTACTGGTTTTAGGTTTGGTACCTGTGATGGGTGGGGCTTTTTGTTTGTTTGTTTTTGTCAAGTCAACACAAACTCGGGTCACCTAGGAAGAGGGAACCTCAATCTCTCAACTTCTATATGATCAAATGCCTTCACCATATAGACCCGTGGGAAGACCCACACCACTGTGGGCAGCTCTACCCTTAGGCAGGTGGTCCTGGGAGGGACAAGTGATGTGAGCCTGGAGAGCAAGCCAGTAAGCAGCATTCCTCCATGGTCTCTGCTCGAGTTCCTGCCTCCATGTCCCTGCCCTGGTTGATTTCTTGCCTTGGCTTCCGTCAGTGATGTACTGCGATCGTGTCTTGATCCTTTTCAAGTTGCTTTTGGTTGAGGTGTTTATCACGGCAATGGAAAGCAAACTAGGACAGCAGTCCAAAAAGATTTGCTTCGATGATCAGGAACTCAACTGGACTACCTGACTTTTTCGAGCTCTTTAAGCCATTAGTTAATCAGGCAGAAAAGAAGACAGATATTAAATAGGGGAATTAATGACTTAGAGGAAATGGTATTTTCATGGGGTCAGGGAGGAGAGGGGAGACAGACAACACAGGGCAACACTCCCGGGTACTGCATCCAATAGTTGAAGTTAACAGAAGCCTAAAGGAGCAGAAACAAACAACTACAAGTTTAGGACCTCCAGGAATGAAGGGCTTGGGTTACTCCATAAGGAAAGAAATTGGGTCAACAGGAGCCTGGCTGTGTAACACACTGGTGAGGGGCAGCCCAGGTTACTGAGACTCAATGCTAGCACACACTGGCTGTGTGCCTCTCTTGTCATTAGTTCCCACACCTGCCCAGTGGGGAAGACACTAACTCATACCGAGATAGTAACTGTGAGAAGTGATGCCTGTAAAGCTCTTAGAACAGGGTCTAGCATGTAACAGACATGCTATAAATGTGAGCTATTAACAAAGCAAAGAGAAACAAAAAGGATAGCCATAAATCCTAGCCTAGCCTTGGGGCTGGTTGTAAAAGAGACTAGTGCACACAAAAATCTGTATAGAAATGCTTTTATCAGTTTTATTTGCAATAAGCTAAACTGGAAAGAAAACAACCCCATGCCTTTGAAGCTTGAGAATGATTAAACAGACTGTAGCAATCCATGTCACGCTACACTCATTACTCAGCAGTAAAGAGGAAGTATTGATATACCACAACCTGAGCGCATCTACAGAAAACCATGCCCAGTGACAAAAGCCAATTGTAAAAGGTTATACAAAGCAAGGCCCCATGTATAGAACATTCTTGAAATGATGAAATTATAGTAATAAACTCACTGCTTGATGCCAACAGTTAAGAGGATGTGCTAGGGGGCTGGAGAGATGGATCAGCGGGTAAGAGCACTGACAGCTCTTCCGAAGGTCCTGAGTTCAAATTCCAGCAACCACATGGTGGCTCATAACCATCCATAATGAGATCTGATGCCCTCTGCTGGGGTGTCTGAAGACAGCTACAGCGTACTTACATATAATAAATAAATAAATCTTTAAAAAAAAAAAAGAGGATGTGCTAAAAGGAAGAATGTGAGCCTGGTATCTCAGGGACTCAGAGTGACAGAAATGTCCTGTGTATTAACACGGTGGCACATGGCTCTTATTCCAACACTTGGGAGCTCGAGGCAAGAGGATGTTAACTTTGAAGCCAGCATCAGGTGGAGAATGGCAAAAAGGAAACAAATAAACAAACAAACAAACCCAAAACTTCTTTATATTGGCTGTGTCAGTGTCAAAGTCCTGGTTGTGATATTGTACTAGACCTCAGTAGGTATTGCTATTGGGGAAGTGTGTAAAGGGGACAATGGCCCAATCCCGTTTCTTATAACTATGTGGGAACCTACAGTTATAACAACAAATGAAGCTTAATTAGAATACAGAAGCCAGGCCTGATGGTACATGCCCATAATCCCAGCACCTGGAAGGCAGAGGCAAGCAGGGAGTTTGAGACTGGCCTACTCTACATAGTGAGTTCCAGGCCAGCCAAGGCTGCTTAGGCAGATCCTGTCTCAGAAAGGAGAGGTGGAGTAGTATAGCTGAGTGGTAAAGCTTAATATGTATGAATACTTGGCTTCAATACTCAATACTCTGACCCATTCAGAATGGGGTGGGGTGCAGGTTGAGGATATGGCTCAGTTGACTGGTAGAATTCTTGGCTATAGGTACAAAGTCCTGGCTTTGATCCCTCCCCAGCACTACCTAAACAGTATGGTGGTGTATGCTTATAATCTCAGGGTTCTGGAGGCAGGAGGATCTTAGTGTTGTGAAGACTCAGAATAGAGAAATCAAGTTGGAACTCATAGCCAGAAGGTAGCAGGCAGATCACTGGGGGAGGAAAGTCATCGGTAGTGTATCCAGTGGTGGATGTTGGATGCTGCAGTCCTAAGTTGCTGGACAAGATGTGCCCGCAGTACAGGAGTGGTATGGCTGTTATTGGGTAACCAATGACTTTATTATTAGATCTGAGGCCTGTTCTACAGGAGGGAATTCTTGCCTGGTGATGTAACCCTGGTTAAGAACTCTTGGTTGGAGAGGTCATGGGTGTGTGTGTGGAGACAACAACATACTCCTGTTGTTTTATTAAATGAACATGTCATAGGTCTTCTAAATATTGATGTTAATGCTTAGATTGGTGCTGCTCTCAGCCTTGATCAGGAAAAAAGAAAAGGTTCGTAGTGGGCAACAGTCAATGCAGAGACTCCTAGCTGATCGAAGTTCTTAGAATAAGTGACTGCTGCATGCTCAGCTCTAAATGAAACATCTCTGTCAGCCTTTAACAAAGCAGGGGACATCACTAAAGGGCAGGACAAAGACTGTACCAGCTAGAAGATTGGAGAGGTGTGTTGCACTGGCTGTTGCACTGATGACTACAGCAGCTGTGATCATCTGCACAAGGTCAAGCCTAGTAACATCCCTCATGGCATAGGAGGGGCTCATGACACCTCCCTCTAGGGGAGGGGCTATCGGCCCTCCATGGCTGCTGGGGGAAGTCATTTTCCTTCTGCAGTGCAGCCACTGAAAGGTGCACTGTCCCATGTGCAGGCAAGCAACGGTAACTGGATTTAATGGACTATTTAAAAAAAAGAATTGGACACAAAGGTAGGAGGAGCATGTTTTGGGTCTTGGCTCAGGGAGGGAGTAGTAGGAAATAGCTGAGTTGAGAGTAGATGTAGCACCCCCTAGAATAGCATCTACCTACCTACCTAGGTATGTATCCAAGTGTACTTATGTCCACACTTGTGTATGCATGTGTTTGGGACCGTGAAAGGTAGCCTGGTTCCTGGTCGAGCACAGGCTTACCTCCCCCGGAGAACCCTAGGGGGTAAATAACCCTACAAGGGACAGAAGGCGTTTGCCATGCTCCTAGAAACCAGGCTCCTGACACCTGAGACCGCAGCTCTTCATAGGTCTGTGACTACCAGTCACATAGCCTCAAGACATCCCCATGTTACTGAGGCACCTAGAGGCTTAGCCACTCCCCTTCCCAGCCACTATTCCAACCTCGCCCCTCCCTGAGGTCTCGGAGGTATGGATTCACCCATGCCACTCTCCACCATGACAATAAACACCCTAAAACCTTGGACTGTCTCTCTTCATTGGGATCCTCTGTGGGGAACAATGGAACAGGCCTTTGTCTAAAGAGCCGCATCTAGTCTCCTGTAGAAGGCCTTCCAGTGCTCCCAACTATGGCCGCCAACCAAACCAAACCAAGTGAGCTAGCCGGTGCCAAGCCACCAACCGTGGTCCCCATGGGATCCAGCCTGTCTCCAGTTGGTCTCCTCCCTGCTTTTTCCCTCTGGCCCAGACCAGCTCCAGCCTGCAGGTCCCCACTTCGTTCTCTTCTGTGACATCCAGCAGCACCTGGGATGTCCAAGAGCATGGGAATCCGATGGAGCCAGCTTCCCTGTGATCCCCAGGACCCCAGGCTGAGCTCCTCCACCCCTGGGCAGTGTCTCCGTGGGGGCTTCTCACAGCCTGACACCAGCTGTGGGGTGAGTGCGGTCAAACTGGGGCATACGCACAGGACTCCACTCCACCACTCACCATTTAATCCAACACATGTGTGCACGTGTGTAGGATGGGAGTTGGTTCTCTTCTTTCCCCAAGTGAATCCTGGGATCCCTCAGGTGCTTAGCACTTTCACGCTCATTGAGCCATCTTTCTAGCCCTTCCTTCTAGAGCTAGTTTTGCCAAATGTTTTAATTTCTGATAACTTTTTCTGGTCTACTTTTGTGGTTCCTTTTATTTTAACATAGGCACAATTATTTACTACATTATATTACTCTCATAATAATTTTATTCCTTAGTATTTTATGTTTTTCCTGAATAGAATTCTATATTTCCTTAATTGGATTTTGTTTTGAGACAGGTTCTTTGTGGTAGTTTGAATAGGTATGGCCCCCAGAGACTCATGTGTTTGAATGCTTGGCCTATAAGGAGTGGTAGTATTAGGAGGTGTGGCCTTTGTGGAGCAGGTGTGGCTTTGTTGGAGGAAGTGTGTTACTGTGGGGTCAGGCTTTGAGGTCTACTATGTCAAGCTCCACCCAGTGTGGAATCTAGTCTCCTTGCTGCCTGCAGATCAGGATGTAAAATTCTTAGCTTCTTCTCCAGCATCACGTCTGCCCGTACGCTGCCACGCTTCCCACCATGATGATAATGAACTAAACTTCTGAAATTGTAAGCCAGCCCCAACTAAATGTTTTCCACTATAAGAGTTGCCAGGGTCATGGTGTCTCTTCACAGCAACAAAACCCTAACTAGCACAGTCTATTATGTAACTCTAGCTGTCCTAGAACTCACTATACAGACCAGACTGTCCCTGAATTCAGAGATCCACTAGTGCTAGGATTAAAGGTGAGTGCCACCGTGCTAGGCTTTTTCATTAGTCTTAATGGCATATGTATGACATCTTTTTGGATTTTCCTTGTAGGCAGTCATATTACCTATGCATATTTTGGGGGTCCTTGGCTTGAACCCCAGGCTTTGCTCATGTTAAGCATGTGTTAACTAATTAAGACAATCTTCTAATCTTATTTTTATTTTGTGTGTATGGGTGCTTTGCCTACATGAGTATCTGTGTACCATGTGTACCCTTGGTGCTCAGGGAGTCTTGAGAGGACAGCATCAGATCACAGCTTCAGGAACTGGGGTTACAGATGCTGTGATCCACCATATAAGTGCTGGGAACCGAACCCAGGTCCTCTGCAAGAGTAGCACATGGTCAAGGCAATGAGCCACCTCTCCAGGCTTCCAGTGTGTTAATTTTTAAAATAATCTATTCATAAGTGGATGTTAAATGTTAGCACATTCTATTTCTGTTCCCTTGAAATAATTATATAAATCTCTCTCTCTCTCTCTCTCTCTCTCTCTCTCTCTCTCTCTCTCTCTCTCTCTCGTTTTTTAAGACAAGATTTCTTGGTGTAGTCCTGGCTGTCCTGGACCTCACTCTGTAGACCAGGCTGTTCTCAAACTCACAGAAATCCCCCTGCCTCCACCCCCGAGTGTGGTGATGAACGGTGTGCACCATCTCCTGACAATCTCTCTCGTTTTAATCTGTTAAATTACAGGATGAATTACTTAGCTTACTATTCAGTTCAACCTTCACAAATACAGTTATGAACCTAAACTTGCCTAAGGCCTCAGTAACTCCCTAGAGAAATAAAACAGATTGTAATCTAACCTGACTTTAGGCCATAAATATTATCTTTTTTTAAAAAGATTTTTTTTATTTTACTTCATGTTTATGAATTTTTCACCTGCATGCAGGTTAGGTCCCCTAGAACTGGGGCTACAGATGGCTGTGAGTTACCATATGGGTGCTGGGAATCGGATTCTGACCCTCTGCAGAGCAAGAAGTGCTCCTAACTGCCGAGCTGTGTCTCCAACCCCAGGCATATACACCCTTGGCAGGAAGCCCTCTCACCTCCAGTCTCAGCTTTTGTTTGATTCAGGAGGTGTTAGGGGAAATTCGATATCAAAAGCAGGTAGATTCCCATGGCTGGTAAGGCTGTCCTGGCTGGGTGTGGAGCCTCTTAGTCCTTCTAAAGTCTATTTCTGAAGTTCAGGAACACTTGAAGGCAGAATGTTGGCAGAACACAGGGGACAGAGTCAATGTGCCAACAGTTTGTTTTTCTCTGGGCATGTCTGGCTCTGTCTTCTCAGCAGGTGAGGTTCAGAAGGGGACTGGTGGGCCCCATGGTCAGGGAGAACACATGTACTCCTGTGCCCACCCTTCTGGGTACTAATGTGGCTCCGTGGGTGTCAGCAAACCCCTGGCAATAAATGGAAGATGTTTACTATGCCTGTTTCGTGCAGGTCATTGCTCCTATGGAGGAACCGTGGGGAAAGCCTGGAGAGCTGGCTCAGTGCTTAAGAGATCTGGCTGCTCTTCCAGAGGGCAAGAGTTTCATTCTCAGCACACACATGGCAACTAACAACTGCCTGTAACTCCAATTACAGGGGACCCAACACACTCTTCTGGCCTTTCTCTGCACCAGTCACACACATGGTGACAGACATCCTATAGGGAAAATACACATAAAATTAAAACAACAAAAAAAAGTTTAGCCGGGTGATGACAGCACACACCTTTAATCCCAGCACTCGGGAGACAGAGGTGGGCAGATCTCTAAGCTCAAGTCCAGTCAGGTCTACAGAGCAAGTTCTAGGACAGCCAGAGCTACACAGAGAAACCCTGTCTTGAAAACCAAAACAACAACAACAACAACAACAACAACAACAACAACGACAAAAAGTTTAAAAGAAAAAAAGCTTGGGGGTGGAGGAGTGTGCCAAAGAGATGGCTCAGTGGTTAGGAGCACTCACTGCACCTCGAGAGACCCAGGGTTTGGTTGTCTGCACCCCTATCAGGAACTCATGGTTGATTGTAATTCCAGCTTCAGAGGATCACACACCCTCTTCTGGCCTCCATGGGCACCCACACACATGATATATGCGTACACAGATGCACACGGACGCACACTCATATACTAAGAGTTTTTTTTGTTTTTTTTTGTTTTTGTTTGTTTTTAAGTAAAGAATGTGGAAAGCCATCAAGCCAGGGACGTGACATCCAGTTGTTTATAAAGATCATCTTGACTCAGTTCAGCCTTTTAACTTCAGGTAAGGTAGAAAGACGGAGAAGGGTTGAGGGTGGGACATGAGGTGGTTTGGACTGTGCACTGTGGACGTAGCAGCTGGTTCCATCGACTCCTGCTGCATTGTATTTCCTGAGAATATATTGCCCTCAAGTGTGTTCAGCCTCAGAGTGGGAAGAGAGGGATTATATAAACTCAAGGCAGATCCATTGTGTACTGCAGTTAAGGTGTCTATGGGCAGAGTTGAGCAGAACTTGAGTATGGTGGCTATTCTTGGTTGTCAACCTGACTACATCTGGAATTAACAGAAACCCAAGCTGAGACGTTCAGCCTTATGCACTGAATAACTACTGGATTCTTGGCCCTTCCATTGATAGCTAGCTAGCTATTGTTGGAGTATCTGGACCACAGCCTGTAAGCCATTCTAACAAATCCCCTTTGTATGTGTGTGTGTATACATATATACACATGTGCGTGTGCGTGTGCGTGTGCGTGTGTGTGTGTGTGTGTTCATTCTAAAAGTTCTGTTCCTAGAGAACCCTGACTAATACAAATCTTGGTGCCAGAAGTAGTTCTAGAGCTACAGAACTATAAGGATGAATTGTTTAGGTATCTGGAATAGGATGTCCAATTTGCCAACACCGACAGTTACTGAAACCTCTCCTAGAAGCTTTGGAGAGTACCAAGTGCCCATGGTGTGAACTATTTTACAAACTTAAGGAGACAAATGCTTTTGATTATCCTAGTTCATTGCTTGTGAGAGGCAATGAATTTGGTGACTTGTAAACAAAAGTTTTGACAATTTGTGGGAAAAGGTAAGGAAAATGATGCTGCTGGTTGGTTGTTTTTGGAATCTCCAAATAAACTGAAAAAGAGAAAGAATGAACTCTGAGGTAAAATTAACCAACATCTAGCATCT
Source organism: Uromys caudimaculatus (assembly GCA_028551405.1). Classification (NCBI taxonomy): domain Eukaryota; kingdom Metazoa; phylum Chordata; class Mammalia; order Rodentia; family Muridae; genus Uromys; species Uromys caudimaculatus. The sequence goes on along the minus strand of CM052704.1, from coordinate 69,863,046 downwards.
TAGAATACAGTAGACAACAATCAACTCAGGGATAAAACTGACTTTAGACTGTTTATATGATTCCAGATATGTATAAACAGTCTAAATGTCTTAGTCGGGGTTTTGTTGCTGTGAAGAGACACCATGTCCAAGGCAATTCTTATAAAGGAAAGCATTTAATTGTGGCTGGATTACAGGTTCAGAGGTTCGGTCCATTATCATCATGGCAGAAAGCATGGCAGCATACAGGCAGACATGGTGCTGGAGAGGTAGCTGAGAGTTCTATGTCTTAATCCACAGGCAGCAGGAAGAGAGAGACACTGGGCTCGGCTTGAGTATCTGAGACCTCAAAGTCCACTCATCAATACCCCCTCTCCAACAAGGCCACACCCACTCCAACAAGGCCACACCTCCAATAATGCGACTCCCTATGAGTTTATGGGAGCCACTTTCATTCAGACCACCACAAAAGGTTTCTATGTATGCTCTGGAAAAGCATCTTCTCTCCAGCAGCCACAGAGTTCAAGTTGCAGAAAATCAAACTGAAGTCCTCACTCTAAGGTTGGCTGAATTACAGCAAAAACTCAAGTCCCAGCCTCAGCAGATGTCGGTGCTTGAAATAAGGGGATTAAGTGGGAAAGAGGGGGATTGTGTGACTTGGGATGGGAGTGGGTGGGAGGACCCTGTTGAAGCTGAGAACTCCGAACCCTCAGGTTCTCAAGGGTTTATCTCACCTGAGGAAGTTGTCTCCCCACTCTTTGTAGAAGATGTACTCCCATGCCCACCCCCTGAAATGTGGCCCTTTTCAACTTTCAGTGAGGAAATTAATCCGTCATTGTCTGCTAAGCCAGCAGTGATTTTCTCTGAAGGAGATGCCAAGCAAGACAACACCAGTGTCCCTCAGGGCCCACCAATAGTTGCCTATAGACCTATAATTACACTTAGGACTAAGCAGGGTCCTAGAGGGGAGGTAGAAAGTGTAGTTCACAGGAGGTACACTACACTACTAAAGAGCTCAAGGAGTTTGCTAACTCATTAAAGTAGAACTCTGGGGAAATATGTGTGGGAATGGATTTTATGAGTGTGTTTGTGTGGGGTGGGTGGAGAGATGGCTCAGCAGTTGTACTGGCTGGTTTTGTGTGTCAACTTGACACTAACTGAAGTTATCACAGAGAAAGGAGTTTCAGTTGAGAAAATGCCTCCATGAGATCCAGCGGTAAGGCATTTTCTCAGTTAGTGATCAAGGGGGGAGGGCCCCTTGTGAGTGATACCATCTGTGGCCTGGTAGTCTTGTACTCTATATAAGAAAGCCAGCTGAGCAAGCCAGGAGAAGCAAGCCAGTAAGAAACATCCCTCCATGGCCTCTGCATCAGCTCCTGCTCCTTCACCTTCTTGAGTTCCAGTCCTGACTTCCTTTGGTGATGAACAGCAGCATGGAAGTGTAAGCTGAATAAACCCTTTCCTCCCCAACTTGCATCTTGGTCATGATGTTTGTGCAGGAATAGAAACCCTGACTAAGACAGCAGTTAAGAGCAGTGACTGCTGTTCCAGAGGTCCTGAGTTCAATTCTCCAGCAACCACATGGTTGCTCATAACTATCTCTAATAGGATTCGGTGCCCTCTTCTGGTGTGTACTCACATATATAAGATTGCCACCAAAAAGGAGTCAGAGATACCTGATAAACCTCGGATTAGTGTTGGTGAGAGGATTTTTTGTTGTTTTGTTTTGTTTTTTGAGATAAGATTTCTTTGTGTGGCCTTGGCTGTTCTGAAACTAGCTCTGTAGTCCAGGCTGGCCTCGGATTCATAGAGATCCACCTGCTCTGCCTCCTGAGTGCCAGGATTAAAGGCATGCGCCATCACTACCTGGTTTGATGAAGGAATCTTAATGTTCGGTGAAATCGCAATGCTAGAGTGGGTACACTGTGTAAAACATAGTCCTCTGCAATGGAAGGCCTACGAATGCCCTTACTAATCCTATAAGAAGCAAGATTTCCAGGGGCACCAGCACACTGTTGTGCCCTTTTCCTTGTCCCAGACCTTAGGGTTGGAGGCGCTGCTGTTTAGTTGGATGAAATGGGTTTAATTGGGTCCCAAAGTAACAGGGGCCAGGTGGTTGTAGTTATAATGGGCAGCGTAGACAAAGCAATGTTCATAATGGCCTGACCCATTAATGGTCAGCACAGACCAAGTGATTTTTATGGTGGCATGATTTGTATGGATCTTTCAATCATGGATTCCATACATGAAATAGATATGAAGCCCACTGCATTTTTGCTTGATCTGTATAAGTGGAAAATTTTTCAAACAAATGAAAGAAAGGCCACACTGGGTCATGGCAAAAGGGAATCTCTGCTTGTGAACCAATTTCCAGACTTGAGCCAGTTTGCAGAACCAGAACCCTTTGAATGAAAAGATGACCAGACCAGGTTCCCCCGAGGAACCTTGATAAAATACCTAATAGTTATACTGTTAGCCTTTCTCCAGTCCTTTTTCAGATGGACATAAGGCCTTTTACAAGAGCAACAATACACTGGAGGAAATGAAACAATAGACTTTCTGGGGTTGATTGAATATTGGTTCTGAATTAACACTGATTCCAGGATATCCCACCCAAAATACTGTGGGCCTTCAGTTAAAGTAGGGGTTAATGGAGGTCAGGTGATTAATGGAGTTTTGGCTAAAGTCCAATGCACAGTAGGTCCAGAGGGTTCAGAGTTCTCAGCTTCAACAGGGTCCTCTCACCCACTCCCATCCCACATGACCCCCTTCTTTCCCACTTAATCCCCTTATTTCAAGCACCAACATCTGCTAAGGCTGGGACTTGAGTTCTTGCTGTAATTCAGCCAACCTTAGAGTAAGGACTTCAGTTTGATTTTCTGCAACTTGAGCTCTGTGGCTGCTGGAGAGAAGATGCTTTTCCAGAGCACACATAGAAACCTTTTGTGGTGGTCTGAATGAAAGTGGCTCCCATAAACTCATAGGGAGTCGCATTATTGGATTCGAGTTACATGAAGAAGTTACCCAAATTCTTATGGTTTCTACTCCAACACAATGCTATCTGCTGTCAAGTGTGCACCTATATCCTCACGTGTTTCTTATGATTGACTGAGGAAGAGAAGACTAGGGCCTGCTTTACTGATGTTCTACACATTACATAGGCATTATCCAGAAATGGAAGCTGCAGCATCACAACCCCTTTCTGAGACAACCCTGAAAAACCCTGGCAAAGGGAAATCTTCACAGCGGGCAGAACTTGGGAAGTACACAAGGTCATACATTTTGTTTGGATGGAGAAATGGCCAGATGTACAATTATTCACTGATGTCAATGGATTGGCTGAGTTATAAGAAACTCGGGGAGAGTATGAGTAGAGAATTGGTGAGATGTATATGGATAGATCCCTCTGAAGGATGTGAAGATACTTGTGTCCCATGTAAATGTGCACCAAAGGCAGCTTCAGCTGAGGAGGAGTTCAGTAATCATGTAGATAGGACAACCCATCCGGTGCACAGTCAGCCTCTTTCCCATCCTGGTCATTGCCCAGTGGGCCCATGAACAATATGGCCATGATGGCAGAGACAGGTTATGTATGGGCTTGACAGCATGAACTTACACTCACAAAGGCTGACTTGGCTACAGCTGCTTGCAGAGCACCATATCTGCCAACAGCAGAGACCAACACTGAGCTCCAGATATGGCACCATTCCTTCAGGGTGACCAGCCAGAGACCTGGTGGCAGATTGACTACACTGGACCACTTCTCCCATGGAAGGGACAATACTTTGTCCTTACTGGAGTAGATACTTATTCTGGTTGTGGGTGTACCTTTCCTGCTTCTGCCAAAACCACTGTCCATGGACTTACAGACTGCCTTATCCACCATCATGGTATTCTACATAGTATTGCTTCTGCCCAAGTAACTCACTTTACAACCAGAGAGCTGTGACAGTGGGCCCATGACCATGGAATCTACTGGTCTTACCATGTTCCCTACCACCCTGAAGCAGCTGGCCTGATAGCAAAATGTAATGTCCTTTTGAAAACACAGTTATGTTGCTGTGATTTTTTTTGCTATACCGTTTTGGCTCCTGGAGGACCGCACACGTGCGCCCCCACCCAGGAGCTATCTTTGGTTCCATGAATGAACACACACACACACACACACACACACACATTAGCTTATTTTTTTTTAATTTTATTTATTTATTTATTTATTTATTTATTGTAAGTACACTGTAGCTGTCTTCAGACACCCCAGAAGAGGGCATCAGATCTCATTACGGATGGTTGTGAGCCACCATGTGGTTGCTGGGATTTGAACTTATGACCTTCGGAAGAGCAGTCGGAGCTCTTAACCGCTGAGCCATCTCTCCAGCCCCCACATTAGCTTATTTTTAACACGCATTACTAGCTCAGTGGCTGGGCACTTTTAAGCCTCCCGTGGCTAGCATGCCCTTCCCTCCGGTACTCCTGGCTCAACACTTTCTAAATCTACTTTCAACTTTGCAGCCCTGTTACTTTCTGGGAAGCCCACTGCTTCCCAGGCAGTCTTTCTGGGGGCTGCTTTGCCTTAACTCGTACATTTTGCATGCTCTCCCCCTCTGCAGCTCTAAATCTGTTCTGTCTGTCTCTCCCTTCCTCCTCCTGTGTCTTAGCCCGCACGACTCTAGTTTCCGAGCCAGGCTCCCTTTGCCCAGCCATTGGCTATACGGTAATTCTTTATTGCCACTCAAATCCAGCAGAGGGCAGGCTTCCTTAGCCTGCATGCAAAACACTGCAAACAGTGTTTTTGGGGAACACCATCAGCAAGAGAACAGCAGCTGCTACATTTCCCCCCTTTTTGCCCACTGAAAAGACCCCTATTGGGGTCATATAAACTATGATGTATGATATACACAAAAGCGTCCAGGCTATCAATTTTGTCAATTTAGATAAAGTATTCTATCGTCATTACTAACTTAAAGAGTTTACAATTCTATACCTGAATTGTGTTTTGATTTTAGCCTGTAACACAATCTGAAAAACATGTTTTTAATTCTATATTATGGGACTGTTATTAGTCTTCAACCCTGTCAGAAATCTGAGAATGAATTAAATATTACCTGACTATATAGCAAGCACCAAACATAGCTTCTAAAACTTACACAATTGTAGAGACAGCTGACTACCTGGACAGTCCTCTAATTTCTTATAACAATGGAGCGCCTGTCTTCAGCCTTTTGGCCCAGAGCCATCTGGCTGACCCAGCAATGACTTAGGAATATAAAGGACAAGCTTAACCTGTCTTGGCAGAGATTAGTAGTCAGCATATCACATGAACATAGAAGAAGAGAATCAACTCCACAAAGTTGTCCTCTGACCTCTCATGGCGTGTGTGCATGCATGCGCACACACACAGACACACAGACACACACACACAGTTACACAAATACATGCACACATTCATCCACACTCACAGGCATATGAACACGTACATCCTGATAGTAACAGTGAATTAAACTTTTTAAAAAAGAAGTGATTTATGTGGGCTGGGGTATACAGTTCAATAATAAGGTGCTTACCTAGCATGCCTCAACATTATAATAAATAAATAAGCAAATAAACAGAAGTGAACTGAATATGGTGGTACATACCTTTAATCCCAGCACTTGAGAGGCAGAGGCAGGCTGATTGGTGTGAGTCCAAGGCTAGCCTGGTCTATATAGTAAGTTCCATGACAGCCAGGACTACATAGTGAGATCCTGTCTCAAAAGCCAAAACTAATTAATCAATCAAACAGACAAACCAACAAAACAAAACAAAACAGAAATAGCTATTTATATTCCTGTATAGAAAAAATTTTAAAGGTTATCTATTCTTATTTTATGCATATGGGTGTTTTCCTGCATGTATGCCCATGTAACACACATGTGCTGGTGCTGTTGGAAGCCAGAAAAGAGTGTCGGAGTCCCTGGAACTGGAGTTATAGATAGTTGTGAGTTGCTATGTAGATGCTGAGAATCAAACCTAGGTCTTCTGGAGCAGCAGCCAGTGCTCTTAACCACTGAGCATCTCTCCAGCCCCATGCATAGAAAATCATAATATAAAATGCCAATTATGGAAGCTTTTCTTCCCTTCCTCTTGGGCTGGAGACCCAGGTCTTCATTGTCCTGGCAGATGATGACCTTCCTCTGAGTGGTTCCCTCCTGAACACCAGGTAAGCAGTGTCTGTGCCCAAGGACGTCTGCTTCTTCCCAGATCCTACCCACAACCCCCTGCATCTGCTTCTATATCAGCTGTAGTCTTACCCCACTGGTCCCTGGCAGTGAGACCTTGTTTTTGTAGCACTGCCTCTCAAGAGTGGCTAGAACCAGTCTGTCCCCTTTGGACCTTCAAAGGAAGCTACAGTCTTCCCTGAAGTTTAAGGGCCACACATCCTTTGACGGCCTTCTTCAAAGCCATCTCCCTTCTCTGTAGATGCTAAAATTAAGACTCAGCTTTAGATCATTTGCAAGATAAGGCTTGAAATTTCTTCTGAGACAGTGCACCAGAAAAAAAAACAAAAAACAAAAAACCCTTCGAGGCAGAGGACGTTCTCCATTACCCTCTTCTGGCCTCTGTGATCGTCTAAGTGCACACGTGCAAACATGCAGACATACCTGTATATTAATTAATTAAAAACCAGCATAGGTGTTGCACTTTAGTTATCCTGGCACTAAGGCAGGAGGATCACCACGAGTTCAAGGTCAGCTTGGGCTACACAGTGAGTTCTAGTGAGAATCTGCCTCAAAAATCAGATGCCTCCCCAACACCAGGGGCTTTGTAGACTCCTAACGATATTCAGGTGTTGAGAACAAACATTATAAAGACTGTTAGGGTCAAGATGGGGAAATCGTGAACACTGGGGCTAAAAACTGAAAGGGCTGAGAGATAACCAAGCTGGCCCGATGAGACTGGCTGAGGGTCCCTTCACTGAGGATCTCACACAGAGCACTGCGGCCCTTCCATATGGACTAATGCTGCTAACTGTAACCGTCTGACCTGTGGGTAAGAACAGCTCCTAACAGGAGGCTTCCACCTGTGCCAGGATAGGGACCACTCCAGGCGTCCTTCCCTGGTCTTGTTTCTGTCACTATGATAAAACACACAGACAAAAAGGAACTTAGGTGTGAGAAGATTTTTTTCAGTTCATAATTCCAGGTTATAGTCCGTCATAGCAAGGAAGGCAAGGCAGCAGAGACTTAGAGCAGCTAGATACATCACACGTACAGTCAAGAGCAGAAGGATGTGTGTAGCCTGCTTGGCTCACCTTCTCTACTCTTGCACAAGACCCAAGACTCAAGACACAAAGGAATAGTGCCTGCCTCGGCATGAGTGATTTTGGGACTGACCTGACTTGGGCAATGGGGAAATCAAAAAACTGACAGGCACATATGCAAAAGCCAGGATTTGGTGGGCCCTGCACTCGGATGGAGACGCCACAGCAGCCAGGAAACTCGGTGCTTTTATTATGTACAGCTGTTGTCCCTGTTAGGGTTTCTATTGCTGTGATGAAACACCATGACCAAAAGCAAGCTGGGGAGTAAAGAGTTTATTTGGATTATATTCCACATTGTAGTTCATCACTGGAGAAAGTCAGGACAAAAACTCAAGCAGGACCGGAACCTGGAGGCAAAAAATGATGCAGAGGCCATGGACCGGTGCTGCCTACTGACTTGATTATCATGGCTTGCTCAGCCTGCTTTCTTATAGAAGCCAGGACCACCTGCCCAGGACGGCACCGCCCACAATGGCCTGGGCCTTCTCCCGTCAATCACTAAGACAATGCCCTAGAGCTGGATCTTATGGAGGCATTTTCTCAATTGAGGTTCCCTCCTTTCAGAGAATGCTAGCTTATGCCAAGTTAACATAAACCTTGTCAGCACAGCTGTGAGGGGTCCCTGGGTGAATGAATTCCTGAGTGGAAATGTATTGCTGACAGAGGCATGATCATGCCAAGGACTTCAATGCCCCAGTGCCGTGGGAGGGGCAAGGCCTTCCCCCAGTGAGGCTCAGATAAATGGCAGAGCTTTCCTTGGTGGTGGGGTTCCAGGTCCAGGATTGAACAGTGTATGCAAAAGCTACAACTGCAGTGCCCTTTCTGCATGTTCATAGCCTGGGACTGCCCACCTACAGAGACCTATCAGAGCTAGCCAAGCCCTTCCCTGGGCTATTTTTAATAAACATGGCTGAAGTTCCTGATCGTTATGGTAGTCGGTGCCAATCCATTAGAGGGTGCACACCTCCTGACCCCACCTTTCTGGTATGTGTGTCTAGGGTTTCAGGACATGGTACAATTGAGTGAGCTTAATGAGATGTCACCCAGGAAGAGGAAGCAGCAGCTAATACTGTCTGCACTCAGCGTCAACATTAAACTCAGACCAGACAAAGGCCTTACCATTCCCCTGAGCTTGGCCTGGGCAAAGCCTTGCCATCCTGTGTGTTTGCGGGATTGGGGTCCTTGGCCTGTCCCTGCTCATGACAACAACCCGCCTCGGGCTGAATCAGCTCTCCACGGTGCCACTCACATTCACAGTGGGTCTTCCCACATGTAGTAATTAAGGAAAATCCCTCAGATGCATGCCCACGGGCCAACACAATCCAGACAGACCCTCCCAGAGACTCCTCCCTAGAATATGTCAAACTGACAACCAAAACTAACCATCCCAAGACCCCACAGACAGGTAGCTAGATGTGGGGGAGTCAACACTGCAGCTACCTCTTAGTGACTGAGATGGAGTGAGCTCGCCACATGATGAAACTGGGCATGTAAATGTGTGAACCAAGAGAGTGTAGTCAAATTAGTAACCCAGACCCTGCCAAGGCCTAAGAAACACAGGTTTCTATTGCAGTGGTAAAATACCATGACCTAAGCAGCCTAGAGATGAAAGGGTTTCATCTTACATTTCAGCTTACTCTAAGGTCACACTCCGTTTCTAAGGGAAGTCAGAGCAGGAACTTTAACAGGGTAAGAACCTGGAGTCAGGAGCTGATGCAGAGGCAATGGAGGAGTGCTGCTTACTGGCTTGCTCCACATGGTGTGTTCAGCCTGCTTTCTTTTCTTTATTTATTTTATTTTTTTATTTTTTTGGTTTTTTGGTTTTTTGAAACAGGGTTTCTCTGTGTAGCTCTGGCTGTCCTGGAACTCACTCTGTAGACCAGGCTGGTCTCGAACTCAGAAACCCGCCTGCCTCTGCCTCCCAAGTACTGGGATTAAAGGTGTGCACCACCACTGCCCAGCTCAGCCTGCTTTCTTATAGCACCCAGGACCACCAGCTAAGCGATGGCACTACCTACAGTAAGCTGGACCCTCCCACATCAACCATCTGTCTAGAAAATGCACCACAGCCTTGCCTACAGACCAACCTCGGGGTGGACAGGGACGTTCAGTTGAGGTTCTATTGTTCAATGACTCCGCCTATATCAAGTTGACACAAAACGTAGCCAGCACAGTCAGCAGCCCCCATGAGGCCAGTAGCTACATCCATCGGGCTAATAACTAGGAGACTGTGAAGAGCTAGCAAAGCAGAAGTCAGAGACAGAGTGACGCTTCACCCACCCACCCAGTCCCTTAGTTGAGCAAGGAACATGTGAACAATACATCATTATCCCCCTGGCTAGGTCAGGGGGCAGGCATAGAGTGTGTGGGCTGGTCACTGGGTCAAGTTGTGAGATACTTGGAGAATCAACCAATCTCAATAGAAATGACTCGTCTTTTCCGGTTTCTGCCAAAGTCCCACAATAGTCCCTATAAGGTCTAGGACTCTTTTTTTTTCTCTTTTTAATTCCAGGCTAGCCTAAAACTCACTGTGTAACACACTCTGGCCCTAACTCACAGCAATCCTGCTGCCTCAACCATGAAAGATCTAAGATTATAGGTATGAGCCATCACTGCCAGTTAATTCCAAGAACTGCTGTTGTCGTTGTCATCATCAGTTATCTTTGATTCTTCTATCTTCCCCTCTCACCTCAGCACATGTGCATTGGATCACAGATGCATTCTGCTGCATCTGGCTTTTTACACAGCTTGAGGGATCCATCGCAGATTGGCAGGTTTGCTCAGACACTTTCATGCACTGAGTATCTCTCTGGCTCTCTGGTCCCAGAAATTCTTAGATTGACTAGTATTGTTCCTGTCTAAGGCAGAGCCCTAGAGCAAGAAGAAACCCAGAACAAGGACAGCAGAGGCAAGTGAAGAGGTCAAGGTAAGAAGGAAGGGAACCTAACAGAGATGAACTGGTGGAGAACCTGTTAGGAGTTTTGAAATATTACAGAAAGCCAACAGCAGAGGGCGCCGAGACACTAGAAAACTGTTTTGAGCTATTGGCTTCTAAAAGCTTGGAAAAGCAGCTTTCTTTCTAAAGAAATAAGCAACAGAAGGCACTGAAGAGAAATTCCCACACAAGGCTATTGAGGGTTGGGGGAGTTGCTCAGTGGACAGTGCGCTGGCCTGGTGTCTATGAAGCCTGGGATGTAACTCTAGCACTTCATGAAGCAGGTGTGGTGGTAGTGTCAGCAATTATGGCGCGTGGGAAGTGGAAGAGGAGGGTCAGCTGCAGGTCAGCCAGGACAGTAGGAGACCCCATGTCAAAGGAAGCCCAGACTGGAGAGTGATTCAATGGCTAAGAGCACTGGCTGCTCTTACAGTGGACCTGGGTTTGATTCTCAACATCTACATAGCAGCTCACAACTGTTCTGTAACTCCATTTCCAGGGGGCTCTGACACCCTTTTCTGACCTCCTTGGGCACTGCATACATTCAGACAAACATCCAAACACATAACATAAAACTAAATAAAACAAGAAAACAAGAACAAAGCTGGTGCGGTGTGGTCATGCATACCTTTAATCCCAGAAGGGAGGCAGATACAGATCTCTGTGAGTTTGAGGACAGCCTGGTCTACACAGTGAGTTCCAGGACAGCCAGCCAGGACTACATAATGAGACCCTGTCTCAAACAAACAAACAAAATAAAACAAAAATAAAAAAATGAGTAGTGCTTGCTAAATCAGACTAAAGAGTCTTCTGGCTTCCATTTGTGTGTGTGCACATACACACATACATACACATGCACACATGCGCCCAGATGCACACACGCGTGCGCACACACACAGAAGCTGAATGCAGCATTTCAGAGGTATGCTCTCTTACCAGAATCCGTGGCCTTACAGTACAGTCTGCAAAGAATAGCAAGTGGAGGCTGAGGCTCTCTCTCCGCCCAGAGCCTGAGGGCATAGAAGCAGGTTAAAAGCAGGCTGGAGAGAGCTAGGCCACAGGGTTATCAAGAAGTCAAATGGCGACCTATAGAGATACAGGATTTAAAGAGGTTTAAGGAAGCAGTAACGAGTTATGGCTTACACTCGCCATATATCAAACAGACACTTAACAACTGGGCTACACATAGGCATATAACCTCAAAAGACCGGGGAGATTTGATGAGAGCCATCCCTGGCCCTCAACTACAATGGCTGACATGGTAGAAAGATGAGGCTTCAACCATGGAGCAACCAAATAGGGCTAGAGGCATTGATACTGTCAGGGATCAATTACTAGTTGAAGGTCCATATTCTGAACTGAAGTTCAGATTGCCTTTGATGACGCTGTCCTAGAACGATGTCATACACATAGCCTTAAATGTCTGGGACAAGAGTGGAAAACAGGACGAGCTGAATCATTTACAAAGGTAGCCCAGGGTTAAAAGAATCTCTTGCTGACTTTTTACAAAGGTTAACTGTAACTTTAATTTTTTTCAAATCCTATTTTTAATGATGGTTCTTAAATGCTTTAACCTCTCTTTTATCTCACCACCCACCAGAGGTAGCAGGAAAGAAAGGATACAGGGGAAGTGGACCTGTTTAGAAAGGTTCATTGGAGCAACTCCCGTCTGTGTTGTCTGGAAATCGGCAGTTCAGTTCACAAGTTAGCAGGCAGCGGCAGCTCGATCCACTGGCAAACACTTCACAGATACACCAGCAGTCCAGGTCGGTAGAGTTGGGATAGCAAACAGGAATCAGCAGTGGTGGCGCCACCTAGCAGGGACAGCCAGGCCTTGGCCTCAGCTCTAGTCAGCAGGGAGTACCAGGAGGGACACCAGAAGCTCTCAGGGATGCTAGACCCACAAGCATTGCTTAGCTAGCTCTGTGAGCAAGCCTACCTGAGCACCATCACTGTCCGTGGAGTCCTGTTTACACCCTCCCAACATCACGTATCCTCCACGGGTCTTGCCTCAGCCCGTGCATCTGTCTCAGTTGACAGCCAGCCAATCAGCCTGAGTCCGTGAAAGCATCAAGAAACTGCAGCATACCACCATAAGTTTTTTGGTGTGTTTTTCTTTATGGAGTCCCGACAAATGCAGCTCAACTACAAAATTTAAGGCAGACCAATACATGCATGTTGTTAGCTAAGAATCCTTCATCATGTGTTGTTTCATGTGCTGGGTTTAGCAGAGCATCATTTCACCTGTGTCTTCTTCAGCTAAATGTTCCTTCACGTGTGTGCTGCAGTAAAACACCAGCCAACCGACTTTCCAAAGAACCCTTAAGTGTCCACGTCAGCCGGGCAGTGGTGGTGCACACCTTTAATCCCAGCACTTGGGAGGCAGAGGCAGGCAGATTTCTGAGTTTGAGGCCAGCCTGGTCTACAGAGTGAGTTCCAGGACAGCCAGGGCTACACAGAGAAACCCTGTCTCGAAAAAACCAAAAAAAAAAAACCAAAAAAAAAAAAAAAAAGGTATTCTGTAAGCCAATAATCTTGCATTGGTATGGATTTTGTATACTGATACAGAATTGAAGTTATATTTTGGTTACATTGGTATAAATCTTTGTATATTGATACAAAAATTAAGGTTATTTTTGTTACAACATATTGTTTATTATGTTTCAACTCTTGTATAGGGTATGTAGTTCATTTAAATAATACAAAGTTTAGTTCCAGTCCTTTATAAGCTGCTATTACAAGCTGTTTAGGCTAAGTAAGAAATGCAAATTAATAGTCAATCAAGCTCATAGTCATGTTAGATACTAGACTAGTTATCACAAAAATATGCTTCCTGGGGTTGAACAGATATTAAATAGCTAGAAACAAACAATGTTTGCCTGTTCAGATGTGTGATGGATAGATAGATAGATAGATAGATAGATAGATAGATAGATAGATAGTATTCAGAAACCCCAGAGACCTACAGAATATGTCATTTAAAAATGGTTTATTATAAGCCAGGCAGAGGTGGCACACGCTTTTAATCCCAGCACTTGGGAGGCAGAGGCAGGCGGATTTCTGAGATTGAGGCCAGCCTGGTCTACAGAGTGAGTTCCAGGACAGCCAGGGCTACACAGAGAAACCCTGTCTCGAAAAACCAAAAAAAAAAAAAAAAAAGATGGTTTATTATCTTAAAGTTTTTTGTCACAGGACAGGTCAGCTCCTGGCTGCTCCCCCATCGTCTTCAAAGAAGATGATGGCCATCGAAGAATCTCCTTATGGAGCTTGCATCAAATGAGGCCAGCTGCCACTGGGCAAGAACCTGCCCTCGCTTCAACTGCTGACAGAATGCTGGCCAAACTGGACAAACATGATTCAGGGAAGCGGACTGCCAACATTTATAAGGATGAGGCAGGCAGGTCTTTCGTAACTCCTGCTTCACAGAACGGCTGTCAGATAATCTGGGCCTGAAGGCTAAAGATGATACTCCCAAGACTCAGAGGATGTAGGGTAACGATCCAGACAGCCGCTGCCACTGTCTCTGTTATTTCTACAGTGTTGGAAGCTGCTTGCCTGCACTTCCTGCATACTGAGATAATATGTATTCCTTCTCAGGTCTCTGATGGGACTGAAGACTAGATAGTTATAGTTTCACATGTAAGTTTAAGTTCTTTAGGATCTAAAATGTTCTAGATTGGTAATGCAAGTTATGATAGACATTGACTTAGGTACAGAACTCTGAACTCACCAAGATAGGATAGATAATAGAATACTTCCTCCGGGGCTGGAGAGATGGCTCAATGGTTAAGAGCACTGACTGCTCTTCCAAAGGTCCTGAGTTCAATTCCCAGCAACCACATGGTGGCTCACAACCATCCATAATGAGATCTGATGCCCTCTTCTGGTGTGTCTGAAGACAGCTACAAGTGTATTCATATAAATAAAATAAATCTTAAAAAAAAAAAAAAAAAAAAAACTTCCTCCAAGTTTGCCAAAACATATGGACGGGGCATTATAATGTAAATCTTACCTGATAGTTTTCATGTTTGTCATTATAGTTAATTGATATAAGAGAAAGAGCCTTTTATTGGACTAGAAGAGAGAATTGTAGAGAGAATCTCTTGTGTACTGTATGGTTACATCACTTATTAATAAAAAAATAACTGTGGCCCACAGGAAAGGGTAGACTAGAAGGTGGAAGATCAGATAGGCAGAAAGGATTCTAGGATAATCCAGGTGGGGAATACACCCTGGAACATGGAGGAGATCAGAATCCCAGGAGCTTAGCAGAGGTGCCCAGCCACCTGGCAGAACTTCGATTGCAATACTGGGGTGATTAACGTATGAGCTAGTCAGGAAACAGCCAAAGTTTATGGCCAAGATATTTGTAAATAAACTGAGTCTCAGAGTTTGGGGCCTTGGGAAAGAAAACTCACATTTTACAGGTGGCACTTAAGAATACGAGGCCAGTGAGAGAGCCCAGAAGGTAATGCGCTTGAGTTCAGTTCTCAGAACCCACTTGGTGGAAAGAGAGAATGGACACCTCAGAATTGTCCTCTGACCTTCACATAGTGTACACACACTCACAACACACACTCACACACTCACACACGCTCACACACTCACACATACACTCACACACTCACACACGCTCACACACTCACACACACTTACACATACACTCACACACACACTCACACACACACTCACATACACACAACACACACACTCACATACACTCACACACACTCACACACACTCACACACACACTCACACATACACTCACACACACACACTCACACACACACATACACTCACATACACACACTCACACACACTCTCACACACACACTCACAACACACACTCTCACACACACACTCACACACTCACACACGCTCACACACTCACACACACTCACACATACACTCACACACACACACACACACTCACATACACACAACACACACATTCACATACACTCACACACACTCATACACACTCACACACACACTCACACACACACTCACACACACACATACACTCACATACACACACTCACACACACACTCACACACACACACACTCACAACACACACTCACACACACTCACACACACTCGCTCACACACACTCACAACACACACACACTCACACACACACACACACACACACTCACAACACACACTCACACACACTCACACACACTCGCTCACACA
>CM052704.1:69810244-69847533 GCA_028551405.1 Uromys caudimaculatus | reverse complement strand
CACACTCACACACACTCACACACACATACACTCACACACACACTCACACACACTCACACACACACACACACACACTCATTCACACACACACTCACACACACACAGAGAACATGCACATCAATAAATAGAAATTTTTAGAAGAGTATAAAATAAGTAAGTATAGTGAGTAGCAGCAGAAGTGGAAAAATTGGGGTAGAAAGGTTTAAGGAGGGCAGGGAGATGGGGAGAGCATTGGAGGAGGGGCAATCAAAATAAAAGGTTTGCAGAAAAGTCATAAGGAAAACAAGTACTGACATAAAATGAAGAGGAATGTTGGGGGCTGGGACGGAGCTCTGCTGGTAGAGTGCTTGCGAGGCGCTCATGGAAACCCCAGGTTCCGTGCCAAGCACCCATGTGGTGGCTCACTGCCATCGTAACTCCAGTTCCAGGGGATCCAATGCCCTCTTCTGACCTCCAAGTGCACCAGGCATGCTAGTGACACACAGAGAAACACACAAGCAAAACACCCATGAACATAAAAAACAAAATAAATGACTCTTAGGAGGGAAAAAAGGAATTTGGACTGAGATATTATTATGCATGGGTTGATAAAGCTACACAGAAGCCACGGGTTATTAAATGAAAACCCCAGAGCCAGGGGTAGGCTACCTCTTTATGAAAGGTGTTGGTCAGAGTCTCCTAAGACCCTCAAAACTACACAGGCTTTGAGATGTCAGAAGTCCAAGCCATTCCCAGTTAGCACTCTCTCTTTCTCTCCTTCAACTTGTGGGTCAAATGCGAGCTCTCAGCTACTGCCTCAGTGTCTGCCGGCCGGCTGCCATATTCCTTGACTTGATGGTTATGGACTCTAACAGTCTGCAACTGGGAGCTCCAATAAACATTTCTCTTATAAGTTTCCTCTTCACAGCAATAGAAAAGTAACTCTGACACTGGGGAAAGAAGAGATCACCCCCCCAATGGTGTAAATAAGTAATAGTGGTAATGTGTCCATGCACCTGTAAATAACCGCTCACCCATGGTCCTGTAAGGAACTCTAATAAAACCCATTAGGCTACAGACATGAACACACAGACACGAAGATAGAAGGGGACATGTAAGTTTAATGTTTTTCTTTTTTTGTTTGTTTTTTGTTTTTGTTTTTGTTTTTGTTTTTTTGAGACAGGGTTTCTCTGTGTAGTCCTGGCTGTCCTGGAACTCACTCTGTAGACCAGGTTGGCCTCGAACTCAGAAATCCGCCTGCCTCTGCCTTCCAAGTGCTGGGATTAAAGGCGTGCGCCACCACCGCCTGGCCTTTAACTTCCCTTTTTTCTCACCACCCACCAGACGTAGTGGAGAAGAAAGGATACGGGAAGTGGACCTGTTTAGAAATGGTTCTGTGGAGCAACTCCCTTCTGTGTTGTCTGGAAATTGGCAGTTCAGTCCACAGCTTAGCAGCAGCAGCTCGATCCACTGGCAAACACTTCATGGCTACACCAGCAGTCCAGTTTGGTAGAATTGGGATAGCAAACTCGAATCAGCAGCAGTGGCACCACCTAGCAGAGACAGCCAGGCCTCAGCCTCAGCACGAGTCAGCAGGAGGGACCAGGACCAACAGGAATGGCAGGAAAAGTCCTCAGCTGTGCCTCTCTCAGCGAAGTGAAGATCAGCGAAGAAGATGCAAGACCAGAGGCCTAGCTCAGCCTCTGTCACTGTCCATCGAGTCCTTTTTATACTTCAAGCATCATGTGTCCTCCATGAGTCTTGTCTGTCTCAGCTGACATCACTCTGCCAATCAGCCCTAGTCCACAGAAACTGCAGGAAACTGCACAACGCCGCCAGAAGTTTTTTGGTGCGCTTCTCTCTATGGAGTCCCGAGAAATGCAGCTCAACTCTGCAATGTAAGGTGGACTAATATATGCATGTCGTTAGCAAAGAATCCTTCAGCACAGGTCCTTTCACGTGTTTGCTTTAGCAGAGCATCCTCTCTCCTGGGTCTGCTTCATAAAACGTTCCTTCACGAGTCTGCCTTAGTCTTTCACCTGGGTCCACTTCAGGAAAACACTCCTTCACGTGTTTGCCCCAGCAAAACATCATCCATCACCACTGACTCTCCAAAGAACCCTTATGTTTCCACTTCGGGGACTAACTGGGAAGAGGACAAAGAGGAGGGACATTTGTTGACATGGGCGGCAAATGAGATGCTAATAAGGGATGAGTATTATCCGACTATGTGTATACATGTATGATAATGCCATAAGTAAACCCGTAACTATGTATAATTAACACACGTTAATAAAACATAATATAAAATAGACCTGATCCAATTATACCACTTTGTCTGAAGTCAGCGAGGCCAGGATACAGAAGAAATACTTGCATGCCCATAGTTTTTGCAACACTACTCACTGTACTGAAGTATGGAATCTGTCATCCTTGGGGCCTGCCAACTGATGAGCAATTCACACACACACACGCACACACATGCACACACGCACACACACACACACACACACGCACACACACGCACACACGCACACACGCACACACACGCACACACGCGCGCACACACACACGCGCACACACACACACACACACGCACACACACACGCACACACACGCACACACAAAGTCAGCCATGAAGAAGAATGAAATTGTGTTATTTCCAGTAAAAAAAAAAAAAAAAAAAAAAAATGAAGAAAAGAAAAAGGGAAAAAATAAGAAAAAAGAAAGAAAGAAAAAATCCAGACAGAATCCAGACAGAACAAGTGTCATATGACTCACACATAAGTGAAGGAGAGAGATTATGGCTATACAGATGAAAATATTCAAGTTTAAACAGAATTGTAACCAATGGAGTCATGACATGAGAGCAGTAGCTCACAGCTGTAATCTCAGCATTTGGGAGGCCGAGAAAGGGGGATTATAAGTTTGAAACCAGCCTGGGAGGCACAGTGAGTTCTAGAGTAGCCACAGGGTGAGACCATCTCAAACAAAACAAAGCAAAATAGTAAAATAGGCATTGTAGAATTAAAAGAAATAAAACTCTATAAATAAACACTGAGTGTATGGGTTTACCAGCGAAACATAAATTAATGAATTTAGCTGATAATCTGATGGTACATCCTTCTAAGCCTAACATTTGGGAAGCTGGGGCAGGAGTATAACAGTTGGAAGAAAGTCTAGACTTTTGTTAACATTATTTCTGTTGCTGGGATGAAATATTACAACAACAAATTAGAAAAGGTTTTGGAAGAATCTTCTGTGTTCTGTGTGGAAGAATCATCTGTCAATAAAAGTCTAATAGTCAATAAGTTGAAGCAAGATTAGAAGGCAGGACTTCTGCTGGGACTTTCTTCGGAAAGAGGGTCAGGCAGGGGATTTTCCAGCAGGACAAGGAGAAAACATAAGACAAGGAGGTACATAAGAAGACCAGGAGAGGGAACCAGCCACGTAGCTTCCGTCGGGTTAGGGTGAAAGACGTAAGTTAGGAGTTAGTCGAGGAGCTAGCTAGCCCAGCTTATGGCCTAGGTGTTTGTAAATAATATTAAGCATCTGAGTTGGTTCCCCTGCACCCCCCCAGTAGTAGGTTTATTTGGCTTGCAGTTACAGGTTACTGCACATCATTGCGGGGGGTGGGGGGGCAAGGCGGGAACAACTTGAAGCAGCCCACCACATCAGGAGGCAGGAGCAGAGATAGAGGCAGAGTGCGTGCAGGGCCCCTTTCTTGGCTCCTTTATTTTGTCCTCTTGATTCTCATACAATTCAAGGGTCAGCCCACGAAATGGGGCCACCCATAGTTACAGTGCTTTTACAGCATGTCCATAGGCCAACCTGAACTAGACTCTCTTCCCAGATGACTCTAGATCATGTCAAATTGACAAGCAAAAGAGTCCAGCACAACAGTATATCAAGGTCTAAGCTGGGCTGTGTAAAGAGCCTAGGAATCCTTGAAAGTGGGTCTGTAGAAAACACCCAAATGGTGACTTAAATACAAACAAGGGCTGGAGGGATGGCTCAGAGGTTAAGAGCATTTGCTGCTCTTGCAAAAGATACTGATGAGATCCTAGCATTCATATGGCTTACAACCATCTGTAACTTCAAGTCCAGAGGATATAGCACACTCTTCTGGCTTTGAAAGACACTACACACATGTCATGAACACCTCCTGCAGGCAAAACATCCATCACACAAAATGAGAATAAATTTTGAGAAGCAATATTAGTAATTACATTTATTTTATTATATGTTATTTATTATATATTATTTTATTATATGTATAGATGCAGCATGTGAGTGGCTGGTACCCACACTGCAATGATGTCAGATCCTATAGAACTGGAGTTACAGATGGTTATTAGTTACTACGTAGGTTCTGAAAATCAAATCTGGGTCCTCTGGAAGAACAATCATCTCTCCAGCCCCCAAACAAACAAATCTTTTGAAAAAATGAGGCACAGGGACATGTTCATATAGATGGTATACAGGGATGGCTCAGTGGTTAAGAGCACTGACTGCTCTTCCAGAGGTCCTGAGTTCAATTCCCAGCAACCACATGGTGGCTCACAACCATCTGTAATGGGATTTGATGCCCTCTTCTGGTGTGTCTGAAGACAGCTACAGTGTATGAATATATATAAAATAAATGAATCTTTAAAAAAAATATAGTCTCTGAAGGAAAGACAAGAGAATATTAGCCAAAAGTAGCATTCAAGTAAATAATGTCTGAATTATATAGGAAAGAGCCTCTGGGGGGGAGGGAATCCTGGCTCCTGAGCTGGAAAATTCAGGGTAGAGGGTAGGATCTGCTAGGTAGGGGCTGAGGGATTCTGGGAGAACCTGGAGGCCAGGTCCACTTTGATATGTTAAATATGCACCTCAGCCGATTGTCCTAGGTGAGAATCTCAACATCAATATATGTATTTTTCTTGTATGTGGGATCTAGGTGTGTATTAGGTCAGGAAAGCAGAAAGGAGCCCATAAGGAAAGAAAGGCTCTTAAGGGTGAAGGATCAGAAGGTGATAGAACATGTGTCAAAGGAAACATGCAGGATCTAATTAGACAGAGCAAGGAAGGAAAGCAGGAAGACCGGGAAGGGAACTGGGATGGGCTCCAATAAGGGCAGAATAAAATGACATCTAGGGATGAAAATGCCATAATGAGGTGGGGAGGGAGCGCGCCCCTCCCCCCTCCCGGGCCGCGGGTCCCGCAGCGCTGTGCCGGGCCCTGCTTCCCGTCAGCCCCCGCGGGAAGGCCCTGGGGTTCTCCTTGATCTCCCTCCACGACCTGGGCCACAGGTTTAGGAGGATCCAGCCCAGAGGCTAAGGTGGTCACAGAAAGGAGAGTCAGCCATCTGCAGCTAGGAGATAAGCTTAAAGGAAAGACACAGCAAGGAGCTGGGGTGCGTGGACACAGCCGGCTCCCACGTGGACATGGCACCAGCTTCCACCACGGAGGGAACTGGGGAAAAGCCAGGCCCCACGGCCCCAGCACCTACCCCGGCTGCGGGAAATGCGGCAAGTCCTTCAGACGGTCGTCTCGGCTGCTGCACCGTCAGCTCACTCACACAGGTGAACGGCCCTATAAATGCCCGGACTGCCCCAAAGCCTTCAAGGGTTCCTCAGCCCTCCTCTACCACCAGCGGGGACATACAGGCGAGTGGCCCTATCAGTGCCCTGACTGCCCCAAAGCCTTCAAGCGCTCCTCCTTGCTGCAGATCCACCACAGTGTGCACACAGGCCTGCGGGCCTTCACCTGCGGCCAGTGTGGTCTGGCCTTCAAGTGGTCGTCCCATTACCAGTACCACTTGAGACAGCACACCGGTGAGCGGCCCTACCCGTGCCCTGACTGCCCCAAGGCCTTCAAGAACTCATCCAGCTTGCGGTGCCATCGGCACGTGCACACCGGAGAACGCCCTTACACCTGTGGCATTTGTGGGAAGAGCTTTACTCAGAGTACCAATCTGCGCCAGCACCAGCGGGTGCACACGGGCGAGCGCCCCTTTCGATGCCCGCTCTGTCCTAAGACCTTCACACATTCCTCCAACCTGCCGCTGCACCACCGCACCCCTGGCCCCGCCCCCACAGGGGAGACCAGCAGAGCTGACCCCAAGGTTCTGGTCTCCGATGCCTACTTGCAGCCCCGCAGCCCGCCTGAGCCTCCAGCCCCGCCACCCCAGCCCCCACCCGTGGTGCCCGAGCTCTTTTTGGCTGCTGCTGAGACTACAGTGGAGCTAGTGTACCGCTGCGATGGCTGTGAGCAGGGCTTCAGCAGCGAAGAGCTGCTCTTGGAGCACCAGCCATGCCCGGGTCCCGCTGTGGCCACCCAGTCCCAGGATGTGCCTGCTGAGCTGCCCCAGGCTGACTCCGCTCTGCCACAGCCCCCACCTGCCACTACAGGCCCTCCTAATTTTGCTTGCCTTCCTTGCGGGAAGCCTTCCGCACGGTGGCTGGCCTGTCCCGTCACCAGCACAGCCATGGTGTGGCCAGTGGACAGGTCTTTCGCTGTGGCAGCTGTGATGGTGCCTTCCCACAACTGGCCAGCCTGTTGGCTCACCAGCAGTGCCACGTGGAGGCGGCAGCCGGCCGGCCGCCTCCCCAGGCTGAGGTCGCGGAGGTCACCTGTCCCCAGGAACCTGTAGCCCCAGCCACTCCTGCTCCACCTCCTCCTCCGCCTGCCCCGGTTTCTGCAGAGCGGCCCTACAAATGTGCAGAGTGTGGTAAGGCCTTCAAGGGTTCTTCCGGGCTGCGCTACCACCTGCGGGACCACACGGGTGAGCGGCCCTACCAGTGCGGGGAGTGCGGCAAAGCCTTCAAGCGCTCCTCCCTGCTGGCCATCCACCAGCGTGTGCACACAGGCCTGCGGGCGTTCACCTGCGGCCAGTGTGGCCTCACCTTCAAGTGGTCGTCCCACTACCAGTACCATCTGCGACTTCACTTGGGGGAGCGGCCCTATGCCTGCATTGAGTGTGGCAAAGCCTTCCGTAACACTTCGTGCCTGCGGCGCCACCGGCACGTGCACACTGGCGAGCGCCCCTTCCGTTGCCCGCTCTGCCCCAAGACCTTCACACACTCCTCCAACCTGCTGATGCACCAGCGCACTCATTCTGCCGAGCGCCCTTTTGCCTGCCCCATTTGTAGCCGAGGCTTTGTCATGACCGCCTACCTGCAGCGGCATCTGAGGACGCACACCCCAGCCACCACAACTTCTGTGACCATTGGCCCTGCTGCAGCATCGCAGCCCCCTGCCCCATTGGCTGCAGCTCCAATGCCCCTGGCCGCTCAAGATGTTCATATTGTCCCCAACCTACAGGCCACACTTTCACTTGAAGTAACTGGGGGCACAGCTCAGGGTACGCCCCAGGCCCAGTTGCCCCCAGTTCTCAGACATTTTTCCTGGTACAGACTGCCCAGGGCCTCCAGCTGATTCCTAGCAGTGTCCAACCCCCTGCCCCTCCACCCCTGCCTCCACCCCCTAAACTCAGCGCAGGAGGTACAGGCAATGGCGCTGCAAGGCCAGGCCCTCGGGCTGTTGGGAAAGCTGGACAGGGGCACAGGGGTAGTGTGGATTCCAGGCCCAGGTGGTCTGGGGGTGCAAGGAGGGGGCAATGCAGGGGCTAGCGGGGGAGGGCAGAGCCTCACTATTCTGCAGAATGTAGGGAGTGGGGAGACAGGAGCACAGGAAGTGACTACAGTCCAGCTACAACCAGCACAGGAAGTGACTACGGTCCAGCTCCAGCCCCTGACAGGCCAAGTCTCCAATTCTAGTGGAAGAGCTGTGGCTACAGAGGCTCCAAACCTGCTGGTGGTTCAGAGTGGGGCAGCTGAAGAGTTGCTGACCGGCCCTGGGCCTGGGGAAGTGGGAGACAGTGAGGCCAGTGCTGGTATGGTCCAGGATGTCCTGTTTGAGACATTGCAG
The DNA here is from genome assembly GCA_028551405.1 of Uromys caudimaculatus. Taxonomy (NCBI): domain Eukaryota; kingdom Metazoa; phylum Chordata; class Mammalia; order Rodentia; family Muridae; genus Uromys; species Uromys caudimaculatus. The sequence continues at coordinate 69,839,640 of CM052704.1, read as the reverse complement.
ACAGACGAGGGGCTGCAGAGTGTACTGGTGCTGAGCGGGGCGGATGGTGAGCAGACTAGACTCTGTGTGCAGGAGGTGGAAACTCTTTCCCCTGGACTGACAGAGCCAGCTGCCACTGGCCCATCAGGACAGAAACTCCTCATCATTCGTAGCGCCTCAGTTACGGATCTGCTAGAAAATAGCAACGTTACAGGAGGCACCACAACACTGCAACTCCTGGCCCCACCAGCACCGGGCTCGGTCTCTGCCCCTGTGGGGGTGCCCGTAGCTCCCCCGTCCCAGATGATACAAGTGGTCCCTGCAGTGACTGGACCAGGGGTCATGGCCCCCAGAACTTGCCCTCCATCCAGATTGTGCAGACTCTGCCTGCGGTCCAATTGGTACACACGTTTTTGAAGAGACCCACTAGTACCTCTGTTACAGACCGCTTCTCCCCACCCCCTGCAATTAACTGTTCTCCTCAGCTGGGCTGGGGTCAGCTCCAGAGTCAAGGGGGCTGCTGGTTGGACTTGCTAATAAAGACCCAGAGTCTCTTCAAAAAAAAAAAAAAAAGAAAAAAAAGAAAAAAAGAAAATGCCATAATGAAACCCTTTCCTTGTTTTGTATGATATCGGGGGGGGGGGGGGCAATTGCTCCGATGCCTCTAGTTCACAGTGGATTCTTTTTTCTTTTGCTTAGAAAATGGGCAAGGTCATCTGACAACAAAGAAATGTTCAGTTTTGTCCAAGGTTCCACAGGCTGACCAATCAACCACAGGTTCCAAGGAGACATAAGCTTAGCATTCTTTCTAAAAGCACCAACTGACTGCTTTATTTTCTTCACTATTATTGTGTGTGTATGAGTTCAGGGTGAATGTGGAGGTCAGAGGACAAATTCAGGAGCTGGTTTTCATCTTCCAAGGTGGGCCCAGGTGATTTAACTCTTCTGGACATAGTATTTGGACAGGAAGCACTTTTACCTTCACCCTGACTCCCCTTTGAATATGGGGTCTCTCAGTTGTTCAGGTTGGCCTCGATTCAGAATGTAGTCCAGAGTGACCTTGTATTGGAGGCATTCCTTCTCTTCCAGCTCTCCAGATCATGGGATGAGTCTCTCTCTCTCTCTCTCTCTCTCTCTCTCTCTCTCTCTCTCTCTCTCTCTCTCTCTCTCTTTCTCTCTCTCTCTCTTCACCACGTAAGTGCCTGGTGCCCTCTGGACTAGAAGAGGGTATCTAATCGTTTGGAACTGGAGTTACAGATGGTTGTCAGCCACCGCGTGGGTGCTTAGATTCGAACCTGAGTGCTATTAACATGAGCCATCTCTCCCGCTTGGTTTGTATTTTTTCTACCTTCTATTGATTGTAACGGGGTAAACCACTGTATCTCATGCATCAGCTTCTCATCTATCACATAGGTTGATAATGCCTGCTACATGTGCCTGCTTTGAGAAGTAAAGCTGTAAGAGAGCTTGCGTTCTGTAATGAGTTTTGGATACTGATCCAAACAGAACATGACAACAGGTTCTGGGGCTTGTCCCACACGGCCTGCTCCTGAATTTTCAGAATGCTGAGATCTAGGCACCCCACTGCAGTGGGATACGGGCATGCGACATAGTGCATTTCTGTCGGTCTTAGCGGTTATTGTAGACCAGGACTCCTCAAATGGCTTTATCAATACAGTGCCTCAGAGTCCTGGTGCATGGAAGTGGCAGGCAGGAAGAAGAGAGGCGTGGCAAAAGAGTACTTCCGCTTCCGGTGACAAAAGCGCTTTCACTTCTTTCGGCTGAGGTGACTAAGATGGAAGCGTTTTGGGAATCACGAGCTGGCCACTGGGCCGGGGGTCCGGCTCCAGGGCAGTTTTACCGCATCCCGTCCACCCCCAGCGGCCTCATGGACCCGGCGTCCTCACCCTGCGAGGGTCCCATCACTCGGACCCAGTGAGTCGCGCTCTTAACCGCGCAGGGAATGGGGGCGGGCTGGGACGTGGGGATATTCGGTGCGCGGGCGGCAGCAATCGGGGCGCTGGCCTCCGCGCTCAGGGACCCTTTTCACGCTCCAGGAACCCCATGGTGACTGGGACATCGGTACTCGGGGTGAAGTTCGACGGCGGAGTGGTGATTGCTGCAGACATGTTGGGCTCCTATGGCTCCCTGGCTCGTTTCCGCAATATCTCTCGTATTATGCGAGTCAACGACAGCACTATGCTGGGTGCCTCGGGAGACTACGCTGATTTCCAGTATTTGAAGCAAGTTCTCGGCCAGATGGTGTAAGTTGCCTGCAAGTGGAGCGGACAACCTTCCGTTAATTATTCCTGTAGGCAGGATGGAGGGACTTGAGACTTTGGGTAATTGTTGAGACACATGTGAATATTTGGAATACTTTTTGTTTTTGGCATTGGGGGATCTGGGATTGTAGAACTGCGTGTAGAACAGCGATAGGTGGGGAACCTGAGCTCCGTTATTATTGCTGTCTCAACCAATTGTATTTAAGGATTGATGAAGAGCTGTTGGGAGATGGACACAGCTATAGCCCTAGAGCTATTCATTCATGGCTGACTAGGGCCATGTACAGCCGCCGCTCCAAGATGAACCCCCTGTGGAACACCATGGTCATTGGAGGCTATGCTGATGGAGAAAGGTATTTGGCAACTTCCTTGACCGCCTAACCTAGCACCTATGCAGTGTCTCTTCAGTCTTTAAACAGAATGTTTTTTACACTTCTTTTGGTATGTGTACTTGTGTGCTACAGTATGTGTGTGTGTGTGTGTGTGTGTGTGTGTGTGTGTGTGTGTGTGTGTGTGTGCGCGCGCGCGCGCGCGCGCGCGCGCGCGCAGTCAATCTCTTCTACATTGTAGATTATAGGGATCAAACTTGGGTCATCAGGCATGCTGGCAAGTTCCTTCACCCACTGAACCATCCTGCTTCCCCACCCTCAGACTCTTTGCTCCCAGGGAATTCCCATCTTTTAATTCAGACCTCAAGGACACAGCTAAGAAATAGGAGATTAAATGAATTCTTTGATCTGTTTGTCCCTTTAGCTTTCTTGGTTATGTGGACATGCTTGGTGTAGCTTATGAAGCCCCTTCACTAGCCACTGGTTATGGTGCATACTTGGCTCAGGTAAGTAGCAGGCCTAGCAATGGGGAAAAGAGAAAGCTGAGAAGCCAATGTTAACCTATTTCCCTTGGAATTCTGATAAGAGACAGGCTGGAATCCTAATGTTGGGCACTGGTTTTCATTGTATAAGGAGAATATGTTTACATTGCCTTCCAGTGACAAGAAACAGTGATGGGAATAATAGCCTTGTTACAGAATGGAAACCCCCCCCCCCAAGAGGATCGTAGCTGGGCATGGTGGTACACATCTGTAATATTAGTGCACAGGAGGCTGAGGCCAGGAGGACGATGCATTCCAGACTAGCTTAGGCTACATAGCAAGACTCCATTCAAGAACAAAGACTCCTTGCGTTAAGGGACTTGCCAAGGCTGGCAGGCAGCCTGGGATCGCCATGGTGGAGGAGAGAACCAGCACCTGAACGCTGTGTTCTCACCTCTACATGCATGTGCACACACCTATACAAAAGAATTAAATGTTGAACAAAAAAGCCAGCACCCAGTTCTCTTGAAACTCTGTAGAAAACTGTCATTCACTTTGGTGCCTGTTTACGTGGGTTGGAGCAGGTTGCCTTTTGTTAAGCCAGTGTCTAATTTCTCCAACGTTTTGCCCACCTCTGTAGCCTCTGCTTCGAGAAGTTCTAGAGAAGCAACCAGTGCTGAATCAGACTGAGGCTCGGGAGCTTGTAGAGCGCTGCATGCGAGTGCTGTACTACCGAGACGCCCGCTCATACAACCGGGTGAGAAATGGGCTGGAAGGTACAAATTCTGGAGCCAGGCGTGGTGGTGCACGCCTTTAATCCCAGCACTCAGGAAGCAGAGACGGGTGGGTCTCTGCATTTGAGACGAGCTTTGTCTACTTACTGAGACCCTGTCTTAAGAACTAAAGTGCAAATTCTGGGACTGCTCTTTTACAAGTGAGGGGCAACCTTCTGTCTGACAGTCATCCAGGCTGAGTGTTTTCATTGCATGCTTTGCTTTCTTTCAGTTTCAAATTGCTACTGTAACTGAAAAGGGTGTGGAGATAGAAGGACCACTGTCAGCACAGACCAACTGGGACATTGCCCACATGATCAGGTAATTAAGCTACAGTAGGAAACGGGCGGCAGAGCTGGCCCTTCTGGAGGACTCAAGCAGAAACTCCGTGTGGGTGGTTTTGGAGGGAGAACCTCTCCAGGTGGGTGGTTTTGGAGAGGGGGAGCTCCTTCAGAAGCTGATACCTTTATACTTCATTGTTTTCCCTAAATGTTTCTTCTTTTTTAGTGGCTTTGAATGAAATCCAGATGAAGGTCCAGAGGTTGAAGCTTTGCCCTTCTGAACGTGACCGTAGCTGGCTCAAAGGCAGACTTTTGTAAAATAAATCAGTCCTTTGAAGTGTTCGCAGAGTTGGGTTTTTTATTTTGAAACAAGATCTCACTATGTAGCCCAGGCTTGCCTGGATCTCAGAAATCTGCCTCCCAAATGCTAGAGGTAAAAGCTTCTGGTATACCTGGCAATTCAGTGTTTTTATTCTAATGTGGTCACACCAAGACCTCAGCTACCAAGTACTGCTTTGTACCATGTCCTGGAGAGAACCATTTAGCTCTTCATGTGTGTGCCCAGAGGTTGATGTCACAAGTCTTTCTCAGTCATCCTCCATTTTCATTTTTTTTGACATAGTTTTATGAACCTGAGCTTATCAGTTCAGCTGGACTGACTGGCCATCAGCCCACAGGGTCCTGTCTGCTGCCCTGAGCGCTGGGGCTTTGAGTATGCATACCACAGCACATGACGCTGAGTGCTGAACTCAAGTCCTCATGCCTGCATGGCAAGCACTTGACTGAGCCATTTCCCCAGCCCCTTCACGGAGGCTGACCTCAGACTCAGGAAGTCCTTTATGCCTCAGCTTCTCAAGTGTGGGATGACAGGTGGCAATAGGGGGCATTTAGGGTCTCTTGCCAAGCACAGGATTCTTCTGCATGACAATACAGAAGACCAGATTGTCGTAGAGTCAGTTTTTGTAGGTTTGACTTCATTTTTGATAACACAATGGGCTTAATACAATATTCTTTTTATTTTCTCCCATGCACTAAATTCTAAAAGCATGTTAAGGGTTATTTTTTTGATTGGGAAGGGGTGTTGATGATGGCTGCAAACCTGACTTTGGTTAAAATGCGATTTCAGAGACAGGTATGAGGTATGTATGTAGCAGAGCTACTGTACAAGGTGGTGCTCAGCCTCTATGGCTACACAAGTAGCCTCACATTCAGAAGATACTAAGTACAACAAACATTTAACTGATGCTTATTATAATTCTAGCACCTGGTTCTTTGAAGAAAGAAGCATGTGTCCATTAGAAATCCCTGAGTGGGGAGGTGTGGAGATGGCTCAGCAGCTAAGGACAGTCAAGCTTAGGCTTGACCTAAGTTTGACTCCTAGGACCCATGTGATGTGTGCTTCCAAGTCTGACTGCAGCTCCAGAGGACATCGGATGACTGGCCCCATGAGCGCCTGCACTTGTATATATACATATCCACATACATATACATAACTAAATGAAACCACTACGAAAACTTGGGCTGGGAGATGGCTCAAGTTGCTAAAGCACTTGCTGAGTGTGAAGACCTGGATTTGAATCTCCAGAGCCCATGGAAAACCAGGACAAAATAGCTCAAGTATTTGTAATCCTAGATGGTGTGTAGAGGCAGGAGATGCCCTGTAAGCTTGAGGGCCAGATAGATAGCTTGGCATAGCAAACAGAACAACTAGTATGAGGTGCCTACATTCAACACACAAAAATAAAAATGAATTCTAAGTGTAGCTTTTCGGTTGGAAATTAGCCATGTCTTATCCCTGGGGTGGTTTTAAACCGACTTATTTTTGTATTTTTGTATTTTCCAAGACAGGATTTTTCTGTTACTCTGCCTGTCCTGGAACTCATTATGACCAGGCTAGTCTCAAAATCAGAGATACACTAAAGGTGTGTACCACCACTGCTCCCACTGAACCTTGATTTTTAAAAATGACAATCACGGGTCTTCTGTATGATGCTATCCAGCGTGGCACAGATGGCTGCAAAAAAGTTAATGCAAAGAAAATCTTGGGTGTTCAATTGGGAACTCTGATATACTTAACACAGAAAATTGTCAATAAATACATGTTTATTGATTAAACTGAATTATAAAAAACAAAACAAAAAAAACCCCTTCCTCCTACTACTAAGCCATGCAGGCAGAGTCCACAAAGACAACTTGCTGGCCAAAACCCAGCTGATTCACGGTTACCATGATCTTTAAAAAAAACAAAAACAAAACAAAAAAACCCTACTCATCCAGAGTCAATGTGCAGAGGCCAGGAACCCAGCTCTGCTAAGGCTGTGGCTGCTGCAGGGACGACCAAAGAGGATTAGGCTGCAGATTGAAGTGACCATTTACAGTTCTCCAGCTTTCTCAAAGGCAGAAGGTTGGCTCTGAAGTGTAGTCCATCATCAATAAAAGGGCATTGCACAAAGGGCTGGGCAACAGCCCAGACGGGTCTGCAGTTCAGATCTCCAACGGCATAGGTTTAGAGCTGGCCAAACTTCTGGGGTCAGTCCTCTTCACTGGGTTACAGTGTGCTGGGAGTTAAAAAGACAAAACAAAATCTGCAGGGAAAGGAGTGGTGGTCACAAGCGCCACATGCCTGTACCACCAGGCTGGCACGTCTCGAACGCCTCCCAGCCTACGAAAGCCTATTCAGTGGGCACATAGAAACGTTTAGATGCCCGTTTCCTCTCACTTTGTTAAACGCTCCACTTATGTGCACTTTAAAGACGGACACTTACACGCTCGTGCAGGCTGCCTCCTCGGCTCACAGGAGGGAACTCTGACCGCCTCAGGTTGGACAACAACGGTGTGGCTGTAGGAAAGGTAGACTTGGTGTTTCGTTCGCCTCTATGGTACAGTACATTTTGGTTTATCACCATGAGTACATATTTTCTTTAAAAAAAAAAAAAAAAAAAAAAAAAATCCCTCATGCAAACTGTAGAAAATTCTTCCTTGAAGTTGGCAGTGAAAAATAAAGATTCATGTCTTTCTCTGTGTACACCTCTATGCTTTTCACATCCGTTTCTTCTCTGAATACAGGAGGAACAGGAAAGCCACGTGTAAGCAGGAGATCAAGCAGTGTCTTTTTAGTTCAACACTTAACACATGCCAGTTATACCTGTGATGAGCAGGCGTGCTGTCGGGACGAGCTTCAGGACAAAGTTCAACAGAGCAGGGACTATGCCAGGGGGCTTGTTGAAGACAGAGACCAGGAATGGCTTCCACCCGAACACTGATCACCTCACTCAGTACCTCTTGTTTGCTAGGGACACACGTGTTCCTTTGTCCAGAGTGAAGGACGGTGTGAAAATCAGGAAAAGGGTCAAGGGTCACAAGTGCAAAAAAATATTGTTTCTGTTACATTTTGGTGGAGGATGGTGAGGACAGAAAAGTCTATCCACTCTGGATGTTTCAAGGTGGTTCATGCACTTTTTAAAGCCAAAATTTTATATCTAGAGCTGCTGAAGAAACCAACACCTCTGGAGAGGGAGGGGAATGGAGAAGGAAAGAGTTCAGTGGGATTCATTTTTCATTTTCATTTTTATATAAAAGTGTTAAGACCACAATGAAAAAAACTTATCCACATATGTAATAAGCCAGTTTGTGAGCTACATATTCTTTCCATCTGCAGCAATGTTCTCATGTTAACAATGATTAGATAGTATCATGCCCAAAGACATTGGCCACACAGTAAAACAAACAAAACCCAGAAATACTATGATACAATTGAGGTAAAAGGGGAAACAAAACAACTTAATATCTGTCCACAAAGGATTGTTTTCCTAGATTTTGTCAGAAAAATAGCAAACACAGTGATTTAAATTAAAGAAGAAGAAAAAAAGGGTCACAAAAACATATTTTTAGCAGGAGTAACCAATGGGCCAGCTCCTTGGCTCAGAACTGATCACTACTGGTGTTCCTAGTAACCCCCAAGTTCACAGGAAGAGTCAATGTCGGGAGTGGTGGCATAAAATTGAAACTATAAACCAAGTACCCCACTGGTACCCACCTTGTCTAAGCCCCTCTAACCTCCCTCAACTTTCCGACCCGACTCCATATGCTTCCACAGCCTCGGCACCTAAATCTCCATCAGATCTAGGTCAGCTTCCTCAAAGCCATAGAAAGACTCCGTCTCACTTTCCCCCTCAAAAAGCTGGTGAAGGCTTTCAGGCTCAACTGTCTCTTCAGGAAATGACCTGGGGCGGTGGGCAGAGGCTGAGTCCTCAGACTGTTCTCCAGTTAGCTTGAGCTGCTCCTCTAGGGAGGCAATGAGCTCCTCCTGCATGTCAGCGTTGCGTGTGGGGGAGTTAACGTTGCCATCAGGACCTGGGAGAACACTAGCCACAAGGAAGGACCGCTGAACTAGCTCTGGGGAGTCCCCAATGACACCCAGCACCTCACTCAGCCAGACCAACACCAGCTGAAGCAAGACATCAGAATCACAAGCAGCATCTGCCATTTCCCGAGCCTGCTCCTTCCACTTTTTGTGCAAGAAGTTCTTAACAGTTCGTTTGATGCATACATCTAGTGGCTGGATTTTGGAGCTGCAGCCTGCGGGGACCACTGCAGGCAAAGTGCTAGAGGCACTGAGCAGGGCCAGTACCTCTTCTGACAAGTGAGTGCGATGACAGTCCATCACCAGCATGCTTTTGCTGTGCTGACAAGCTGTGTGTTTCTTCCATACACGGGTTGACCAAAGCTCCATGATTTCGTCATCACTGTAGCCACTGTCTTTGGCCTCTAGTAATATAGAGTCTGGCACATTAGCGAGCCGATTCACTTGCCCTCGGAAGAAAACCAGGGTGGGGAGGACAGTGCCATCTGCTAAGATAGCCAGCACGACGTCACACCAAGGCTCCCCTGTGCCCACTGTCTGCAGAGCGTTTTCCTTTCGGTCATCACTGCTCAGCACCTCTGTGTCCAGGAACAAAGAGATCTCATCGATAGCCACAATCATAGACAAAGGTAAGTCCTGATTGTGAATCTGCCGCTGCACAAACTCAATGAAGAGTCCTGCATTTTCTGCTACATGCTTCGGTAACGTGTGGGCTACAGCTCGCCGGGCATGGGGAGTGAGGTGGTGGCGGAGCATAAAGCGCACAGCCCACTCATAGGAGATCTTAAATCCCCCTTCCAAAGAGCGTCCGATTTTGGTGGCCTTCTGAAACAAGGTCTCTTCATTTACAGGGAGCTGTTGCTCTCTCTGGATCAGCACCCATTCAGCCAGCTTTTCTTCTGCCTCAAAGCTGAGATATTTGCCCTCTAAGTTCTCTCCCTGAGAGGCCTGGAAGCGTCGAAGCCAACGACGGATTCGCCGCTGGGGATTCCGAAAGTGCTCAGCCGCCTGTTCAGTGTTGCAGCACAGGGCAAACAGTACTACGCGAAGCTTCTTCACAGACAGCTGCTCTTTCTTGCTAACCCCATTGCCACCTCCACTACCTGATGCTGGCTCAGGTTCCTGGGTGAGAGGGCTTCCCTCTTCCTGTTCATTGACATTCAGACACTCAGTCCCCTCTGTGGCCAAGGGTGGCAGGGCCGAGGGCTGTGGGTGAGTGGGGGTTGCCGGTGGGGTTGCAGTTGAGGCTGGTGATGGAAGTGCCTGAAGCACAGGACCTGCCAGCTCCTGAGGCTCTGCTGGGGTGGCTCCTACGGGCTTGACGGTGGCAGCTTTGTTAGGGAGGAGGGGAGGTGGAAGATACGTATTCTTCATGCTCCGGTCAAATGCTCGTTCAGGAGTCTGGCCGGGCCTGAAGGAATGGAGATGGGGAGCAGAGAGCAGAAGCGTCAGTTCCACTTCAGGATTTAAGTCATCATATTAGAAGAGCAGACATCGTGCAAAGCGTACATGAAATGAGCATTACCTCGAGTGAGACATCCAACTGAGCCCTGGGAAATTAGATTAAAAAAAAAAAAAAGGTTAGCTCACTGGGGAAACGAAAAGCATTCCATAGACATATCTTGAGATTTCAACATGCTACCCGTTTATCGGCTCTTCCTGTAGCCAGCCTTCCCAGGTTAGAATGCTTCGAGTCTGCTAGAGTGTACATCTGAACAGTGATGGGTGAGGCCACAGAAAGATGCTCCTCCTGGCTCACACAGTGTGACATCTTACCCCCAACCCCAGTTTCCCCACTTACCCCGTGGTAAGATGTTGCTAGATCTGTGGGAGGGGTTGAACACTAGATGCTTGGCCATGGCGTCTCCCACGGAGGTAGCAAAGGTACACGAAGTGCAGGCCAGCTTGACTCCACTGCAGCGAGGGGGAAGAGAGGACCAAGAGTGTGTTAGACACAAGCAGCATTAACACTGAACAAAGTCAGACTCTGAGGCTTAATATGGGAGTGAGTCACATCACCACTCTACACAACAGAAGACTTGATAGTAACAACCGAGTACCAAAAACTGTTTCATTACCTCACGAAATTTTTAAACAAAGCCAAATACTTGGGACTCTTCCGTGGAACATGATTGCTGAGAAAGACAAAGAAGCAGAGTCACAACCAATGACAATGTCCAACCAAAGAGGTGCCTTCTCAATCCAAACCAGCTTACCCGTAGGCTTCCCAAACTTCAATATAAACACAAAAGAACCAGAGGATCAATTACAATTCACATTTTAATTCCGGCCTAGGGTGGCCCTAAGAATGTCGTCACTGGGAGGTCTGCTCTCTTCTGAGTGGCAGTGAAGGGGGTGTGGATATGGGTTGGGGAGGTTGGGAGAAAAGATTAGGGGGAGGGGAAACTGCTGTTGGGACGGAACATATGAGAGAATAAATATAAAAAAGGGTCAGCACTTCTAACAAGCTCCCATCCAATGTTCGGGCTGCACTTGCAGCAGCGAGACCCTAGGGGATTATTTGGAGGACAGACTAACAGAGCCAACTGAATATGGTTTGCTCTTTTACCTTCCGAGAGGAGATGGACAGGCAGCTTTAAAATTGAAGAAAAATAAAATAGAAATGGGAGGGAATTAAATGAGTTTTGGACTCCAAACTAGAAACCCTGGTTTGCTCATGACTTACTTGATCATGTGATTGGCATAAGCTCGAGAGCAGCAGGTGCTGTAGCGACAGAGAGAACAATGCACGTAGGTAGGGAAATGATTAGGGAAATCCGGAATCTCAAAGCTGCACTCCAGACATGTCTGCCGGCCCATGACACTCCTGTCAGAAACAAAAATGTCATCACTCTCTCAGATATCATCATAAGATTTCTGACCCTGACAAAAATTGTATCTGATTTCCTTGGCTATGAGGAAATACCCTGCCCAGATAGTTCCCACCCGCCTAGCATCTAGAAGGAGGGACTGACATTTTCCTAACAGCTCTCTTCTGGATATTGCGTTGGATAGGGGGATAAAGGAAGACAGGCAGGGGGTCAGTGGCGGTCAGTGGTGCTGCCTCCTGCAAGGCGCTAGAAGGTGTATCATTTGAAGACACAGGAACAGTTCTCGGCTGCCCCCGGGAAGCTCGGATTGTCACCTGAGAATCAAGGGAAGAACAATTAGGTGACACTCAGAGTAAAGCTCAGGGTTCTGTGCATCTTTACTCTTACCCTCCCCGAGTCTGTGACAGCAGCTTCTGGCAAACTCTTACCTTGGTGCCTGGTTTCAAGCCTTCCAGTTGCTTAGGCTTACGGAAGGTTTTATGGTGCTGAAGCTTGTGTTCAATCTTGTCCTTGGCAAAGAGAAACTGCAGCCGGCATTTGTTGCAGTGATAAACATTTCTCTTCTGAAGTGGAGAAAAGCAAACAAAACAGACAAGAATCTCTTAAAGGTTTCTAGTGAATCAAAACCAACATCATTCTTCCTTCTATTGAGAATTTAGTAAGAATAAGAAAAGAGCCGGGCAGTGGTGGCACACGCCTTTAATCCCAGCACTTGGGAGGCAGAGGCGGGCGGCCAGGACACACAGGCTCTCAGTCCCTCCGTGACTAGGGCAGTGGCACAGGCTGGCTTGCTTAGGTCACCCTAGCACTGCAGACAGTACTACTTATTCCTGGACATTCGTTTTGATTTTTTTTTTTTTTTTCCTTTTCTTTTTCAAGACAGGGTTTCTCTGTTCTGGAACTCACTCTGTAGACCAGGCTGGCCTCGAACTCAGAAATCCGCCTGCCTCTGCCTCCCAAGTGCTGGGATTAAAGGCGTGTGCCACCACTGCCCGGTGCTTTTTGATTTTTAAAGCACACAAAAATATACATGTTGTCAATTAAAAATAAAACTTAACACATCTCTGTATACAGCTGCTTCTGAGTCTGCAGCCCCACAAAGGCAGTGCTTGTTTCAGGGCCACTCTTACTCCCTGCTCTCACTAAGCCATCTCTGCGCCGTAATTATCTTAGCGCTGTCTCTGACTCCACCCCCTTTCTGTACTTCAAAAGCCAATAACCATGATCCTCACCTACCTGGTTAAAGCCTTTGGCTCAACTTTTCCTTCTGCTTTAACTTTGACTTAGTGTTGGCAGTGTAAAATCTTGAACCTATCACCCCAGGACTTGAATCCTCTTCCTAGCCTAGGAGAATACCCATAATCTGTCTGCACCTAGCTTCCAGTATGTACCTTGTACCCTAGCATCTACTCGGAACACCTCTCAGCTCCCTACACACCAGAGGCTCACCTTCTGTCTCAGGTACACCACTTCTCTGTCCTGTTTTACTCCCCACCATTACTCCTCCTTCAGACCTGACACAGCACTTCTTTCTGGATGTCCCTTCCGCTCTCAGAATGGATAGATGCGTCTCTGTAGCTTCCCGTATTAACAAAGCCCTCATAATGTTTTTCTGTGTATTTTCCTTTAACACTAAACCTCTAACATCTAACCTAGTGTATAGCAAGAAACAGGAACTGAATGATGTTTGCTAACACAATATTATCTGCTCTACCAACATTATCTCAAACCTGTGCCTAGGATCCAAAACCTCAAATGAGAATACAGGATTGCTTGTGCCTGATACCTGGTGCCTCATGTAGTGTTGCTGGAAGGCATTGCCATTCTTGAAAACTTTTAGGCAATACGGGCAGAGCAAATGTCGAGTATCTTCATGGATCATCCGGAAATGGACATCTACCTCAGAGTAGAGGGAGGAGCGATACTGACACACCTGAGTTATGCAAGAAGGAAAATAAGGGTAAGAGTGAACAACTAGAGCCATAAAAAGAGATAACAACAAAGATGCTTGGGAGTATTCTTAAAGGCACAGGTATTATTGTTCTGGTTTTGCAATGGAAATCTATGTAGATGGTAACTTTAGCCGAGATGGAAACAGTAAAGGGCAGCAGAATCTAAGAACAACCTATATTCTCTAAGACATAAAAGCATCCTCTACCCTGAGAGGGAGGCTCGGGAGACAGACTCTCAGTGCACAGGAGTCCCCTGCCTGGGTGTTATCTTCTACAAAGTCCTAACTACGAGACCTCTGCTATTACTCCTCCCGTATCTCTTCAGAGTACCTAAATGGAAGGTGTACAGTGGATATTTAGGAATATCTACTAGTGGATTCTTTACAATCAGTTTGAAAACAAAATGGCTACCATGCTCTGGAGAAAAAGGCATTACCTGGCAAACATAAGGCATCTCTCCAGGCTTGTGCGTGTCCTTCATATGCTGGAGGAACAAGGGCTCACTTTCAAAGGCCCACTCGCAGATCTTGCACTTGGCTGGAAGAAGAAAAACAATTGAGACATGCACTTGGACGTAAGGTCCTATCTCTTAAGGTCCACCAACACATCACATCAGTACACTGGCTCCGCTCCAGCACTTGTGTTGCTGATGACAACTAATATCCCTGTCTCTGACTCAGCCTTTTAAAACAAAGCTCACCTAGACCGTGAACTATTTGCATTTTAAACCAGATGTTCCCTAACTTCCCAGACGTTTGCTCCTAACTTGAAACCACATTCTCCTTCTGTCCATTTCCTATCTCTTACTTCTTTCTCTAAGTCATACGCACTGCTGTCACCATGCAGTGACCTAGAATTGTCACTTCTATTATGATAGACAAGAACTTGGTAGAAACCCTTACGACATCAGCTTATCAGCTTCCAATATGTCTACAGCATGGATCCCTCACTGCTGAGTGAGTTCTTTCAAAATATTACATGCGTTTAAGCCTATACCTAGGAACAAAGATTTTCATTTATAAATAATTCATAAATATCTACTGACTGTCCATGAAGTACAAGGAAGAATTTGTTCTGAAAAGGCTAACAAACACTAAGAGATGGTTGCTTTTTGTTTTTTGTGACAGGGTCTTACTACATAGCCCTGTATGGCCTGGAACTCAGGTATCATTCTGCCCCTGCCTCCCAAGTGCTAGTGTTAATGGTGTGTGTTACCACGCCCAGATGAACAGGTGTTCTTACCCTGTTATAAATGTCACTTCTCTTTCTGTATGAATAGAGTCAAGATAATTATACTCAGAAATTGGCCAATTTGTCAAGCTTGATTAAAAGGATACAATTCTAAATTTTTGGTAAAATTTTTAATTGCTTCATATTTTGAATTATAAAATATGGCTAGCAAAAGGGCTATATTTATTTGTGTTTTCCTTTGTTCACTGGTCTTTCAAGTTTCTGCAAATATGACATTATAGACTTTAAGTTTTAAGTATTTATTAGACAACGAGCCACCCTCTGAATCTTTCTAACTCCTTCCTATAGTTAAAATTTTAAAAAGTTGCCGGGCAGTGGTGGCACACGCCTTTAATCCCAGCACTCGGGAGGCAGAGGCAGGCGGATTTCTGAGTTCGAGGCCAGCCTGGTCTACAGAGTGAGTTCCAGGACAGCCAGGGCTACACAGAGAAACCTATCTTGAAAAACCAAAAAAAAAAAAAAAAACCAAAAAACAAAAACCAAAAAAAACTCTGAAGTTTATCACCACCTTTTGTGAAACCTGGCCACAAAATCTTCTCCCTGTTGTAATTATCTTGCCCATAAGCTATCATGTAAGACATGTTTGTATATGACCTTATTTTGAGATAGAATCTTATTATGTAGCTCAGGCTTGCCTTGAACTAAGTGGCCTTCCTACTTCTGCATTCAAAGTGCTGGGATTACAGGAATGAGCCTGTAAATCTAACGTGTAATACTGTCTTATTCTACACACTATAATTATGTAAGCTCCTATACTTAAGATAATTTCCATTTTCAACAAAACTGGCAATCCTTTTCAGGACATTAGGAATATTCTGAACAGTTAGGGAGAGATGGCTCAGTGGTTCAGTTCCCAGCATCCACACTGAGCAGCTAGCTCACAAGCATCCTTAACTCCAGCTCCAGGGAAATCTGATGCAAATAAAATCCTGAAGCAAGGCAGAGGTGGTGCACGCCTTTAATCGCAGCATGGTGCATGGGGGTGGAGAATGGACTGGGATGCACAGACAGGCAGATCTCTTGTGAGTTTGAGACCAGCCTGGTCTACAGAGTGAGTCCAGAATAGCTAGGGCTACAGAGAGAAACCCCATGTCTAAAACAAACAAACAAGAAGTGTACTTTTAAGCAGACAACTTGACTTCTGTTATTCTAAGCGTTGGCTTATTGTTACTGTTTTGTAAGATCTGTAACATTCTAGCTCTCTACCTATTATTTCACGGACAACGCTAATTTAATAGCAAAGTGCTTTAAATCATACTTGTTAGAAAACAGAGAAAAGTACTCTCCTAACACTATTATCTGTGTATAATGAACTCTCTGCTAGTGCCATTTAGTAAGTGAAGAAAACAGATCCCACCCCTCCACTGGAGTTTTCAAACTTACTAGTAGATTCATAGGGACTATGAACATTTTCCAAGTGGCACTGGAGCTGGAAGGGGGTGGAGAACTGGCGGTAACAGTGTTGGCAGATAGTGTGGCCGTCCACCTCGCCATTCTGCTGATCAAGTTCTACGTGGTGCTTCATGTGGTTCATAAATCTGTAGCACAAAGAGTACAGAAAACTAAGTCAGCAGTCTAGATAGAGTTATGAACAAAAATTATTTGCTGCCCTTCTCCAACTTCCTCCATTTGGGAGAGTCTTTTTCTGAGCCCAGAATGATGGTCTTTACAAATTCTGTACATGTGTGTGTGTCTGCGTATAGCGTATTTACTCATACATACAAGTGCTGAAGGGAGCCACAGCTGGAGTTACAGACAACTGTGAGCCAACTAATGTAGATACTGGACCTGAACTCAGGTCCTCTGTAAGAGCAGAATGCACTTTTAATACTGCATCATAGCTAGTATTTCCTAAAAGACAAACTTAACTATGTAATAAGAACACCTGTGTATTCTGTGCAGGAGCGCCTCTAGGCTGTCTCAGGCTTACCGAATGTTGTTCTTTAGCCTTTTAGTACAATGAGGGCATCGGAAAGACGTGGCAACCTTAGGAAAGCTTGTGAGCTGGGCTGCTCTGCCCCCATCCCGTCCGTAGTAGAAGTCGTCGACTAGCATTATGAGCTTGGCCTGCACAGCGTCGCCAGCATTCTCATTTGACTCTGGCGCTTTGGTAGGTGGTGAGAGAGCAGGAATGGGCGTAGAGGAGGGTGTGGAGGTAACAGGGGCTGTCTTCTCGGGGGATGAGGGCTTTGCTGCCGATGGGACACTGGGCTCTGCATCCAGGGACTTGCCTTTCTTTTGGTACTCAACCATTTCCGGGCAGCAGTACTGTAAAAGAAATGACATCACCATTCCATTTACCAGGAACTAGGATGAGCTAAATCCATCATGTCACCAACAGTCCCTCGGAATGCTTTGTTAATGTAGGCAATAAAGGACATGATTTTGGACACTGGGATCTCATTTAAGCTGTTCAGGGTAGGTCGCTGGGTTCATAAACTCTTCCTGCCTCAGCCTGCTGGGTGGCTGGCTGCCAGTATTGCCAGCATGGCTGCGCTGGTTTTAAGGCCGTCCTCGTCCAGCTTTCATCTTGTTTTCTTCAGCAGCCCCAGAGCTTACCCTTCTCCTTTCTATGCCCACACAGCCCCAAGCACTGCGCCTCCCACTGCTCCCTCCTGCCTGTCTCCAGCCTTGTACCAGTATCAGTTGACCCTGAGCTTTCTAGAGAAAGAAGTCCCACTGCTCCATTTGGACTGACAAAAGAAAACTGCAAGACTACAAATAAAGCAGGAACAAGGGAACAGGCTTTCATACTCCCAGTGACAGAGTTAAAATGGAGCTGAGGGTGTAAACATTGCTTGAGGTCTTATCTAACAAACTTGCTGCCCTGTGAGATCAGATCTATCATGTAGGACAGTAAGTGCTCAATCACCTATCACAGTCCCAGTTTACACAGCCCTGTTCTACCACAGAACAAAAGAAAGAACAGCTTTTTATAAAGTTTCCAAGACAGTTTAAGCATCTGCTTTTCATGATCCCAGTGTCAGAAGAGGTAGAAGAGGCCACTTAAGCTGGATCTTTATCATGGGTGGTATCACTTACACACATGTGACCTCTCAACGCTTCAGTAACACGGAACTGAGCATTACACCGTGGGCATATTTTCCGTCCACCGTCCTGGAGGTCAAACACTGGGATGGAAGAGGTCACTGGAAGAAGGGAGAAGAATTGATAAGGTTAGCAGTGCAAACGGGCCAAGACTGCACAGTCCCTGAGAAGAAAGCCAACAGTAAAGAGCAAGCGTGAAAGACCACTGTGTGTGAGACACAGTCCCTTCACTGCTCTAATTCTAGGCCAGAGCTGGCAAACTGAAGCCCAGAGACCATCTCAGCTAGCAGCCAGTTTATAGTTTGACTCATGAGCTAGAAATGCCACACACCCCTTTTTAAAACCAGCAACCCCAATTAGGTAAAGTTTTTTCCTTCCTCTCCCATTTATGGCTTTTTGGTTTGTTTTCAGAGAGCATCCAGGTAAACACTGAACTCATGATTAACCTGCCTCCACCCTCAAGTGCTGGGATAACAGTCATGTACCATGTGCTTGGCAGACACCTTTCTTTTTAAAGCTGTAATGGAACTGAGCACGTGTCCCTGTAAATTCAGTACTTGAGGGGAGGGAGGGAGGAGGATCAAGTCCCAGGCCAGCTTGGTCTATACATCTAGTTACAGACCATTTGGCCTACAAAGGGAGACCACATTTTAAAACAAAACTAATGTATCTAATTGTGACACTATGATATACAGAAAACAATACTCAGAGTGTAACTAGCTTGAAGTCTATGCTTCAGGGGAGTAAGTACATTCATTTTAATTCTTTTTTTTTTGGTTTCTCGAGACAGGGTTTCTCGGTGTAGCCCTAGCTGTCCTGGAACTCATTCTGTAGACCAGGCTGGCCTCGAACTCAGAAATCCGCCTGCCTCTGCCTCCCGAGTGCTGGGGTTAAAGGTGTGCGCCACCACCGCCCTGCTGAGTAAGTACATTCATATTGTATAATCTCCAGAACTTGTCTCAACTTATAAAATGGAAACTATTTTGGGGACAGTTTTATCTAAGACAGTGCCTCTTGTAGCCCATACCAGCCTTAAAGACAAGATACAGTGGAGGCTGGCTGTGAATTCCTGACCCTCCTGCCTACACGTGCCAGGGACCAGGATTACAGATGTGCACTACTATCTCTGGCCTTTCTGACCAGGGTCTCCTTATGCAACCCTGGTTGGTCTGGACTTTGATACCACCCTTAAAGTTCCCCATGTTGTACTGTGTCAAAAAATACTTTCTATACATACAAGTAACATTATATGGACTCAACAGGTTATATTTAGGAATATGCATATATATATATGTACAAATACATATGTATACATAATAACAACTAATGAAACAAGAGGCCATGAGTTTATACTTGTAGAAAAG
This sequence comes from Uromys caudimaculatus, assembly GCA_028551405.1. Classification (NCBI taxonomy): domain Eukaryota; kingdom Metazoa; phylum Chordata; class Mammalia; order Rodentia; family Muridae; genus Uromys; species Uromys caudimaculatus. The sequence goes on along the minus strand of CM052704.1, from coordinate 69,820,705 downwards.
TGGGGAGGGATATGTGGGAAGGTTTGGAGGGAGGAAAGAGAAAGAAATATAATTAAAATATAGCCATAAAAATAAGAATTTCTGGAAAGAAAAAAATTACTTCCTTTTTAAGTCTAAGCAAACACACTATTGTGTGAACAGAATACATTTTGTTTATCCATTCATGACTGGAATGTGACTTACGCTGTTCTCACCTTTTGCCTATTGTGACTGACACTGCTTACAAGTTTCTGTTCTAGTCTCTGCTGTCGACTCTTTTCAATCTATGCTCAGAGGCAAAACTTCTGAAGCATATGAAAATTTAAAATTTTTTTTGAGACGCATCATACTATTTTTCACAGTATCTGTACAGTGTTCTGTCCCTGCCAATATACACAGAATTCCACTTTTTCTATATCCTCACCTAAATGTCACATAAATGTGTTTTGTGTGTGTGGTCAGAGAATGTATGGGAGTCAGTTCTGTCCTTCAGTGTGGGTCCCAGAGATCAAACTCAGGCTGTCAGGCTTGGCAGTAAGCAGCTCTGCACGCCGAGCTACCTTATCCTACTGGCCCATTTTGTTACTTTTAAAAACAACTACAGAGGCTGGATAGATGGCTCAGTTAGTAAGAACACTGGCTGCTCTTCTGGAACCCTGGTTTCTCAAGCATTCACATGGTGCTACCAAACATCTTTAACTCTAGTTTCAGGAGACATGACACCCTCTTCCGGCTTGTATGGCCATCAGGCATGCACACAATGCACAGACACATAAAATACCCATACACAACAAGTAAGAAAAACTAAAAAAGGCAAAACAACAAAAAACAATAGCTTCCTTTTACTGTATTCTGACACTTTATTATAGTCTGAATTATCCAACTTCAATCCACGTATTTCAGGAAGAAAGAGTCTAGTCATTTGGCTAGATCAAAGCACTACTTCTCATAATCCTAGACCCTCTCTGAAGAGATCTTCTTCCTAGCTGCACATCATCTTCTCAGTTATCAGACAAAGGAAGTCCTTACAGCGTTTTCATGCACACCCGGCCTTGGCTGATTCTCTACCCATGTCTGCTCCTTTCCTTTACGTACCCGTTCCTGCTTGCAACCCCAGGACTCCCCTTTCCACGTCCTTATCACATGGGTGTCTCTGTCTCTGTCTCCCCCCCATCTCCACTCACCTCTTTTCCCCCACCATTTGCACCTTTGTGGTTTCCTGGCCTCTGTCTACATTTATTCATACATAAATAGACACTTATAAAAATAGAAATTAGGATAGATGAGAAAACATACAGTATTTGTCTTTCTGAGTTGATTTGGCTAGTTAGTTGGGTTGTTTGCTTGTCTTCTGAGTAACTATTCTAATGGATACTGATAGTATTTTACCATGGTTTTTGTGTTTCCCTAAGGAGACTGATGCTGCTGGCATCTGATGCTTATCAGATATTTCATGACTATCTTTAGAGATATGTCTCTCCCCCCTGCCACCTGCTGGGGATGGAACCCAGATATCACACACTGGGGAGGGATTTTATCATTGCTACTTCTCTATAAGCCCTCTTTGCCTCATTAAAAAAAAATTGTTTGTTTTTTGCTTTTTCAGATAAGGGTTATATAACCCTGGCTGTTCTGGAACTTACTGTTCATATAGACCAGGCTAGCCTCAAATTCAGAGATTTGCCTGCCTCTGCCTCACAAGTGCTGGAATTAAAAGCTCAGGCCACTATAACAGGTACAACAACAATAAAACCCCAAACATTTTGTGTGTTTACACACATGCCACAGCAGGTGTTTTGAGGTCAATGGCTCACTCCATCATGTAGGTTCCAGGGATAGAACTCAAGTGGTCAGCTTGGTGCAGGTACCTTTACCTACTGAGCCATCACACCTGCTTTGCCTCATCTTCAACTGGTGGTAGTGGTGGTGGGTTGTTATTGTTGCACAGTGCAGGAATTTTTTATATATTAGTAGTAATTTCTTAGTGCATCATATCCACCACCTGTCCCCATTCTATAGGTTACTTTTTCATTGTGCTGTTAGTGTTCTCTGATGCATGTAAGCTTAAAATTTCAAATTTAGCAATTTTTATTCTTGCCTGTGCTTTTGGCATCCAAGAAATTATTGTCAAATCTAATATTGTAAAGCTTTCTTCCTATGCTTTTCTCCTAGGAATTTTGGGTTTGGTCAGTTGTTTTATGGCAGGACCTCACATGTGTACAGTGATCTTCATGCACTGGCCTCCTGACTGCTAGATTACAAGTATAAGCCATCATATTGGTTATTTAATTTTTAGACTAGTTCTCAGCACTGTTGTCTTAGACCTTTGATCTAGTACCCTTGGTCATACTGGGTACACAGCAATCCTTTTTGTAGGTCTATTTACAGGCACGTGTAACTGTGTTAACCTTTCTTCTTTTTCTGTTTGTACGTGGTATATACATGTGTGTATTATGCATGTGTAGATATGTTCACCTGTGGAGGCCATAGGTTAATAACTTCAGGCCCCTTCTTCTATCACGCTCCAAATTATTTCTGAGACAGGATCTTTAATCCTGATAGTCACCGAACTGTTTTAGATAGACTGAGAAGCCAGTGAGCACCATGACCCCCTTGGTGCTGAAGTCACAAGCATGTGCCACCATGCTGGCTTTTACTTGGCACTGGGGGATCTAGGTCAGGTATTCATGCTTAGGCAGCAGGCACTTTACTAAGCCTCATCCCCCATCCCCTCATCCCCTACCCCCCATCTCCTCATCCCCCACCCCCCACCCCCTCATCCCCCACCCCCCACCCCATCCCCTCATCCCCCATCCCGAGTTGGCTGGTTTGTTTGTTTTGGATTCTTGAGATAGATTCTCGCTGTGTAACCCAAGCTGGCCTCACACACACAAGCCCTTTCTTTTTCTCAGGCTCCTGAGAGTTGAGATTACAGGCAGGCACTACCACATGCCAAATTCATGTCAAGCTCTCTTCTGAGTTTTACAGCTTCTGTGTTTGCTTGGGTTTTGATTTACCCAGAGGTTTTTATTTTGTTGTTGTTGAGCCAGGTCTTCTTTGTATTACCCTGGCAGGCCTATAACTCACTCTACAGACCGAGATGGCCGCAAACTCACAGGGGTGCTCTGTCTCCGCAGCCCAAGTACTGGGATCAAAGGCATTCACCACTACATCTGCTTTGAATTAGTTTTTATATTGCATAGAAAGTAAGAATTTCAATTTTTTGTGACTATCTAGTTTTTTCAGTGTATTTAAAAAAGATTCAACATTTTTTAAATAGTTGAAGTGAAACCAAAAGAAAAATTTGAAGCACATGAAAAGTATATAAAATTCTAAATTCAGAGCCATAAACAGCTTTAGTGGGACAGGGTTCAGCGTTCAGCAGCTTGCCTACTATCGGCAGCTGCTTGTGTACAGCGGCACCAGTGGACGGGTGTAAGCACTGGGAGCAGAGAACAAGTTTCGCACAAAGCTTAGAATAGTCACAGAAAGTTACCAGTTCCTGTTCTGGACCACTAAAAATCCTCATATTCATATTCTCTATCTTCCTGAAAACCTCTCTAGTACACCTCAACTTTAAAAACTCCTCTCACAGAGGCCAGAGAGATGGCTCAGTGGTTAAGAGCACTAGCACTGGCTGCTCTTCCAGAGGTCCTCAGTTCAATTCCCAGCACCCATGTGGCAACGCACAACGGTCTATAATTGCAGTCCTACATGAGATCCAATGCCCTCTCCTGATGTGCAGATGGACATGAAGACAACACACCCACATGCATAAAATAAATACATCTTTAAAACCCCCCTCCCCCCGACATCTTTCACCAACCTACCCACGTCTCTAATTGTCCAGGCTGCGGCAGGTACATTTTCAATTGTCCACGTTACCATGTCTGTAACAACGAATCAAGTACCTGCACCGCTTTACTTCTCCATTTCACAATAGTGTCAATGTAATAAATGCTTTATTAAGGTTTTCTGCATGACTGACTGGTGTTTCAGTCTCTCACATTACCTTTCATTGAAGATTCGGGTCCACTGGTTCTTTGAGCAGAACTGTTGTTAGACACCACCACTGGCCCAGGACTCTGGCCCAGGGAAGGGATAGTGTTAAGAGTATTCACCAATTTGGCCACTTCGTTGCTATTTTCACCTGTAACCCCAGGTCGCTTCACAGTGACAAAGCTGGCAATGCTCACTGCAGGTGGAGAGGGGAAGGAGGGAGCTACATTGACCAAGTGAAAATCATCTGTTTCCCACCCACTACCCCATGCTGTTCTGCCGTCTCCTCATCCACATCTCACCTAGTTTGGGATTCGAGGTCTGGTTGGACTGGCCTGGAGGCTGACCAGCTAGCTGCCCCAGTGAGGTTGGCTGTGTGGCAGTGGGAGTGGTGGAGGTACTGGGGGTGGACTTGGTCTGCTGTGACTGTGACTGTGGGACAGTGCTTCGGATGGTGAGAGTAGCTGGGATGACGGTGGTAAAGGTGTTGGTGGTGGGCCTCACAGGCATTGTGGAGCCTGGCCTCACGGGGGTCATCTGAGAGAACACTTGTGGGACGCCAACTGTCGGCTTAACAAACTGTGTACCTGGGGCTTTTAAAAGAGAGACAAAAAAAGTCCCAAACCTTCATCAGTGAGCTCACCTATAAAATATTTTCTTGCCTTTCCTAGAAATACAAGAACAGGAAAAAGTTATTCCCTAAACTGACTGAGTGATCACCAGAGGTTACTAAGAGTAGTATCAATCTTAACATCTAAGCAACTGTAGCTGTCCACTGAACAAAAAGAATTATCCAAAGTTTTGTAAAGCAGTAATTAGAAGAAATTCCCACCACTTCCTTTCAGACACCTTCCACACTATCCTGTTTACAACAGCTTGGCCTCCATATAAGAAGTGGGAAAAGAAAGGGTATATACAGGCCAAAGGGCAGACTTGGTCCTTAAAGTCTTACTCTAAAGAATTTTCCATTTTCTTCTATACACTCAAATAGGACAGGCAATCTGCTCTACTAGAGTCCCAAAGGTTAACCTTTCTCTAGAACAACTGTAGACAATTCCAGTGAGAAATATTTAGAGAATACCAGAATGTTATAGAGAAGTCTGGTCAGATTTATGCCCTAAAAAGCCCTGAAGGCTCTGAAACAACAACAAAAGAAACAAAAAACAAAACAAAAAAATGCTTTAGAAAGCCAACTACAGAGACCCCGACTGCACTTGCGTTTATTTGAGCATGTGTGTATATGTGTGTGGGGGGGGCATGCACACCACAGTGTACAAGTGGAGGTCAGAGCACACCGTGTGGGAACTGGTTCTTTCTTTCCATCCTGTGGCTTCTAGGGAGTGAACAGAGGTTGTCAGGCTTGGAGGCGAGTCCCTTTAGTCCCGAGACACCTACTGGTCCTGAGGACCGTTTACACAATTAATAAAGTTATTCTCTTTTTGAGCCAAACTGCAGAAAACCTAGTGTGTAGGAAATGTGACTTGGGTGGGAAATTACAAGCCTCTTCTTTTGGTGCTGGAAGGTGATCCCAAGGCCTCACGCAGTGCTAAGAATCTACTCCGGCTACAGCCCCAGCCCCAAGATTCTTTAATATTCCATTACATGGTCATTAGTGGTATTATCCTCAAAGCATATATCATTTACTTAATTTATATCTAAAGTTTCCCCAACCTCTGCCTTAGTTTATTTCTTGAGACAAGACCTGGCCTTGAATTCACAGTAATTCTCCTGCTTCAACCTCCTGAATGTTGGATTCCAGGAGTGTGCCACCATACCTGGTGGCATATCCAAAATCTACATTTAAAATTAAAGTAAAATTCAATTTATAATCCTACCACATAAGTGAGTACATGTATATGGAATATTAGATTTGTGAGTTTGCATTAACAATATTCTTTCAGGATAACAAATAGCTGACCTCATCAGCAGATATGATAATGACTAAATAAGACGTATTTTTATCTCACGAAGGGTAGTGAAAGTTAAATATAAAAATAAAATTACCACCTGCCCAAAGATTAAAAAGACTTTTTAAAATTGGGTTTAAATTGTTAACATGGTTATTTTAAAATTTTGTTTAAATACATGCTTCCAAATGATCTAGAATATTTTGAAACAATAAAAACAAGTATCTGGATGCCAGGTTATAAACATCTCCTTACCTGGGACCAGTGTAATTGGTCTAACTGTTTGGCCTTGCTGTACGTTCAGCACAATCCCAACCTGATTCATTGCATTTTGTACAGGCCGAACGTTCCTTACAGGAAATCCCTGTATTAAAAAGAAAAATGACCTTTAACATAGAGATCATCGAGCCAGACTCTGACTACGGTATGACTGACAGCTTCACAGTCTTATGGAGCGCCTCTCTATAGTGACAGCTTTCAAATGACTAAAATGAAGAATTTTAGGAAATTCTGGCATGCTATTTTTGTGGGGTGTTTTGTTTGTTTTTGCTTTGAGACAGGTCTTGCTATGTAGCCTAGGCTGCCCCCAAACTCTTAATTCTGTTGGCAAACATCTTTGGTTTTTTGTTTTGTTTTGTTTTGGTTTTTGGAGACAGGGTTTCTCTGTGTAGCCCTGGCTGTCCTGGAACTCACTCTGTAGACCAGGCTGGCCTCGAACTCAGAAATCCACCTGCCTCTGCCTCCCAAGTGCTGGGATTAAAGGCATGCGCCACCACTGCCCGACTTGTTTTGTTTTTTGAGACAGGGTTTATATAGCCCAGGTTGGCCTTAAACTTGCTATGGAGCTCAGGCAAGCCTTGAATTTATGACAATTTTCTGCTTCATTCTCCCAAAAGCTGGGGTTACAAGTATGTATCACCACACCCAGAGTGTTTTGCAGACTATTAAGTAACCAAAAACAACAAAACTATGCATCCACACGCTGGTGTGCTTTGAAGGAAAAAACAAAATCACTAATAGTATTTAATCTAGTGTACCAACATATAAACAATCCTTTTTAAAAATATGTGGCTCTCAAAGCCCACTCCAAAGGCCATAAACCCCTGATAAGTATTAAGGCAGAGAGAAGCATGTGCTTTCAATTCCACTCAAGTTTGGGCTCTCAACTTCCAATCAGTAGTACACTGCATGGCAAAGCCGTCCTCCTCCTCCTCCTCTTCCTCAAAGATCACTTATTTTATACATGTATTCAAAAGCCAATGAGTTCACCCTAGGGGACGGAAGCCAGGCAAAAGGTATCCCTTGCAAGGCAATGTGAAGGCTTCCGTTTTTTTTCTTAAGATTTATTTTATGTGTATGAGTGTCTTCCCTGCCTGTATGTATGTGCACCACAGGGATGCCTGGTGTCTATGGACGTCAGAAGGCATCGGGCCTTCTGAAAGTGAAGTTACAGACACAGTTGTGAGCTGACATGTAGGTGCTGGGAGTTGAACCTGAGTCCTCTGCTAGAACAACACATGTTCCTGATGGTAAGCCATCTCTCCAGCCCTGAGGGAAGCCTTTCCAATTCTAACTTTCCCAATGATTCCTGTTCAGACTTTAATCAACTTAACTGACCTCTCAGGTATATGTACAGGAAATACCATGGAGTCACGATGCTATCTATGCTGGGCATTCCACAGGCAGAATCCCATGAAACAGTACAAAGAACCTCAGTTTAACAGACAGAACTCTTAACAGTGATGAAGACCCTGTCCAAGGCAGAGCCTCTGGAGGCTATCTCCCCTACCAGGCCTAGAATTTGAAGTCCCACTCACCTGGGTAGTGATGAAGATAGGTTGTGAGGCCACGGGGGAGCTAGTCACATGATTGGCATTCTGCATGACCTGAACAGGTCTCAATACTGGTTGGGTAACCATTGTTCCCAGACCTGGTGCTGGATTTTGGGTCAGGATGAGTGGCTGTCCACCTTGCTGGACCAAAGTATTACCAGCTAAAGGGTAAAAGGCAGGCAAAACAAAGGGAAATAGAACAAGAAAGGGATATGAGAAACATTGCTAAACTTATATTCATAAGAAACATTATTATTTCAGTTAAGAAACAGTGTCTCAGATATCAAAATTATTTAACTGCTTTTACTCAGGCTTAATGTCACCAAATTCACTACAACTTAAGCTTCACCCAACTCTACAACTAACAGAATACAAGTGGGTCAGGGCAGTTCCCTAACCCACCCATGCCTTACCTAAGGCTGAAAGGCACCAGTTCCTACCTTCACACTAATGAGTTAAGTTACCACATACTTCTTCCCAATCAGCAGAGCCAAAAAAGGTAAGACTTTCCATATTTTAAGTAAAATCTTTTTGTAAGAAGGTAATTTGTTAGCTAATCCCCTTTTAAACTTTTCCTTTTTTTACATGTACTTATTATAAATTGTGTGTGTGTGTGTGTGTGTGTGTGTGTGTGTTGGAGGCAGCTCTCAGGTCTCAAGTTTAGTGGCAAGTGTCCTTTACTCATTCACTGAACCATCTCACTGGCCCTAAACTACCTTGTTGTTTGAGAACGGTTCTCATTTAGTTTGACCCAAAATAACATGAGACATTCTTCTATAGGAAATACCAACTGTGGTGGTTTGGGTGAGAACGGCTCCTATAAGGTGTTATGTTTATGTCTGAATGCTTGGGCTGCAGTTAATGGAACAATTAGAGAAGGAATGGGATGTGTGGCCTTGTTGGAGATGTTCTCTGAGACTTCCCTGTTAGAGCCCAGACTGGCTGCAAACCCTCCGTCCTAAGTACAGGTCATGTGTGCACATTCATATCCAGTGCTCACTGTAGCTCTGTAGAAGTGAAATGTCAACATATCTTTTTATAATATATCGTTAACATGTAACCAAATGATGGTTATCAAAAGTGTTACAAAAGGCTGGAAATGTAGTATGGTTGGCAGAGAGCTTCCCCAGCATACACGAGGCCTCTGTTTCAAACCCCAGCCCTGCACAGCCAGGCTTGCGGTGTGTGTCTGTGATCCCGACATCAGAAGGGTGAGGACTTCAAGGCCATCCCTGTTGCTATAGCAAGTTTGAAGCCAACCTTGAAAACAATAGACCAAGGCTCAAAAACAAGACAAAAAATGTGTGCATATATATATACATCTGTAAATCTAGCACTTAAGAGATAGAGGCACTAAGATCAGAAATCCAAGGCCAGCATCAGCTAAGTAGGAAGTTCAAGGATTGCCTGAGCTATCTATATGAAATCCTGCCTCAAAAACAAAATAGAGGGCTAGAGAGAGAGTTGGCTCAACAGTTAAGGTTAGGGTTAAGGTTAGTTAAGAGCTTTTGTTGCTCTTGTAGAGGATATGGGTTCAATTCCCACTGCAACCATCTGTAACTCCTGTTTGCCCTCTTCTGACCTACAATGGCTCCAGGCACACACAGGGTGTAAGACAAGTGTGCAGGCAAAACATTAATATACAAAAAATAAATAAACTAATTAATTTAAAAAGCAAAAGAGCCAGGCATGGGAGCACAAATTTTTATTCCCAGTACCTGGGAGGCAGAGGCAGAGGCAGATAAACCTGTGAGTTCCAGACCAGTCTAGTCTACAGAGTGAGTTCTTAGCCTGAGTTATATGATAAGACCCTATTCTAAAACAAACAATAAACCAATTAAAGTAATAAGTAACTATTAAAATGGTAAAACATTCACTATGTACTGCAAGATAAATAAAAGTAGGGGAAATGTGGTCTGAATGATTCTATTTTTGTAAAAAGACATCACCACACAAAAGTGCAGAAAAATAACTATTTGCATAAATGAAGAATTAGTCATTTCCACATGATTGGACAGTTAATCCCCCACCCTTTTTGACTTTGTTGCCTAGATTTTCTCTATTTTTCCTCTCTCCAACTCTAAAGTTCTTTAAGACAGGTCTTGCCTTTGAACTCACAACCCTGAGTACTATGATCACAGGCATGTACTGCTACACCTTGCCCTGTTTCTAGCATTTTCTACACTTTGTGTATGCATGTGTATGTATATATGCATGCCGGTGGAGGGCAGTAACTAGCCTCAGGTGCTGTCTGCTCGTTTTGGCTTTGGTTTTAGACAAGGTCTTTCACTAGCCTGGAGCTGGATGAAAAGGCTGGACAGTGAACCCCAAAGATCCATCTCTTCCCATCTCCTTGGTACCCAGGACTTTACATGAGTCCTGGGAATCGAACTCAAGTCCTTGTGCTTGTGTGGCAAGCACTTTAATGAATAAGTCATTTCTCCAGTCCCTGTTCTTTTTCTATGACAGGGTCCCATGAAGCTCAGGCTGGCTTCAAATTCACTATGTATCCAAGGATGACCTTTAACTTCTGATGTTCCTGCCAACTTGTAGGGTGCTAGAATTGCAGGGATGTGCTGCCACACCAGGGTGCGTGGTGCCGCCACACCAGGGTGCGTGGTGCCGCCACACCAGGGTGCGTGGTGCCGCCACACCAGGGTGCGTGGTGCCGCCACACCAGGGTGCGTGGTGCCGCCACACCAGGGTGCGTGGTGCCGCCACACCAGGGTGTGTGGTGCTGGGAC
>CM052704.1:69773820-69810144 GCA_028551405.1 Uromys caudimaculatus | reverse complement strand
CTAAATGAACTACATCCCCAGCCCCACATATTATTCTTACAACAACAAAATTTATTTCTTTTTCTTTCTTTCTTTTTTTTTGGTTTTTCGAGACAGGGTTTCTCTGTGTAGCCCTGGCTGTCCTGAAACTCACTCTGTAGACTAGGCTGGCCTCGAACTCAGAAATCTGCCTGCCTCTGCCTCCCAAGTGCTGGGATTAAAGGCGTGCGCCACCACTGCCTGGCTAAAATTTATTTCTAAAGAAAATAAATTTAGACAGACAAAGCAGAAGGGGCCAAGTTTAGGGCCAGCCTTGGCAGTTTAGCTAGATTCTACCTCAAAACATTTAAAAGGGGGCTGGAGATAAGAATATAGCTCAGTGCTAGAGTGTTCCTTTACCTCAGTAGGAGTGAGGCCTTATATTCAATTTCCAGTGTGTATGTGCAGGGGGGATGACACACGGCACAACAAAGACAACTATGTTCATTCAGTTCCTAATAATGCACATGCACACACACAGAAACAAATCCACCCAAAATTAAAAAACATAAAAACTAAGCATATGGTGGAAGATGCCTTTTTCACATTCAGGAGGCAGAGGCAGGTGGATCTCTGCAGGTCTAAGAACAGCCTGGTCTACAGACCAAGTTCCAGGCCGCCCAGAGCTACATAGAAAGACCCGATCTCAAAAAAGCAACAAGTAAATAACGTTCTTGTAGCAATATAATGAGTCTATGAAAGTATATATTGCTATGAATCCTAAAATGCAAACTATCAGGAATCATCTTCAGTGTGTAGAAAGTTATTGATTATGGAATACAAGTTGAGAATTGGTGGCACAGGTAGAGATCAAGAGTTCAAGGCTAAGGCTGGACAGTTGGCTCAGTAGTTTAAAGTTCGTATTTTGTTCTTAGAAAGAACTCAGGTTCAATTCCTAGCACCCACATGGCAGCTCACAACCATCTATAATTCCAGTTCCAAGGGCCCCAACACCCTCAGAAGGCACCAGACATGTAAGTGGCAAACAGACATATATATATTCAGGCAAAGCACCTATACACATAATATTTAAAAAAAAAAAAAAAAAGTCTGAGTAACTGGCCAGCCTAGGCTACATGAGACCCTGTTTTAAAACTCCAAACTAACTAAATTTTAGTTTCTCTTATCAAGAAAATGCCCTGAAAATGCTATTCTTTCACCATTTCATTCTAGTAGAAACAACTTTTTTCCTTAATACCAAGGAGCCAACAATCAATAATTCTCTCAAAGCAAATACACAACACAAAGCTGCCTGGAAAAACTCTTAACCAAATGGAACGGGACTCCTCTAATTTAAAGTGTGCGCGCGTGTGCGTCTGTGGGTGCATGCGTGCAAACAAAACCAACCAACCAACAGTCCCAGATCTCTAGAACAGTTAGCAATGCCGAGCTCATCTTCCAGAAAGTATCAGCAGCAAGCACCTGCTGATCAAAGTATCAGCAGCAAGCACCTGCTGATCTGACGCGGTCCAGCACTGACTGGACAAACAGCGCCACCTGCAGCGCTCCTTCCACAGCAAACAGCTCCTAAAGACACCTCCAGCTAGCACAGCCATGGAACTACCAGAGACTACCAACTACAAAGTTGTTTTTATTCTCTCATGCCTCTATCCCAGAGGGTGTTCCCAATAATCCCACTTACCATTGTTGTTGGCAATTAGTGTGACAAGAGTCTTCTTTGTACTGTCGCTGTTCTGTGCCCCACTGCTACTAACAGTAGTGGATGTAGAGAGGTGCCCAGCAACAGAAGCATGGGCAGCAATGGGCACTGGAGCTGAGACTGGCTGCTGGCTCACAGAAACTGTGGGGAAGGGAAGGCATAGTCACTTGGAGACAGGGACAAGTGACACTAAAGGATTCTGCTTCCACTCATTCCTCATTGTGTTTCGACTGCCAAAAGTTTCTTACTTTATCCCAATTATTGTCAGGATTTCCTCCTAATTGTCCCTCAGACTACCACTTACGACACAATCTCTTTGGTCTTTGTGTCTTCTGTTGCTCTGATAACTACCCTGCCAAACTCAACGTAAGGGAGAATGGGTTTATATGGGTCACAACTTCAGATTACAGTCCATCATTGTGGGGAACTCAAGGTTGCAAGAGCCTGAAGCTGCTCATCACATTATACTGAGTCAAGAACAAAGAACGTAAATGAATGCATGCATGCTAGTGCTCAGCTTACTCCACTCCTAAACAGCTCAGAATCCTCTTCCTAGGGAATGGTGCTACCCACAATTGGTAAGACTTCTGACATCAATGAAATATAACTAAGATAATCCTCCAGATATGTCCAAGGCCAACTTAATCTAGTCTCTGGTGACTCTAGATTGTGCCAATTTGACAAGTAAAACTAATCATCATATAATCTTTGTCTTACATTTCCTGGTTAATTAAGTCACTGCAGGGCTGAGAGATGGATTAATGGTTAGATCCATTTTTGTTGATGGATCAACAGAGAGTACTGGCTTCCAGAGGACCCAGGTTTAATTCCCAGCACACACGTGACAGCTACAACTGTCTGTAATTCCATTCCAGGGGATGCAGTGCCATCTTTTGGCACTGTGTACACCATGGATGCATGTGGTGTAGACATATATGCAGGCAAAACACCCATATGTTTGTTTGCTTGTTTTTTTTTAAATCTCAACAAAGTTATGTCACCAAACTCTGGAGTGGGACTTGAATGTTTTGCTTTCTACAGCACTAGTGTATCTTTAGGGTTCCCAGATTTAATATCACCACTACTAGAATTTATAGTCCTTCATAATAAGCCACCTGTAAAACCTATACTGTGTCCTTCAACCTAAATCAAAGCTATCTTCAGGTCTCAAGGAAAGACAAAAAAACAAAAACAAAAAACAAAAACAAAACAAAATAAAATAGCAACTGGTTTAACTTAGGAGAAAACCCCTACTTTGTGAATTCAGGGCAATAGAATTTTATCCTGCATCACTGATAAAATAAAAGGTAACAAATCTTAATTATAAACTGGCCACTAAAACACAAAACAATGTTTTCTTAGCTTAGAAAGGAAGCCAAATTCAAGGAAAACAAAATGTGCACTGACTGGGGATGCAGACCAGCTCTGATACACACTGCTTTACAGTCTTGTTCATGTATTTGATAAATATCATCCAATCTCTCAATATTTTAAGTGGATTAAACAGTGTTTTACAAACTTTATGAAGCAGCAGATACTCACATGCTACAGCATGGAAAAGAGGGCAATACCAACGCCATAAAAAGGCAGCCCTAGATATTCATTCTCTCTCTCTAACACCCACACCCACACCTCTAACACTCTACAGAGAGAGAGAGAGAGAGAGAGAGAGAGAGAGAGAGAGAGAGAATGTGAGAGAGAGGATGGATGAGAGAGAGAGAGAGAGAGAGAGAGAGAGAGAGAGAGAGAGAACACACGCGCAAGCGAGTGCATGAGCGCAGGGTCTCACTCTACAGCCCCTGGTTGGCCTGGAACTCATTATGTACCTCCAGCTTAAGGCACTCTGTCTCAAGCCTCCGTGGAGTTAGAATCATGGGTATAAGCCACCATGGCTCTCTCTGGGTTCTTTTCTTTTTTCTTTCTTTTTTGAGACAAGGTCTCATGCATCGCAGGCTAGTTTCAAACCTGTTGTATAACTGAAAATGACCCTGTATTTGTGATTCCCCTGCCTCTACCTCCACTGCTTAGATTCCAGGTATGTCCCACCATCCCTAGCTTATGTGGTGCTGGAGACAGAGCCTAGGCAACCACTACATAGCTGAACAACACCCCATCCCTCTCTCTGGATTCTTAAATTCTTTATATCACATATTCTTCATAATTCAATATAATTAATGTAAACAACTTAAGAACAAAGGAGCTCTAGTTACCGGGAGTAGTTTTATCCACTGAATTATAATCTTCAACCACAGAGTCCTCAATGACATCACTGATTTTCTGCCATGGCTCCAGTTCTTCCTCCTCACATTCCATAAACAGGTCGGTGTCCGCCATACTACAAGAAAAATAAAGTTAGTAAGATACTGGCCTAGAAGTGGAGCAATAGTTTTATACTAAATATAAAATATTTATTTGTTAGAAAAGGGATCGTTCTGTAAAATAGTCTGGCCTGACACTATGGTCTCCAACTCACAGCAATTGTTCTGCCCCAGCTTGCCAGTTGCTGGAATAGCATGAGCCGCCATACCCAGCTGCAATCAGGATACCCTTCCATATTACTGGATCGGAGTGACAACTTTTATCCTTGAATATTAATCTGTTCCATGGCAAATTCTTTAATAATTGGGCTTATAAAAGCTGAAGGTCTAATACTAAGAGGGTCAGGGCTAGAACTGTTGGGTCCGTTACAGTTTCCAGTAACTGCTGACACCTTTTAGCGTTACTTTATTTACTTCCTGTATACATGCACACAGGTATGTGTGCCACAGCACATATGAGGAAGGAGGTTAGGGACAACCTGCAGGATTGATTCTCTCCAACCACAGAGGTCTCGGGAATCACACTCAGGCTGTCAGGCGTGGCAGCAGCACTTTGATCTGAACCTTCTAGCCAGCCCAATACTTTTTTTTTTGATACTCACTATGTAGACCTAGTTGGCCTTGAACTTTTTATGGCCTTGCACTCACAGAAAGCTATGAGTTTCAGTCTCCCAAGTGAGGAACTAAAGGCAGCAATGGTTAAGGGGACAAGTGGGGAGGAGCGAGGAAGATGGGGAAGGACCTGAGTTCAGACCCCAGAACCAACATACAAAACCAAACCCCCAATCCAAAAAGCAAACAAACAAAACACTAAGTGAAGTGGTGAAGTACTTTTAGTTAAAGCACCGGAGAAGGAAAGAAATGGGCTGATTCTGAGACCTTGCTGAGTAGCCAGCCCAGACTGGTAGAAACAGCAGCTCAGGGTCAGTGAGGACCTTGTCTGTGGAAAGCAACAAGGGAAAATCCCTAACATCAACTCCCCCCCCCCACTATCACACACATACAATCTCACATACACTCTCTCACACACTCTCTCACTCACACACATATTTACACAAATTTTGTTGGAAAATTCCACAATGAAGCCCAATGCTGTAAAAGCTAATTTTATAATACTTCTAATAATACGTCATGCATAGTGCTTGCCAGCATGTTCAATGGTCCCCAGCATACACACAAATTAAAACTGTGTTAAGATACTATTTAGTGAGTGTGACGTTTAGGGTCTTTTGTTGGTGTTGCTGTTTTTGAGATAAGAGTTTCACTATGTAGCCCTGGAAATCAATTGGTAGACCACGCTGGCCATGGACTCACAGAAATATGACTATTTCTGCCTCCCAAGGTCATGTCTGACTCATTGGTTGTTATTTTGTTTTGTTTTTTCTGAGACAAGGTCTCTCTATGTATTCCTAGACGTCCTAGAACTCATTATGTATACCAGCCTGTCCTTGAACTCAAGAGATCCACTGCTTCTACCTCCTAAATTGCTGGGATTAAAGGCACTCCCCTCCATGCCAAACCTTGACATAGTTTTGTCATTAATACAATCTAGAATCACGAGAAGAGTCTCAGTGAGGGACTGCCTACATTGGGTCGGCCTATGTACATGTCCTGGGAAACTTTTTTACTTTATTTTATTTCATTTTATGTATATGAGTGTTTTTGCCTGCCTGTATGTATTACAGGATATTTAATTATTGTACATAGAAAACCCCCAATTGTTAGCAAAATATAGAAACATCATTTGTCAGATGCAGTTTGAGTGCTCATCTAAAAGCCTCCATAGATAAGAACGCTAAAGAATGAAAAGTCCCTGCCTAAGTTAAGGCAAGTTGCTTGGGAGAGGTCTGTGGTCTTTGCTCTATGATCTGAGGCAAAGTCAGCTGGACAGCCTTGAGCTACCCCACCATGACAGGTTTGGCCTCTACTGTGGCTTGCCCCACCATGCTGCTGACAGGGTTCAGCCAGCCAAGAGTGTACAGGAGGAGCTAGAGACCTCTTTTATAAGCAATTGGACCTTTGATAGAGCTCTCTTGCCCCCCTCTCCCCTTCCTGCCTTCGAACTGTCTTTAGGGAAAGAGCTCCAGGTAAGAGATAAGATTTCCTCTTTAGGCTTGCAGGAAGAACAGAGAAGCAGCCCCAGGCCACTGGTAAAACAGTCTTCTAGGAAAGAAAGCCAAGGAGGCTTCTTGGGTTTCGAAAAGCTCAAGAGAAAGGTAGACTAGACTAGTCAGGTACAATGACATAGAGAGAGACTTCTAAAGAGCTAGAAGTTTAGTTGTAGAATCAGGCATGTAAATAGAGATTTTGTATATAGTTCAGAAAACAAGGTTATCTCACTGAGCTAGCAGGTTTTAAACTCAGTTTATGCCTCTTGTCTCTTTATTGGTATAAATATTAGATAGTTTAAATGGTTACATGTATATTCGTGTGTCACCTGTGTGCCTTGAGCCCTTGGAGGCCAGAAGAAGGTGTGAGATGCCCCTAGAATTCAAGTTATAGATTGTTATGAGCCTCCATGTGGGTGCTGGTAATTGAAGCCCAGACCTCTGGAAGAACAGCCAGTGTTCTTACCACTGAGCCCTCTCTTCAGCCCTTGGACTGTCTTAATTAAATTAACTAATACAGAGGACACAGATCATTGTGGGCGTCACCATTTCCTAGACAGGGAGTGCTAAACTGCATAAGCTGAGAAAAACTAAGCTGACAGCAGTTAAGAGTTAGGGCTCAGCCGGGCAGTGGTGGCGCACGCCTTTAATCCCAGCACTTGGGAGGCAGAGGCAGGTGGATTTCTGAGTTCGAGGCCAGCCTGGTCTACAGAGTGAGTTCCAGGACAGCCAGGGCTACACAGAGAAACCCTGTCTCGAAAAACCAAAAAAAAAAAAAAAAGAGTTAGGGCTCTTCCAGGACTCAGATTCAATTCCCAGCACCCACATGGCAGATTGCAACTGTCCAGTGGATCTGGTACCCTTGCATAGACATACATGCAGCCAAAACATCAATGCACACAAAAATAAATCTATGTTTAAAAAAAGGAAAAAACTGATCTGAGCACAAGCAAACAGGTGAGCATGTATGTATCTATTTTCTGTTCTTGACTGTGGAAATGATGTAACTAGTTGTTTTAAATTCCTGCCTTGACTTCTCTGCAATGATACACTATAGCCTGGAATTGTAGGCTGAAATAAACCCTTTCCCACTAAATACATTTTTAGAAGATTTAGGTTTTGTCTGCATTAGTACCATATGTGTGTCTGGTGCCCACAGAGGTCAGAGAAAGTCAGATTCCCTGGAACTGGAGTTATGGATGAGTGAACCGCCACCTGAGTGCTGGGAACCAAATCCAAGTCTACTGCAAGAACAGCAAGTGCTCTAACCACTGAACCACCCTCCAGCACCTATGGAAAGTGCTTTATGTCCAGATATTTTTATCACAATAGCAGGAAGGACTGTGATTACTGATTGTTCTTTAAACTTTGCATCTAAGGTAAGACCCCATCTGTCATACTTTAGTATTTCCTGTCTAGGAATTCTGTAAATTGTTCCCAGGACCTTGGAGTCTACTTTAAATTGCAAACACTGCCTACATTATATACCTCTTTCAGAAACTCTGCACTACCATGAGCAGCTGCTGTTGTGCCCTCTAATAGGAGCTGAGAAGGGGTCAGTTTCTTTGTCTTGAAATGAAACTGTTAACTTTAGTTGAGAATTTTGGTTTCTTTGAAAGCCCAGTTATGTTATGTGACTATGTTTTTGTTTTAATCCCAGGTGTGGGATATGGAGCTGCTTCGGATTGTTCAGAGCAGCTCTGATTTTGTCTCATGTCTCGTGCTTTTGTCTGGCAGAGGCGTGATTCTGCCAACTGAAGATAGTTCATATTTGAAATTCTGAGGACTTTTTAGAGGGTATAAAAATACCAGAGCCCAGAGAGGCTGCTACAGTTTGTCAAGTGGTCATGAGCAAAGAGACCGGAAGAAGAAATGGGATCTTCTGACGATGGAGAATGGACTTGTTCCCACGGAGCTCAACGCCTCTAATCAGCAGGAAAGAATCTAAAGAGGTCTATACCCCCCATTTCCCCTCTAACCTTCTTTCTCAACTACCTAGTGTTGGGGGGGTTGGAAGAGATTGAGGTGGAGAAGGGTGTTAGAAAAAGAGCCCAACAGAGTATCCAAACATCTGGATACAGTTATCTTCAGTGCTCACACAAAGCCTTCATTGCAAAAGTTATAGGTGTCCTCGGAGTCTTAGTCCTGGAACAGTCAACCAAACTACTCTGTGTATAAACTTGACAGGCGTACTTTGGGCAATGCTCAATAGATGGCACTGTCTCCTTTGAAAATGTAAAACATCACACCAAGTCTCAATGAGTCAGGGACAACCAGGAGCTCGGTTAAAGCACTTAACTTGACTCTAGGGGGCCTTTAATCATTAATTTTAATTATGCATGTCTTTTCAAACCAAAACCACAAAGGGAAAGCAAAGAGTAAAATACCTAAAGTATTACTTAAATTCTCTCATCCTGCTTAACATATATAGATATTAGACAATGTAGCCAGAAACTGAATTCCAGAAAATGAAAAATAAAACTACAGGGCTACAAGACCACATCTTGTCTCTCTATAACTGTCTCGTAAAACTGCCTCCTTCCTCCCTCCTCTGCCCCTCAAGTAGTTTCCTTTTTCTCTCAACTGCTGAGCCATCTCTCCAGTCTCCTTTTCCTCTCTGTTCTCTCGAGAGTTGGGCATATCCTAGTCTGTCAAATATTTCCCTAATCCAACACTTTGTCTGCTACTCAATTAGATATCACTTTCCAACATGGGTGCTTGATTCCTTCTACAAACTAACCTTACCTTCTTGTCTGGGATTAAAGGGTCTGCCTGTATTCCAGTCAGAGGCATTAAATGTATGTGCTGAGGGCTGAGCCACACCACAACTTAGAAACAGATGTTTTCAGCGAATAACACAATCTGGGGTTTACAATGTGATCACATATCCTGCAACAACATAATTTTTCCAGTGATTAAATTTGTTTCTCTCAGGAAAAAGGCTTACTCAAAAACTGAAAAATGGGAATGCAAGATGTTTAAAAATAACTTTCCCCCTCATTTATTAAAAAATGTAAATAAAATTCGTTATCAGGAAAGTGTCTTTTTTTTAATGTAGAAGGAATTCAGAGCTGATCAGTAAGGCTGTCCAACCCAGTAACTGCTGACTGAGAGCATGTTTTATACTTATCCCAAAATCTATCTGAAAGACAATGAGGCCGAGACTTTCAAAACAGTACTTCAGTCTGCCCTAAGGTGGTATCTCACGATGTGACCAATTCCTTTCATGTAGCATGCAAATCGTCTGGGGTAGAAAGGTGTCAGCATAAATGACAGTCTTGTTGGGGTCTAACCTCCTTGCAGCACCCCAGTTTATCTTCAGGGCTGGGGTGAGAACTCAGGTTAGGGCCAGCATGGGGGGAGGGAACCAGGGTCCCTGGGGCCTCTGGGGCAAGTAAGCCTAGCTTCTCAGGTGACAGTCCTAAACACCCCTCCACCAAAAAAACAAAAACAAAAACAAAAACCAGGTGAACTGGGCTGATGGTCAGTGTTTGAGAGTGCAGAATGCTCTCACAGAGTCTTCAGGGCCCATGTCAGGTAGCTCAGGGCACCTGTGCTCATGTGCAGATACCCACACACGGGTACACAGTTAAATCTTTCTTTTTTTTAAAGGCAAGGTGGTAGCAACTCCAGGAAGACAGCTAAGGTTGCCCTTCACATACACACATGCACATATGCAAACAAGACATATAACCACATCAAAAAAACTTCAGCAATATAATGAAATGCTGTATTTAATAAAGATACTCACGAAAAAATAAGCATTCCTTTCGATGATTCACAGTAAACACTTCTCCGCTGTTTGGGGGGCTTCTTGTTTGTTTGTTTTTTAGACAGGGCCTCATTATGCAGTCCTGGCTGCTGTTCTAGAACTCACTACATTAAATCAACCATGCTAGCCTTGAACTTTCAGAGCTCCACCTGACTATACACCAGGAGTGCTGGGATTAAAGGTGTGTACCACTACACATGGCACTGCTGTTTATTTTAAAAGAAAGAATTATCAAATATGCAGCATTGAAAATGTACACATATACTGCCAAGCAGTAGTGGTGTACACCTTTAATCCCAGCAATTGGGAGGCAGAGTCAGGAGGATAGATCAAGTTTCAGGACAGCCTGGGCTACACAGAGACTCCCTATCTCAAAACAAACAAACAAGTCTATCATTCCACTTACATTTAAAACCTTTCCACACCAACGTTTTATGGGTAGGGGATATCATGGTTAGAACAGGGTCTAAGTTAATCAGGCTGTCCTGTAGCCAGTCTGTTACTCATGGAGTCCTCGAACATGTGATCCTCCTGCCCTGCATCAGCCTCCCTAGTATGTGAAACTGACTGACAGCTTGGGCCATGAGGAACAGCTTTTTTTCTTTCAAAATGGACTGTCTAATTAGCTCTCTCAAACTTACCTATAAGCTTGTTGTTGCTTATAAGCTATCATTATTGTACCATAAATCAAACATATTTAATGTTCTGACCTGTGCAGCTCTTCCTACAATGTCTTATTTTGGTCAGTGAGAATGTCTTCCACTGACTTCCAAGTCCTTCAGAGGGAACTCAGCCATCTATCATACAAATCCTTGCTGTTTGACAAGGTATTCTAGGCTCATCTCACACATTTCCTGCCCCTGAACCTAGAACCAGCCATTTCTCCAAGGAACACAATTGGTGAGGGGCAAGATTCAAGACCATAACCTAGATGCTAGCAGCCTCTCTGCTCATCCTGAAAATAAACTACTCCACTACTATTAGTTAGCTGTCCTCGATTTTGCTATGTTAACACACACAAAAAAGTTCTATGTTCACAATATGTACTTTAAAATCTTAATCTCATGAAAAATCTTACTTGAAATGCTCCCTTCTGATGAGTAACTACATCTCAGTAATTTTTGTTCTCAGTTTTTTGTGGGTTTTTTTTTTGGTTGTTTTTTTTTTTTTTTTTTTGGTTTTTTCAAGACAGGGTTTCTCTGTGTAGCCCTGGCTGTCCTGGAACTCACTCTGTAGACCAGGCTGGCCTCGAACTCAGGAATCCACCTGCCTCTGCCTCCCAAGTGCTGGGATTAAAGGCGTGCGCCACCACTGCCCGGCCTCACTCTTTGTTTAACGCATGTGTTATGTACACATGTATCTGTGTATCTGTTTGTTTGAGTACAAATGGGTGACATCCTTAGGAATGTCATCTGCCTCCTTCCAGACAAGGGCTCTCACTGGCCTGTAGATAACCAATAGGCTACAGTGGCTGTGGGCCTTGGGTGTAAATGTCACTTTCAGTTCTACAGATGAAGTGATGAGATGAGAGCTATACCCAAACTATGTGAATAAATGGCTTGGGCTGAGCCAAGAGCATCTCCTCTGTTGTTAACTATCCCTGGGCTTAGACTTGGAAGCTTCTAGCTTCTTCTGTACAATCTAATCTTCTTGGAGAACTGATTCAATCCAGCTTCTGACTAAATTGCTCTGCCTGACCTCATACTAACTTTGGCAGTATGTTTTAATTTACTGGCTCCTAGCTTGTTCTCTCTGTAACCTGTCTCTGTAAAACTGTCCCAATAAAACTGCCACACACACACACACACACACACACACACACACACACACACACACACCTCTTCTGCGCTACTCTTGTGAGTTGGACGTATCCTATCTCTAACTCATTCTGTCATATCTTTCTCTGACTGGTCACTTTGTCTGCCCCTCAATTCAAAGTCACTTTCAAACATGGCTGCTTGCTTCTACAAACTGACCTTACCTTCACTGTCAGAGATTTAGGTGCACTAAGGGTGTGTTTCTATTCCAGCCAGATTTTACTATAATCCAGAGCATGTCTGCATTCTGGCCTGATCATATCTTTGGATGTGATCTCTCTCCAGAGCAGCTGCCTCCCTCCCCCTCAGTCTGGGGCTCTGCTTCCTTACCTTCCTTCCTTTCTTACAGCATCACAAGTGTCTGTATTCCCTTTCCTTCTCCCAGTAAGCTACCGAAACCATTTTTCCTACTGGCCTAATTTATACATACTTAGGAAAATTTAAGAACATGAACCTTTGCTGAGTCTTAGTTCATCAAAGGGCCATAAAAGCATTTTGGAACCAAGTGACAGCAAAGGCCTCTAATCCTAGTAACTGGAGGGTGGAGGCAGGGGAATCACAAGTTCAAAGCCACATAGTTAAGGCAAGTCCAGGCTACATGAGACTCTACTCTCCACAACTCTCAAAAAACAAGTAAACGGGGCTGGTGAGAGGGCTCAGCGGTGAAGCACTCTAGCTGCTCTGCTGGATGTGAAGTATAGCTCCAGTTCACAACCATCTCCAACTTCAGGCCTTTGCGACACCCAAACATGTGGTACACCCATATGCACAACTAAAATAGATGCTTTTATAAAGACCTTTGGGAGAACTACTGGACTGTTTTAATAGAGACCACACACTGTAAGACATTCGGGATTTTTTATTTTATTATATGATGGTATAACTGTAGTACAGGATAAAGTACTTACTCTTAGCAAATAAATAATTGGAACTAATAAATGGAAATGTCAGGAATGCAACTTTACTATGGCTTAGCAGATATTTTGGCCTTTTAATGGCATCTGTCCACTTTTCATACTTGGCACATGCTAAAATACTAAAGATCATTGTTGTCTAGGTCCATGGTAGGTGTTACTTCCATTCTTTAACCTTCTCTACATGCATGGACTTTTCTTTAAAAACCGGAGTAGGAGCCGGACAGTGGTGGCGCGAGCCTTTAATCCCAGCAGATTAAAGGGGAGGCAGAGGCAGGTGGATTTCTGAGTTTGAGGCCAGCCTGGTCTACAGAGTGAGTTCCAGGACAGCCAGGTCTACACAGAGAAACCCTGTCTCGAACCCCCCCCCCCCAAAAAAAAAACAGACAAACAAACAACTGGAGTAGGGCTGGGCATAGTAGTGCAAGCCTTTGATCCCAGTACTCCAGAAGCACAGGTAGATGGATCTCTGTGAGTTCAAAACCAGCCTGGTCTACAAACCAAGTTCCAGACTAGCCAGGGCTACAATAGAGAGACCTTGTCTCAAAAAAGAAAAGAAGGGGGAGGAGGGAGCAACGATTTCTATGAGGCTTATATATACATATTTCTCAGACACTAAAAAGTCAGAAATGGAGGTGGGGGGGTGTTTTAAGAGAGGAATCCTAGGTAGATCCTACAGACCCCCAAAGACATACTATGTAATACACTGTCTCCCATTGATCCATTATTAGCATCTTGGCAAACTATGGTTTGGTAGTTCACAGAGTAATTACACTGGTAACGTTTCTACGCACTGAATAGGCTTTATCTAACAGTGCAGTTCACAGGTCTCATCTTTGGCACTCATCTTTCCATCCGAGGTCGAGCACTTACCTGGCGTGTGCTGGGTATTCATTTCAATGCTTAGCACTATGAATTGTTTTTGCTTGCTGATGTACCTTGTATTTTGGTACTGCTTCTGTATTTTGGTATTTACTTCTGCATTTAAAAAAACAAAAAACAAAACTGCTTCTGTTTATGAGAGCAGATGCATGTGCTTTGTATGTGTGCAGGGGCCAGAACAAGGTGCCAGGGTCCTCTTCTATCACTCCCCCGGACCTGGAGCTAGCATCTTCTTAGCTAGGCTGGAAGCCACCAAGCCCCACAGATACTTCTGTTCCCACTGCCAGCGAAGCTGGGGTTACAGGTATGAAGGGGGTATCCAGCTTGTTACGTGAGTTATGCTAGGACTCAGGACTTCAGGACGAACACTGAACTGCTGAGCCGTCTTCCTGGCCCTGGAAACCCTTGTATTTTTCACACTATGCACTAACATATAGAAAACACTGACGTGCTGAGTTATGCCCACCTTCTAAATGGCATTTCATCATGTAGCATTCTTTCTTAAGATTTCACATATCATGTAATCTCCCAGTCGCTCCTTTCCCGCCCGTACTCCTTTTTGAGGCTCTCTCTCACCAGGACAACCCTGAACTCAAGTCACTCCTGCCTCAGCCTCCCTTTCACTGGGATTGCCAGCATGCACTATCACACCCAACAACAGTTTTTAAAACATCACAGTTATTAACCATGGCTATTTTTTTTTTTAAGTTTGTCAAATCCTGGGGAGATGTTAAAACTCAGACTGTTAAGCTTTTTATAATTCTAATTTTATCACTGGAAACCAATGTCAACTGTTTTCCTAGTATTGACAAAACTCCATTTTCAAGAAGGAACACTTAAGTGTCAGATCCAGTTTGTCAGCCTTGCAGGTAAAAATGCATTTCTATGAAACAAGTGAGTTACATACAGCAACTCAATCCCACAATGCCTTTCCTCATGATGACAATCCCACCCAAACAGTGGTGGTGTCCTCTCCATACACCATGTTGTGAGTTTCGTGGTAATCAACCGTCTTCTGATTGGATCTGAGGCCCCCTCCACAAGAGGGAATTTATATCTAGTACTTTAAGCTTCATCAAAAGCTTGTAGCTGAGAGGGTCACAGATCCTAGTGGGCAAGCTACAGCTAGTATTCTGCTAATGGATATTACATGCCCATCAAATGCCCATGTAAACATGTATGTGTATGCCCACAGTGCTGCTGTCAGCTTTGGCGACATCTTTCTGTGTGTGTGTCATGACGTATCTCATGCAGAGACTCATGACTGCCCTAAGTGCTAAGACTAAGATGCTGCAGAAGAATGCTCAGTTCTACATGGGACATCGCTATGGCCCTCTCTAAGGTTCAGAGAGCACCACAGAGAGGAGCAAAAGAGTGCTAGGAGCTGAAGAACAGCTAAGAGTATTGTGGAGTAGCTGGGCAGTGGTGGCGCACGCCTTTAATCCCAACACTTGGGAGGCAGAGGCAGGTGGATTTCTGAGTTCGAGGCCAGCCTGGTCTACAGAGTGAGTTCCAGGACAGCCAGGGCTACACAGAGAAACCCTGTCTCGAAAAAACAAAACAAACAAACAAACAAACAAAGAATGTTGTGGAACCCTGGCACGCACTCTTGGACTCATAGCAGCTGGGACTGCCTGCACAAACCTACCTGCTCAAGACTGTGTCAGCATGGCATCACGAGAGGGTATACAGTCAGTTAGTGGTTGCTAGGGTAACGAGATAGTTCTTCATGGTAAGTTGCCCTTGTTCCTGTAAGCAACACTAATTAAACTCACTAGGTCACCCACACCCATGGCCAAGATATGAAGAGAGGGGACTTGGAGGAGGGGTCAGCAGGAGTGGAAGGTGACGAGGGTAAAGTGTGGTGAATATGAAGATACATTATGTACACATACAAGAATGTCATAAGCAAACAATTAAAATGCATAGACTTTAAAAATACCTCCACAGATAATATTAATGCTTTATTCATGCCTTTCATTTTTATTAGATTCTTTTTTTTTTTTTTTTTTTTTTTTTGGTTTTTCGAGACAGGGTTTCTCTGTGTAGCCCTGGCTGTCCTCGAACTCAGAAATCCACCTACCTCTGCCTCCCAAGTGCTTATTAGATTCTATACTCCAAAGCTGAAACTTAACAGTTTCATGCTAGGCTGCCATTGCTCCACCAAGGACATCCTCAGGTAAGCACACGGAAATCAGGGGCCACTGCCTTGCTTTTACCCGACTTCACTCCTGTATCATTGCTGCAAAAGTCATGGGAGAAACACAAAGCTTCACTCATGATTCTCAAGTTAAGGTCTCAAAACGCCCTTCAAAGGCTCTGAGGGGTATCCAGGCTCAACTAACCACAGTGGGTAAACTGCTTTCCTAGATTATAACCCATTCAAGATGGGAGTGGCAACTCTTAAGCCCACCTGTTTCCCTGGAAGTCCATTCTATTTTTGTTATTTCCGTTTGACATACCCTGACAATATAGGAAAGGGGACAGAAATCAAGGGCACAATCTAATTGTTTTAACATTATATTTTGATCACCTTCCCACAGAAGCAATAATCTTTAATGTACTGATTATCTCAGTTGCCCAGTGTAGGGATGATACTAACCCTCCACTCCACCCCGCCCTCCAAAAAAACCTTTTAGGCACAAAGTCCTTAAACTTCACGTTTAATAACCTCCAAAATACTTGAATGCACTCTAAAGCTAAGAATGACTACGATAAATAAGTCATCCCAATCTCATACTTCTAGAACAAGGAAGGGGTACCACTGCCTTGCCACTGTTCAAACAGGAGCAGCTGCCCTCCTCCCTTTTTCCTTCATCTGGGAAAATTCCTTTTTAAAACCTCACTTTTGTGGCGTTTTGTGCTACAAAGGGAGGTGAACAGGTGTGGATAAAACAGCTATCATCTGCACTGTTGTAAGATACTACAATTCAATCTCCATTTCTTCCTAGAGAACGACAAAGCCAAAAAAAAAAAAAAAAAAAAAAAAGACTCTCAGCTCTCTTACCAAAGGCTTGAAAAAAGTGAGAAACGTGCAGTGTTATTGACAGTTTGCAAGAATTCTACAACCCAGGAGAGGAAACCAGGACCACGGGCAGAAACGACGGAAAGCAGGTGGCTCTCGATGACATTACTCCTTTACAGAAGGTGTTGAAAATCTACAGAAAATAGTCCTTGGGCTAAACATGGCGCCTAGAGCGGCAGGACATAATCGCCAGAAAATAGATTCTGCCCCATTCCATTTTGTAAATCACAGCGCCATCCTTGCATAAATTTGGGGGCGAGGGAGGTGACTTCCTAAACTAGCTGCAGAGGCTTGGGATGTCCTCGCAGACGGAGCGGGATTATATAACACAGGGGACCCGCAGAGCAGTCACTCGCTTCCCTCCTCCCGCTCAAAACCAGCGTTCACGCCTCCGCGCGTGGGGGCGGCGGGAACCCCGGGCTCCTCCGCTCCGCAGCTGCGGCCCCGCGTGCCCGCGCCTCCGCACCCCCCACATCCCCGGTGACCGACGCCCGCGCCCGCGCCACCCACTCCTCCGGGACGCTCGCGCCCGGCGTGCCTGTGGACGTCGGCGGTGCGCGGCCGTGGGGCGCGAACGCGCGCGGGACCGCCAGGGGGCGGGGGCGGCGGGGCATCCCGGGGCTTAGGCCACCGTCAGCCGGGGCGCGCGGCTCCGTGGCCGGGGCACGCGCACACGCGCGCACATACACACACGTGCGCGCCGCGCCCCACGGCCGCCGCTGCCGTGGGACCGCGCCGCCACTCGGGGGCCGCGGGGGCGCGCTCGGCCCCTCCCCCAACCCGCGCGCGCGCCCCATCCCCCTCTCATTGTCTCGCTTCGGAACGCCTCGGCCCAGAGAAAAGATAACGGAACCCCCGGGAGAAGGGGGTGGGGAGCGCCGGGGCTCGCTCGCTCACTCACCTCCCGTGGTCGTCGCCGCCGGTAGTCTGACCCGAGGAAGGTGCCGTCGCCTTAAAGGGACCTTGCACCCGGCGCCGGGAGTAGGGGGTGGGAGCAGGGGAGGGGACGGGGGTTGGGGGGGGGGGGGGAGATGGAGAAGAGGGAACCGTTGAAAGCTCCTCTCCCCGAGGGTGAAAGGAAGCCTCCCTCGGGTTCGAGTGATTGGGGTGGATTTTTTTCCCGAGGGGGGCGGGGGGGCCCCGAGGGAGGGGGTGGGGGGGCCAAGGAATGTGGCTCCGTGTACGGGAGCTGGCGCGGGGGAGAGAAACGCTGACTCCCCCCACCGACCCTCTCGCCCCGCGGAGGGATACCTCTCGTCACTTCCGCCCTCCCCTTCTTGTGCTCTTTCAATTGGCTGGCTAGTACGCTACGTCATCGCTCATCCTAACCCTCGTCCGGGCTTCTTTTCTAGTCAAGTTTGTCTGGGCCTGCAAATAAATAAATAAAGAAAAAGCTTTCATGGAGAAAAGAATAATTAGCTTCATAAACAGTATCCAAATTTTGCTGAGAAAAATGGTAGTCCCAAAGAAAATATCTCACAATTTACTTCCTTAGACTTTCCAGACAAATTTGGACTCTCCCTACTTTCCATTTCAAGGTTTATTACCAATTCAAAAGAAGAACTTCATGTCAGAAGCAAGATGGTGAGTCCCAATGGCACCAACAACTGTTGTCGCAACAAAGAGCAAGATAACACTCTACCTCAGGAGACAGTTGTCTGAGTAGCCTTCCGTGACAGTGTGCCTTGTCTAAATGAAATACTTTTTTGGTTTTGGTTTGTTTGTTTGTTTGAAACAGGGTCTTTCTACAGAGCCCTAGCTGTCCTGGAACACACCATGTAGGGCAGGCTGGCCTCAAACTCAGAGATCTGCCAGCCTCTGCTTCTCAGGTACTGGAACCTAAAAGGATCACCACCACGCCTAGCTAAAGAATTACTTAAAACCAATTTTATCATCAAGCTCTTCTGGATTCTGGGGGAAACCTCATGTAATTGATTATTAAGGTCATTCTACCCATGGGAACTGCTTTGAAACCATTGTGAATAGACTCAACAGAGATCCCCAACCTCGGAAATCATAGATTCCATGGCCCCGTTGGATTGGTTCAAGTAAATTAATTAGTCTTTTCAAGATCATCTATCACTTATTATATAAACAAAAACTAACTTCTGGTAGCTAAGTTTTGTCCTTCATTGTGTCCTCAGATGATAAAAATGGGGTATTTTCCTTGGGTTTTTGAGAATGATCTTTAAGCCATACATTGATACTTGCTCCAAACCAAATTCTAAACAAAAGTTCCAGAACCATACTTATTCCTTTGTATACTCCAAACTACCAGCTAGTCACTTTCATCCAGTGGAAGACAGCTCATCAAATTATGCCATGTTTTGTCGACCACAACGACCACAATCACATCCTACTGAAGACATTTGATATACCATTATTTCATTCAATATGTATTGCGTATTTTTCATGTTGTAGGTACTGTTCTTGGTGCTAGGAGTACTGTAACAAAGTCCCCGGGGCTGTGCAGGTGCCTCGGTAGATAAGAGCTGCTGTTGCTCCCCTGGATCACAGTTCAGTTCCCAGCACCCCGACCTTCTGCTCACAACTGCCTGTTCCTCCAACTCCAATGCATACAATGCCCTCTTCTGGCCTGACAGGCATCTGTACTCAAACACACACCCATCCCTCCCTCCCAGATACATATAATTAAAAATAAAACCATAGAAATGATAAATTTAATTTTTAAATTAAAACATAAAAATATTGAAAAACAAAACCACAAAACTCCTGTACATGTGAAACTTATGTTCTAGCAGGGAAGAAACAGCAAATATACACATGATAAAACTCTCCCATCAGTTAATAGTAAATATCAAATAGTCCCAAAATTTAGTGGTATAAAATGATGACTTTCTCATTCTTGTGATTCAGAAAGGTGACTGGCTGAGCTCACTGGTTCTTGGTGGTGCTTATTGGTTGGTGCTAAAGTTACCACAAAAGCTTCCACATGTTTGCAATTTGATCCTATTGAATTGGACCACAGCTGGGCTGTTGATCAGAATGCTTAGAAGTAGTCTCTCCATGTGACCTCTGCTCCCTTCTATCAGAACAGCTACACTCTGAGATTGGGCACCTCGAGATGACCAGGTAGAGATTGATGGCTTCTGAGACCAGAAAGATTTATCTGCTTCTTAGAAATGTAAACTACCAAATGTTCCATAAATAGATCCATGATTTGGTGATTGCTTTGGCAATGGGCAGGATTCAAGGCTGGAAGTATGGTGCAGGGAATGGTGGAGAAATGTCTATTGTATATAAAGTTGTTGGAGAAAGCCTTGGTAAAGTAACGTGGGCAAAAGTCTGAAAAGAAAGAAGCAGAGTTCAGGGCTTGGTCCTGATGAAAGCAAAACCACTGGAGGATTTCAACCCCTTAAGAAAAATGACCTTTTACTTTTAAAGATCTCTCTGGCTGTGTGTGGGAGGGGGTGGGTAACTAGTAAAAGAAAAGGCAGCCTCAGGGAGACAAGTTAGGATATTACTGCATTAATCCTGGTGAGAGATGATTGTGGACCAGGGTGGCAGCGGTAACGCCAACTCCTCACTTTTGACACTTTTGACTCATGATGGCAAACAAAATTGTGTGAGTGGTGGTGCTATGACTTCCACAAAGGAAAAAAAAGAAAAAAAAAAAAAGGAAGAACATCTTGCTGAATGTAAAACTGGGAGCTTTCCGAAGCCTGGAGGCAGCTTTGAAGGAATGGGTGGGCAGAGGGCAGAGCCCAGCAGGCGTGGAGTAGTACACCGTAGTACACCGTAGTACTCAGAATTAATGCTCATTTCAGTGATGGAGAGCTGCTGGGCAAAGGAATTTTGTAAGGAGAGTAAGCTGCAAAGTACTACTTCAGGGCACTAGAACAGTGTTTCAAAGAGGCCTATACACGTGCTAGACATGGCGGCGCATCCTTACAATCCCAGTACTTAGGAGGTGAAGGCAGGATGACCAAAGGTTTAGGATCACCCTCAGCATACAGAGAGTTTTGAGGCCAGGCTGGGGAAACGAAAGAAAACAAAGCTTTGCTGTTGGGGTGAGCCACAAATATTGTACTTTCTGGCTATGGAAAAGAACACTTTTGTGTTCTCAATAATTATTTGGAGCTGACAATGCCAGGTTAGCAGAATATGTAAATGTCACTTCCCCTGTAGCCCTTAAAAGTGAGACAAGCTGCCACAAGCTGCCCCAGTCCACTAGTGGAGTAAGAAGGATTGTGGAGTTTTGCATGATAAAGAGCTGGTGGCCAGAGCTAGGGCAGTGTAAGTTAGTAGCTAGCTGAGAGACCACCCCAGCAAAAGGCCAACAGCTTTAAACTCTGTAGAAGTCCCCGTGTCCTAGTTCACCCTCAAGTGGGATCCTCCAAAGCTCTGCGATACTTATAGTCCATGTCGTCTCTGTACTTGAGGGACTGTTCACATTAACTTGGACAGTGCTGGGACGCTTGAGCGTCATCACTTAACGTATGGGTCTCTAGAACGAAGGAGGCTGATAGCTGTGTTCTCTTTAGAGCCATCTTGACAATGATGGGAAATGAAAGCACGAGAACAAGTCCTTAGAAATCTACATCAAGTCACGTGTGCCTCTGAAGCATGTTGAAAAGGGGTCTGGGTAACAATGCAGTTTGACTGAAGAAACCAGACCCTAGCAGTAATACCCCTGGGGAACGGGACTACTTTAATGTTAGAGATGTTGGGTTGCAGACCCAGAACAAGGGATTGAGGTGCATATTTTACATACCAAAGCAGACCTAGCTTCCAGGTGGGCCATCTTGGCTGGTAGACCCTTTGGTTCACCCACATTGTTAGACGTTTCTGAATGCTCTTTCCCGTGAGTTACCTTGTTCAAATGACCCATCCTCAGTCACAGATCACCTGCCAGAATTGTGAAAGGGGGCACTCCTTGTCCAACAAACTCTGATTCATATCTTTCAGAGTATTCCTTGCTGGGGTGTGCAACCATTGTTCGGGGGCAAGTCTACTAGTTGGGGGCAACTGTGTAACTGGGTTTTGAGCATGACCACATGATGCACAGGCATCTTGAAGCATAACTGCTTCCATAGCATCAGGGGCATCTGCCACATATGACAGTAGAGCTGGATTCCACTTCCCAACCTGGATGAGCCCTTTGGCCTGGGCAGCAGTGCTGTGCAAATAGCCTAGACAGGAGCACCATCTTTGTCCGATGACTGAAAAGCATATTTTTCTCACCAACAAAATTCCACATGCCCCTCCTTGCAGTCATCACACTCAATGGCCTTTCCATAATGTTCTGCCACCCAGGATTCTGGTAGCATGGTCCCTCCTTCCCTAAGGTTGGTTTTCATCAGATGGCCTGGGTGTTTTAAAGGCACTCCCTGCATCTTAGCACCTGTGCTCCCAGGCCTTCCTCTTCCTAGTGGGCTCCATTTCTTCCAGGTCTGCTTTGGTATGTAAAATATGCACCTCAGCCCCTGTCTTGGATCTGAAAGGATACACGGACTCCTTTCCATGAGGGTTTCTAGGAAAGGAAGTTAATGGTTAATGGCAGTCCCCCATGGAGCTTCTTACCATCAGACAGCAAGAGGGAGCTTCTTGCCCACTTATGCAAACACTTAATGCTTTCTTGCCTTGTGGTTTCTGCTCCAGGTTGAAAATTGAGGCCACTTGTTGCTTGGAAAGTGTCAAATGCTCCCAAGTCTTCAAAGACAGAGGTGGCCTCTGTGCTGTCCTGCTGATACACAGGCCCAATCACTTGTCTCTAAGGTTCAGCAAGAGGTGCACCGGTTGCTGTGGGCAATGAGGTTGGGAGTGGGGAGGATCAGATCGTACAGTGAGTCCAGGCAGAAGATAACTTTGAGGGACATGGCAGCTCCATTTAAACAAACAAGCAAATAATAAATGGCACCCAACCCTCCCTAATACCCACCCTCAGGGCAGTAGAAGCTGCTAGGTAAAGAGACTTTGTTTTGGGAAATGTAGTAGGAAAAACAAAAACAAAAACAAAATCTTTTTCACCTTCTGAGCAGCTCCCAAATGGAAAAACTTGACAACTTACTGCAGCCGAGTCAGCACACACAGCTGAAAGGGGGACCAGGGGGGTGCCGGCATCTACAGGAAGACAGGTCATCAGGAAGTAAAAGGCAAGCGGAGACTGTTTGAGCAGTGCACAGAATAAGGAGCTTAGAAGCTGTGGCTGGCTTTCCTTTGCAAATATCACCCTACATTCAAAGGCTCAGGAGGAGAGGAAAAACTTGCAGACTGGGTTTGGAAAGAAAGGGAAATTCCTCACCAGATTTTAGCAAGAAGCAATTAAAGGTTTCTAGCCTCAAAATGTATTTGGTAAAAAATTCACAAGAACAACTTCATCAGTCATCAAGATTTCAGTGTGAGTTACTGCCTGATTTCATAGGCAATAATGACTTTGTGTAGCTTCATCTTAATATTATTTAAGAGATACCACAAGCAAAACTATGCTGTTGCTATGGAGTTGCCCAGGTGTGATTATCTAGTAATTCATTAATGTTATAAAGCTTCATGGAAATATAAATTGGATTATTTTATAGATACTTGATATCTGATTTGCTCATATTTATAATGGACTACTGAGCAAAATTTAATGATAACTTTCCTCTTTTTTTAGGTTATATTCTTTTTAAATTTAGCAATATTTGCATTTTTTTATAGTCATGAATTATTTCCAGAAAGCTACCAAGAAAAGTAAATAATTTACCAACTAATTCTTTTGAAGGATTTGAAGATTAATCATTGTAGATGAGATGAAATCCTTCAGACTCAAGGTTCAGAGGTTTGTAGTATACACAGGTCAACCCTCTTTTGGATGTTTCTGTTTCTTGTCTGTCTCTGTCAGTTTCTCTCTCTCTCTTTGTGTGTGTTTCTCTCTCTCTTTCTCTGCTTGTGTGTATCTGTGTCTGTGTCTCTGTCTGTCTCTATTTGCCTGTTTCTCTCTGTGTGTGTGTGTGTGTGTGTGTCTATGTGTCTGTCTGTTTCTCTGTTTCTGTCTTTCTCCTTTCTGTCTCACTATCCCTCCCTCCTCTTCCTCCTCCTCCTCCTTCTTCTTTTCTTCCTCCCCCCCCCCCCCCGAATTAGGATCACACTATGCAGTCCTGGCTCTCCAAAGTAGCTATGAAGACAAAGCTGCTCCAAAAATTGGAGTGATCCTTCTGCCTTAGCCTCTGAAGTGTGGGGATTACAGGCATTGTACCATAATGCTCCACCAATCTCTCCTTATTGAGGATGTACAGTAAAGTAGAAAAGGAAAGGAAGCCATTGCCCATGACAACAAAAGAATCCATTTTGGAAGCTTTTTATGTTCCCTGAAACACAAAGGTAATATAATCTGAAAACACCTTCCAGCTAAGATTTTTAAATATCAAAAAAAAAAAAAGAAGAAAAAAAAGATCACTCATAGTGATCCTCCTGCCTCAGTGTCCTGACTGTTGCAAGTACACTAGAACACATGGCTTGAAATGATTTTATAGAAGGAAAATTATTTCACTTTCTTCTGTCCGGGAAGTAATTCTCATTGCTGAGTTTGTTTATACAGGGTTGTGCTGTGACTCAGGCATGAATACAAACTTCTTTCCTACTCAACCTCTGGCAGGCTCAGGTCTTCTCCTCCAGTATAGAGAGACCCTATTTCTATCAAAAAAAAAAAAAAAGGGGGAATTTTTAAAAACCTTTTCTACTGGGCTGGAGAGATGGCTCAGTAGTTAAGAGCACTGACTGCTCTTCCAGAGGTCCTGAGTTCAATTCCCACCAACCACATGGTGACTCACAGCCATCTGTAATGGGATCAGATGCCCTCTCCTAGTATGTCTGAGGACAGTGATGGTGTACTCACCTACATAAAATAAATAAAATCTTAAAACAACAACAAAACCCTGTTTTATACTGTAGACCTCTCAAACATCTTAATGAAAGGGATAGACTATCTTTCCCAGAAAAAATGTACATTTGCACAGATACAAGATTTTGTAGAACTTTCAGACTTGACACTCGTTTGTGGGTTGCTGACCCTGAGGGAAGACCCTCCCTCCAGATTCTTTAGATAAGATACTTTTCTTGATAATCATGGCACATGTAGCCAAGAATCTAAAGACAGTTCTGCTAACAAGTGGTTTCTCAGTATTAGTACTATCTCTAAAGTAGGATGCTGTTTACTATCTGGAACGCTGAGGAATCTCTAGCACCCAAAGGATGACCAGGCAACTCAGCTACTTCACCAAGTTGAATTGATTATTTTTGGCATTCAAGAAGACCACTCGGATTCTATACCCTGCAAATATGGTGGCTCTTCTGGAAAGCCTGGCCCTACTACAGTGACCCATGCCTTGATTATAAGTCACCAAGTATCCCTGCAGACCACTCTACATTTTCAAGAACCTGGTCTTATTAGTTTCTATTGTCGACCTGATAGAGCCAAGAGTCATCTGAGAAGAGGGAGTCTCAACTGAGGGACTTGCCCAGATCAGTTTGACCTGTGACCATGTCTGTGGGAAACTGTCATGATTATTGATTGATAGGGGAGGGTTCAGCCTATTGTAGGCAATGCCACCATTGGGCAGATGGTCCTAGGTTGTATAAGAAAAAAGAACACAGGAGAACAAAGGAGCAAGCCATTAAGCAGCACTCCTCCTGGGTCTGCTTCAGTTCTTGCTTCCAGGTTCCTGCCCTGACTTCCCTAAATGACTTGGCTGTTATCTTGAGTTGTCATCTAAAATAAGCCTGTTCTTCCCAATTTGCTTTTGGTCCTGATGTTTATCACAGCAACAGAAAGCAAAATTTTTAAAATATTTATTTATTTATTTATTTATTTATTTATTTATTTATTTATTTAATGTATATGAGTACACTGTCGCTGTCTTCAGACACACCAGAAGAGGGCATCAGATCCCATTACAGATGGTTGTGAACCACCATGTGGTTGCTGGGAATTGAACTCAGGATCTCTGGAAGATCAGTCAGTGCTCTTAACCACTGAGCCACCTCTCCAGCCCCAGAAAGCAAATTTGAATACCTCTCTTGCAGCTTAAATAAAACTTCAAGAATGAATTTGGGTCAGAGCATTTAAAAGTTAATCCAAAAACCATCAGCCTAGTGGTGCACACCTGTAATCCAATGTTCAGGAAGCTGAGGCAGTAGGGTCATAGGTTTAAAGCTAGCCTGAGCTATATACAGAGTTCTAGGTCAATGTGGACTATTGCAAGATCCTGTCTCACTAAACAAACAAATTTGATTTGCCTTCCATCAGTAAGAAGATACATCCCTGTCTTAAAGTCACTGTTCTGTTGCTATGAAGAGACACCATGGCCAAGGCAGCTTTTTATAAAAGTAAGCATTTAATTAGGAGCTTACTTACAGTTTTATAGGGTTAGTCCATGATCATCATGGTGGAAAGCAGACAGGCATGGTGTTGGTGCAGTAGCTGAAAGCTGATCCTTAGGTATCAGGCATAGGGAGAGAGACTGGGCCTTGAGTGGGCTTTTGAAACCTCAACACCAGTCCCCATGGACACACCTTCTCCAACAAGGCCACACCTTCTAATCCTTCTCAAACAGTTCCACTAACTAGGGACCAAACATTTTAACATGTGGACTTAATGGGGTATTCTCATTCAACCATCATAGCTTGCAGTGTGGAAGCAGCCTAGATCCCTAAGTCAATCCATGGAGTACAGCTGCAGCAGTAAGTTACCCAGCACATACTGGGCTTTCCTGGAACAACAACAAATGCTTTATTGTCCTAGGCCAGGGAGGTTCCAAGATTAACTTGTTGATGCAGCACAGCCCCCCATTCCTTATACCAACTAATGCACTGACATCAAGGTTGAATTAGGTCTGCGAATGTAGCTCAGTCCAGTTCTTAGCTTGGATGTGTGAGGACCTGGATTTGATGCCTAGCACTACATATGGACACTTGCCATCAAACCTTACAACCAGAGTGCAACACCGGGAACTCGACATGGTGGAAGGAGAGAAGACACGCACGCACACGTACACAAATACACATGCATGCATGCATGCATGCATACATACACATTCATACACACACCACACACTCAGTAAACCAGACATATTTTAAAAGTTTAAATAGATGTATTATCTATAAGGTGCCTAGTCTAGTACGTAGCTTACAGTAAGTTTCATAGCGGTAGCTTTTATAATAAGTATTTGATAGGATATGACAAATTTGATCTTACTTATGGATGACGGGTTTTCCATCTAATTCTTTCCAGATTTCACTTCAGGGGTAACTCGTCTAAATAATTCAGATCTTAAGTTCCAAAGTCCTTTCTGTGTGATGTATGGATGGGAGTTTTCGTGTACGCTGTGCACGTTAGCATCTGAGTTTGACGCCTGCTGTCTTCCTCCATCAGTTTCCGTATATACTGAAGCAGGTTCTCGCACGTGAGCCCAGAGCTCACTGAGTCGGCCTAGCCAGCTTGTCCTGAGGACCCCGCCTCCACATGTAATGGTGGAAAACACAAGATCTCAACCCTGGCCCCCACAGCGTGCACACAACACACACACTGGCACACACATGCTGATGCAGTGTTTTAAACATAGCACTCTTCTGTTTCTCTTTTTCTCTTATTTTCTCCTGCTTATGACCCCACCCCTACTCCCCACCTCCAGGCTAGAAAACACTGGTCTCCCTCCTTCCTGCTCTCCTGTTGTGCTCTTTCAGCAGTGAGCAATGGTTTAAGGTCTGGCAATCATACATGGAACCATAACTTCTCTGTTGTGCAGGATGATTACGCGAGTTAAGTCCTACAACTGGAGTGAGTTATAGAGTTTGTTTAAAATGATGATGGTGGTGATGGTGGTGGTGGTGACTATGATGATGTAGGGGAAACTGTAGGCAGTCTTTCAAACTGCGAACCTCCCCTACAAAGTTCTTATGTTGCTGGGGACTCCTACTGTGAGTATCACCCATGTCCTGCACTCTCTCTGTTATATCTTGTGAGCCAACTAAGGACAGTCATTCATTCAGAAAGGAAACAGAAAAACAGGGTTTCAAATTCTCCCCTTCCCATCTTCCCCTGTACACACTGACTGCCCCTTGACCCCATATTTCAAAGTCCAAGATCTCCTGTTCAAGTTGACTCCCAACTAACTGAGTAGCAGCCTTGGCCTATGGCCAAGCGCAGTGCTGGACAAGTGGGAACAAAATCAGATGTCAGTTCTCCGGTCTGCCTTTTCTCTCTTCCCAGGCACTTTTTTTTTTTTTTTTTTTTTGAGATAGGGTCTTGTTATGCTGACCTTGGCCCTGAGATCCTCCTGTTTTGGCCTCCTAAAGTATGGGCATTGTAGGTGAGTACCCCCACACCCTGCTAAGGCACAAATCTGTACAGCACTCTGAACATTATATCCAGACTGTTCACGGAGACCTGTGAGTCCACCTGGTATGCTTCAAATGCCAGTTAACAAGGAGAGACTTTATGGTCTCCAAACACTCTCACAGATGCCAAACCGTATTTTAAGGAGGGGGTATTTGGGAGCAAAACTCAGGCTTAGCATTCAGTGAGGGAGGGAGATGAAAGTTGACCTACCAGGTCCAGATGCAGGTTTCTATCCACATCTGTCTGTATACCCAGAGACTTCTGCCTGACCCCTGCCTGACCCACTGTTTATTACCTCAACATATCCAGGCCGATTTCCACAGGAGGTAGCTATTAGGCAAATGCATTGACTTAAAGTGTGTACAATATGAGTACAGAAAAGTACTGACTAAAATTTAGCTATCAAAATAACTAAGACTATTGTGATGTTGTCATTATCATTTAACATTATTGACAGGCCACTGACCCACTATTGACAAATGGGATAGGTAGCTGTCTACCAACCCACACGTGTGCATGGGCCTTCTGACCCAAATGGTCAGCCCAGCAAGTGTGTATAAGTCGGGGGGAGGGGCAGACAGGGGTCGTGGTGGCTGTGGTTGTAAAGGTAGAGTCTCAAGCCACAGGCCAGCTTAGCACAACACTGAGTTCCCCTAGCTGAGTAGGGACAGAGTCCAATTCAAGCAACTCAAACTTCTACATTCCCCACACAGGAGGGTGAGATTTCAGAACCTGTCAGCAACAGTAGAGTAGGGGCCAGAGACACATCATGACGCTATATGCAGAAAACTGAGACATTCATTTCTGAGGCCTCTTTACTCAGGGAAAGCCAGGACTGCCTGCCCCACAGAAAAGAACTTCAGGGTATGCCAGTACAATACACAGTTTTAAAATGCTTTTTCTGGGGGCTGGAGAGATGGCTCAGTGGTTAAGAGCACTGACTGCTCTTCCAGAGGTCCTGAGTTCAATTCCCAGTAACCACATGGTGGCTCACAACCATCTGTAATGGGATCTGATGCCCTCTTCTGGTGTGTCTGAAGATAGTGATGTACTCACATAAAATAAATAAATAAATAAATCTTTTAAAAAAATAAAATGCTTTTTCTGAGAGTGTGTGTGCACATGCCATTGTGCACATGTGGAGGATCCAACTCAAGTCACGAGGTTTGCATGGAAAATACATTGGCCACCGCTCCCGGGAAGGGAGTTTATTAAGGAGAGATTTTAACATAGATTTGAGGAGAGGGGCCAATAGATATTACGGTGCTCAGGGAATGGCTGGTACACTCCCAACTGTGGTATGGGCTTCTCAAGAAAAATGGTACTTAATAAGTGTCTCAGCAGATGCCATACATATATATATTTCTAGTGCCTCTCAATAGCTTGCCAAGAAACTATTTTCTATTTTTTTATAGTGAGGTCTAAAGTGTGGTCCTGGGGTGAGTTCAATAGGATTGCAGTCTAATAAATCAAAACCATAGGTCATGGACTGGAGAGACAGTTCAGTTAAGAGCATGTATTGCTCTTTCAGAAGACCAGGGCCAATTCCCAGAACCTACATAGGGGACCTCACAACTGCCTATGACTCTGGTTCCAGGGGATTCGACGAGTCTGGCCTCTAAGGTCACTGGGATTCATGTGCACATGCCCACACAGTTATACAGAATTTAAAATAATTTTCAAATAAATCTTTTTTAAAAGCCCATAGGTCACAAAAGTT
The DNA here is from genome assembly GCA_028551405.1 of Uromys caudimaculatus. Taxonomy (NCBI): domain Eukaryota; kingdom Metazoa; phylum Chordata; class Mammalia; order Rodentia; family Muridae; genus Uromys; species Uromys caudimaculatus. The sequence goes on along the minus strand of CM052704.1, from coordinate 69,780,572 downwards.
GTACAAGGAAGTCAAGACTTTAATTTTACTATCAGAGGACTTCCTTAGGAGATTCCTAGAAAACTGCTGGTTTACAAATTGTAGCTGGGAGAGTAGAAAGCCCACATTTGGTCACAGATGTTTGGCCCTTAAGGATAATTTGTTACTGTTTTAATGTTTCTGTTAGCATTTTAAAAATTATTTCCTATGTATGTGTATTTGTTTGTATGAGGTTCTTCTATGTGAGTGTATGCCTCGCACAGGCAGGTGCCTGCTGAAGGCAGAAGATGGCAACAATTCCCCTGGAGCTGGAGCGAAGGTTGTGAGCTGTTCAACATGGATGCTGGGAACTGAGCTCTAGTCCTCTGGAGAAGTAGTAACTACTCTGAGTGGTTGAGCCATCTTGCCAGCCCCTATTTTATTTAATTTTATTTGAAATATCTCTCTATAAAAGAAGCATTGTTGGGAGCTGGAGAGATGGCTCAGCAGTTAGGAGTACTGGCTGCTCTTCCAGAGGTCCCGAGTTCAATTCCCAGCAACCACATGGTGGCTCACAACCATCTGTAATGGGATCTGATGCCCTCTTCTGGAGTGTTTGAAGACATCTACAGTGTACTTGTATACATTAATTAAATAATATTTATAATAATAATAATAATAATAATAATAAGAAGAAGAAGAAGAAGAAGAAGAAGAAGAAGAAGAAGAAGCAGTAGCAGCAGCATTGTCTCTAAGTAGGCAACTTTCACTGCAGATTTTGTGCTGGAGTTCTTGATTCTCAGTTGGCCAAAAACTTCAACTAGACTCCAGGAGGAGGAGACCCCTTTTATTTTCCCCATTCCTGTAATTTTCCCTGCTTTTCTATCCTGCCTCAAAGGGGAATGAAATGGAGAAATATTAACATTTAGAAATAGGACTAGAAGGGCTGGAGAGATGGCTTAGTGGTTATAAGCACTAATTCTTCTTCTAGAGGACTGAGGTTCAATTCCCAATACCCACATGATAGATAACAACTGTCTGTAAAGTTCCAAGGGGATTTAACCTCCCCCTTCTAACCTTTGTAGGCACTAGGCATGTGTGTGTGTGTGTGTGTGTGTGTGTGTGTGTGTGTGTGTGCGCACGCGCAAGAAAAACACACACATATATAAAAAAAAATAGGGATAGAGATATATGGTAGCTAATAGATGACTAACTTAGCATGCAGAAGCCTCTGAGTTCAATCCCAGCACCCATGCACAAGCGTGGTGGCACTCACCTATAATCCCAGCACTCAGAAGGTAAACGCATGAGAATCGGGAGTTCAAGGTCATCCTTGGCTATGTAGCAAACTTGACACTAGCCTGAGCTACTTGAGACCTTGTCTCAAAAAAATAAAATGCCACTAAATAATAATAATAATAATAATAATAATAATAATAATAATAATAATAATAAACACCGAGATATGGTCACAGGGTATTTGATCCCATGGTACTGGAGCCCAGGCTTCTCTGAGACTGCATGGGTAGAGGCGTGGGCGCAGGACTGGACACATTTGTAATGTGTCCATTACCCAACTGATGCAACAGAGGAGCTATAGAAAAGTGGGAGCTTGGCAGAAATGCCTTCCTATTCAGTTTATAGCCTTCCTAACTGAAGTAATAGCTTTACAGAAAGAAATTATTCACGAAATACTCAGAGCAAATGTTGAGATGGGAAGACGACAGGCAAGATAATTAAGTCTGTACTGTTCTTAAAATGAAACACCGTCTAAGCAGAGAAATAAATTACATGTCTTTTCAAACCTTTCAAATCTAAGCATCCTAAAAATATTAAGTGCACTGTGTAGCGCCGTGGTTTTCAGACTTCTTCTTTTTAAAGCAGCAATTTACAGTCAGACATACATTCTAGGGTTGGGGATACAGTTCAGGATGGGACACTTGCCTGGAATGTGTAAGGACCTTGATTCAAGGTCAGTGCTGCAAAAAAATATTGTTATTATTGTATTCTCCATCTTGATTCCATACACACAGCACTCACTCCATATTTTCATGATTTCTCGATTCAGGTTTCCTGAAAAAGCACTGATCCTAAATATGTAATCGTTCTTTTATCCCTCCTCTCTCTCTTCCAACACTCCTTATCAAGCTGATTTTGCCACCCATTTGACAAATGCAGGTCCAATGGAGTTTCTTAATCATTAAATATCTCGGCAGGTGTACCCACCCACAATATGGAGACAATTTAGCAATGCCTGAAAGGGCAGCGTTAGATGTGACATTTGTCTTAAGAATTCAAGATTCCATTCTTTGGAGACCTGGCTTTCCCTATCGGTAAAAACTAAGGACTTGAAAGCAGGGCTTGACAACATAAGACCTGTAAGTCTGAAGGCAATCATTTGTCTAGCGGAATCTACCCTCCATCAATATTCTTTAACATATATTAAGTGTTCAGCATCAACGTGAATATTTAATAATTAACCCAACAATCCCAACTCTGGCTCTTTACTGTTTTTCAAAGACCGGCTCTCGCGGGTACCCTCCCCCTTCTCCCCCTCCCAGACCCCAGACCCCAGACCCGCTCCAGCCTCGGGTAACTTTTCCCTCCAGTTTGGTGGAAGGTTACATTGGAAGAAAATAGTCCCTACCGTCTAGAAAGTTTTCAGGGAAAAAGAGGGCGTCTGACGTGCCTGCGGTGCGGGCGCTGCCCGAGGCTGGTGGGGCGGGGCGGTAGCCCTGGCGTCGCTGCTCCGTGGACCCCGCACCCGGGAGGCCCCTGGCGCGGGGCAGCGAAGGCGGCGGGAATCTGCAGCCTGGGTTTTGCCAGGACGCTGAGCTTTGCCAGGACAGTCTTTTCTTACTGATCATTTCCACTTCATGCTCTCCCAGCCTTAGACTGTGCGGACGGAACCACAGTAGGAGTGCAGAAAATGAGGTGACTTGGAGAAAAACAATATGTAGAATATAGATTTTTCTCTTTCTCACACAAACTAATTTGCATGCAAATTACATCGTGACAGGCCCTCAGACCAGGCTGCCCTGCCCTGTGGTCTGTCCGCCTATGACACCAGAATAAGATTTTGGTCTGGTGGCAATTTTCCCAAATGGAGTCTCACTCCCCAAAACATCACCCGGGAAGTAATAAGCATGGGTGATGGATTTGGGTTTTGGTTCAGTTCTTTCTCATACACGCCCTTGTTTCCAATTGTAAGGTTCTGCAACTAGTTCAGCCCAGTGTAGCCCAGATCAATTTAAAAATTTTTACTGATAAGTAATTTACATTCCGATTTAGAATATTTTACTTTCTTGCAAAAAAAAAAAAGTGTCGTGGTTCCTGCTGTAGCCTCATTCTGCTGGTTGACAATGTCGGCAGACATTTGTTGTGTGCTTAATTCAGGATGCTGTTAGCTACTCCAGATTAAACAATCGGACATACTTGTTCAGTGCATTAGAAACAGCATTAGGATTCCATAAACGTATAGTCTGTGCCATGGTATATCCCTGACCTTTGTAAGTTAGAAAGTTCTTGTTTTATTCTTTAGTGAAATGGAGTTCTTCTCATTGCACTGTATTTTTAAAAGTCTAGAAAATAGCACATATTAATTTAATGACATTTGCTGCTATTATTTATATTGATGTCTTCCCAAATGCTTGGTGTATCTAAAATAATAAATGCTGGTTTGGATGAGTGAAGGTTCCATATTGGAGACTCTACACATAGAAGGAACTTGAGGATGGGCCCACTAAGACAGTAGCCATTTCACTGAGGAGGCCCTAGGGTGGTGACAACTTCCCTGCATTCCTTTTTCAGATGTGAGCCCTTCGACCTTGTTATGTGGCTCACTTAAACATTTTAGGGGGAAGGAGTGTGTCTAATCTGCAAGTAGGACCTCCCTCCTGTCAGTATAGAACCTGTGAAGTTTGTCTAAATACGGAAAGGTTAAGCTCACTTGATGAAGATCAAGGGAAAAAGAATTTCTACAAGTTATTCAAGCTATTGATGTCAAAAGCGATTAGAGCCTCTGCTTCCTTTCCATCTTGTAATGGAAAGTATTTGCCGGGAGGCTTGCAAGTCACGTGATTTACTGGAGGAATTAAGTCTGGATTTCTTTCTGAGTCTCAGCCTTGAGTTGTATAGAGTTTCTAGGGTGTGTGGGAAAGACCAGCTTGGAGAGCTGTTTATTTTCATCTGTCAGCTAAACCATGGAAACTTGTTGAGGAGATTTACTGAGCTGTTCACTTAGATTAAGACTTTAGCGAATTAATTAAAAAAGGTTCTGAGAGGTAGAATGTGCCAGACCCCTACTGGCTCATGAGATTGTACTTTCTTACTGATATGACGTGACAGCTGAGCGCAGCTCGGGTGAGCTGCAGGGGAGTAATTCAGGAGACGCGCTGACATGTTCAAAGGCGTGCAGGTGTTCAGATCAAACTGGCCTTGACATTCAAGTCCATGGGTGCTGGGCTAACTTCCTTCTGCTCAAGCTCCCTAAACTCAGACTGAAAACATGCTGAGCCATTTGCCAACAATGAAATCACAGCTTCTGAAGAACTTCAAGGCTTTTTTTTTTTTTTTAATTGAGCATTGAACTCAAGGCCTCCTGTGTGCTGGGCAAATGCTCTATCACCAAACCCTTGTTTTATTTTTTCAAGACAAGGTCTAGCTACAAAGCCCAAGCTCAAAATTCTCCTGCCTTAGCCTCCTGAGTGCTGGGCTTACAGAGGTGTGCACAGCAACAAGCTTTTGCTTTACTTACCGAGTCAGTCCCAGCCGAGCTTCACAGACCTCGGAGTGTTAGCACTGGTGTGTCTAAGGAGCTGGGTTTAGAATGTCCCTGGGACAATCCTCAGTTACTGAGCTGCTCAATTTCCAGAGCAGTTAATTGAGTTGAAAGTGAACTAAACCCGTAGCTCTGTAAGTCTAGAAAATAAACAGAATTGTAGAAGCACTCTTAATCTTCTCACACAATGGGGGGAGTAGTATGCAGGTCTGGCTATCTTTGAAGTCATATTCTTTTTCATGAAAATGCCAGCCATGAAGCTGAAAGCCATTGTCATCTACATAGGTGTTCTGAGACAGGGTCTCACAATATATAGCCCTGGCCGTCCAGGAACTTGTCATGTGCACCAGGCTGCCCTTGAATGCAGGGATGTAAATAGATTACAAAACGTGTGCTTTAGTCACTGACTTCTGTGGTCAAAGTTCCTCATTTAAAACGTAGGAGGGCCTGGTGAGATAGCTCAGACGTGGAAGTACTTGATGCCACGCTTGCTGATTCGAGCTCAATTTCAGCAATCTACTACACACTACATTAATAAATGAATAGTACACTTAAAATATATGCAAAATAAAAAGGGAAACCTTGACTTTTTGTTGGAATTAAGATTTGTTTTGTTTTGGTTTTTATTCTAGCATGATCTTCAGTTAACTTTTCCCCTTTCTCTGGTGTGTATATGTTTTTGAGTGGATGTGCATGCATGTATGTGGGGGGGGGCAGAGAGCAATCTCTGTCCTTTCTCAGGTGCTGTCTTAGTCACTGTTCTGTTGTTGTGAAGAGACATCATGACTAAGGCAACTCTTATAAAAGACAACATTTAATTGGGGGCCGGCTTATAGTTCCGTAGGTTTGGTTCATCATCAGCATCATGACAAGGATCATGGTGCAGGTAGACTTGGTGCTAGAGAAGTAGCTGAGAGCTACCTCCTGATCTAAGCCAGAGTGGGAGACACTGGGTCTGCATTTATTCCCAGAGACCTGTTTCCTCCAACAAGGCTACACCTGTTATTCTTTTCAAATAATGTCATTCCTTGGTGACTAAGCATTCAAATGTATGAACCCATGGGAGGTGAATTCTTATTCAAACCTCCACGGGGCTATCCACCTTGCTTTTTGAGACGAGGTCTTTCATTGACCTGAAGCTCATTAGTGAGCTAGTCTGTCAAGGAGACCCAGGGATCTGCCTATCCCTGCGTCCTGGATTCTGAGATATCAATATAACTGCCGTGCACAGCCTCTTTTTTTAAAAAGAGACTTGTGGTGGCTTGAATAAAAATGGCCCCCATAGGCCCATAGGGAGTGGCGCTATTAGGAAGTATGGCCTTGTTGGAGTGGGTGTGGCTTGGTTGGAAGAAGTGTGTCACGGGTGAGGGGTAACGGGGGTCGGTTAAGGTTTCAGATGGTCAAGCCAGGCCTAGTGACTCACTGTCTTTTCCTGCTGCCTAGGGATCCAGACATTGATCTCCCAGCTACCTCCCTAGCACCATGTCTGTCTGCATGCCACCACAATGATAATGGAACCCCAGTGAAATGTTTTCCTTTATTAAAAGTTGCCATGGTTGTGGTGTCTCTTCACAGCAGTAAAACCCTAACTAAGACATAGTTTTAGGAATCACACTCAGATACTCATTCATCTACAGTACATACTCTTACCTTTTTTTGGAACTTACTATATAGCTCCCACTAATCTAGAACTCATCCTCCTGTCTCTGCTCTCAACTGCTGGGATTATAGGTATGAGCCACCACTCCTAGCTCTCAGTTGGCTTTCTTGTAGATTAAAAGAGTCTCTCTTAGGAAGGCACATACAGTGTTTGATGTGTTTATGAAAAGCTAAGGAGACAGGGGATATGTTTTGGTGCATGTGTTGTCAGGTTTGGGCAAAGGGGGGGCCTCAGCAGGCCCATGCCGAGGCATCCCTTCCCCAAGGGACCAGTCACATGACAGTATAGTATAGAATAGAGTTTATTCAGGGCATGGGGAGGGGAGCTAAGAGGGTAGTAGAGGCAGAGAAAGGC
>CM052704.1:69756924-69773720 GCA_028551405.1 Uromys caudimaculatus | reverse complement strand
GAGAGAGAGAGAGAGAGAGAGAGAGAGAGAGAGAGAGAGAGAGAGAGAGAGAGAGAGAGAGAGAGGAGGGGCAAGCAGCCCCTTTTATAGTGGGTCAGGCCCACCTGGTTGTTGCCAGGTAACTGTGGGGTGGAGCTTAGACAAAATGTTAACAGTATTCTTCTTCTGGGAGGAAAACAGCTTCATGGGTTGAGGAGAGGAAATGGTGCAGTAACTTCTATGGCATGGGTTAGTGACTGAAGTCCTTCAGAAAAACCAGGCAGCCTCTCCTAGTTCCACCTGGTGCATTGCTGCTGCTGTTTGGCAGTACACAACGGCAAGAGATGCAAATAAGTCTTTGGGGTGCCAAAGAGGAGGCAGTTTCCTCTGGAGGGTCAGTTCTCTTCTTTGAAAGAGTAACTAACCTAGGCACATGGACCATTCCTTCTAGTTCTGAGAAAGGAGACCTAGGATTTCTTTCCTCTGTTGGAGGCAGAGAGGATTTGGATCACTGGCAGCACTGACCTGTGTCAGATCCACACACAGAAAGCTATGTAAACAGAGGTCTGAGACTACAGCAGGAAGACTGGAAGTTATAACTAAGAAGGACTTCCTGGCCTGGCATAGATACAATCTCAGCACTTAGGAAATGGAGGCAGGGGGATCAGAAATTTAAGATCAGCCTCGCCCGGCAGTGGTGGCGCACGCCTTTAATCCCAGCACTTGGGAGGCAGAGGCAGGCGAATTTCTGAGTTCGAGGCCAGCCTGGTCTACAGAGTGAGTTCCAGGACAGCCAGGGCTACACAGAGAAACCTTGTCTCGAAAAAACAAAAAAAATAAAAGAAAAAAAAAGACCAGCCTCAGGTACATACCAAGTTGGAAGCCATTCTAAGTTACATGAGACTCTGTCTTTAAAAAAGAAAAACAAAGAAAAACAGCAAAGAAGGGACTTTTTTGTCTAGGCACAGTTAACATTCAGTTTTTTAAAAAAATTAAAAAGGCGTCTTAGAGATGGCAATTCATGCCTATAATCCCAGCACTCCAGAGGCCAAGGCTGGAGGATTCCTGAAAGTTTGAAGTCAGCCTTGGCCTACATAGTGAGTTCCAGGCCACTCTGAGCTACAGTGTACAACTCTTTCTCAAACAGCAGCAAAGGCAAAAGGATCTTAGCCCAAACAAGACACCTCTGTATAGAGGATAAACATCAATGGACACACCTGTGGAATACCATGGAAGAGGAGGGCAGAAAGACTATAAGATCCAGAGCACCAGGAAGTCAGCAGTGAAGCAGTCTCTCCTAGAAACGGCTGCTTAAACAAGACTGGGGCAGTGGCCATCCCTGGACATATTAATGTGGAAGAGGGCAGTTTTCACCGGTTCCCTCCTCTAAACAAAGAACTCTAGGCAACTAATGGCTGCTGGGAGGAGAATTGGCTTCTCTCAGAGGTGAGCCCCTTTACTGCTTGTCCAATGCATAATGGTCAACATTGAAACTGTATACACACCACCAACCAAAAATGACTCAGCAGGTTGTATTTATGTTTGTGGATACACATACATGTATATATGTGGCCATAATAATAAAACAAAAAGAGGCTACCGGCTTCAGAGTGATGGAGACCTGGGCGGGGCTGGAGGGGGAAGGGAGAGGGAAGGTTATATAATTCCATTTTAAATAAACACATGCTTAAAAAAGAAATAGCAAAAACTGTAGCATACTTAACAGTGGCATATACTGCCTCTAAAACATTATCTTCATACTTAAAGTGTGGTATTCTATAGGGATTTTGGCAAACTAATTGTTTACATTATTATTAAACTTAATAAGTTGTTATAACCTAACTGAAAGATTCCCTCTAGAAATAAAAGTATGTAATTTGTAGACATATGATAAAATTGTTTTCAGAATAATTCATTGGAGATAAATACTCTTAACAAAATTTATCAAAAAGCATTAGTAAGTTTATCTCAAAATCATTAGTAAGTATGTCTCAAATTCTATATTAAAGGTTGTCATGATGGTCAGTATTAATTAACAATTTGAGGAAATTTAGGATCACTTTGGAGAGGATCCTTGAGACAAACGTGGGTGATTTTCTTCATCACTTTAACTTACATGGAAAACCCCATCTTAAATGTAGGTGGGCCAGTCCCTGAACAGGTTGTGGGCTGCCTACAATGGAGAAAGTGAGCTCAGCATTAGCATGTGGCCCTGACTGTGCTCTGTCCCCCGAGGACAAGGACAGATGAGATGTGGTGGGCTCTTCACACTCCTGCCTCTGTGACTTCCTTGCTATGAGGGACTTACTCTGGAACTATGGCACAAAATAAAGCCTTTCTCCCTTAAGCTGTTTTTACCAGAGTATTTTATCATAGCTACAGGAAATGAAGCTAAGACAGTCAGTGAAGCTAATAATATAATTTTTCAGAGCAAGAATTTTCTTTATACTGCAAAAAATCACATTTTAATTTGCTTTAATGAAAGCAAATCCTATAAGTGCATATATGAAATATATTGAAATTTGTTGATCTTTCTCAGAGAGAGAGAGGAAATTCCTTGTCTCAGGACTGACCTGAGGAAGTGTCTGCTCTAGTAATGCTGGAAAGTTCAGCCTCAGAATCAATAGGGCTAAGAGTGGACAAGGCTACATATGCTTAAGATCTCAACACTCAGGGGGCAGCAGCAGGGAGATTGTGGGTTTAAGTCTACAAAGGAGACCCTGTCTCACAAAACAACTGACCAACCAACAAAAACTCCAACCAGATGTGTTAAGTACATACTATATACAAAGCAGCTCCTACATACCTTCTATATTATTTTAGTATTTGAACATAAATGAGGTTTGACAGTGCACATCTTTGACCCCAGCACTCAGGAGGCAGAGGCAGGTGGATCTCTGAGTTGAGTTTGAGGTCAGCCTGGTCTACATGGTGAGTTCCAGGTTAGCCAAGGCTACAAAGTAAGACGCTGTCTCAAAAAAATTAAATCATAGAGCTCTGTGGAAGAGGAGTCAGATCCCAAGGGCCCGTGGGGATGGAAGAGACCAAGGAAATAAGGCCTTCTTGAGTGGTGAGAAAGCTCTTCCTCTCTGAGGTCAACTAGAAACCCAGATTAAGGAGACCTGTTATGAAGAGCAGAAAAGAGCAGATGTTGGGTTACAGGCCCACAGGAAGTAAGCCCGACCCCAGGATGTGCTTCACTGACCAGTGCTCCATTACAGTTTGTCACTCATGACTGATAAGACTAGAACAAAGATGGAAAACTGGAGAAATGAGCCAATTTAAGCCAAATTTAAGTATACAAAGATAGGTTTATTGGGGGCACCTCTTAGGCAGGTTCACTGGTCTCCCATGGAATGAAGCCAGGGAGTCACCAGGCAGAGGGAGACAGAGGGAGAGGGGGGTGGGTGGGGAGACAGACAGACACACAGAGAGAGAGAGAGAGAGAGAGAGAGAGAGAGAGAGAGCGAGCCAAACTGTCTTGATTACATAGTTGTCTTAGCTAGGATTTCCATTGCTGTGAAAAGACAACATTTAATTGGGGCTGACTTACAGGTTCAAGACTGGAAACATGGCAGCGTTCAGGCAGGCATGGCACTGGAGAAGAAGGTGAGAGTTCTACATCTTGTTCAGAATGTGAACAGAAGACTGATTTCCAGAAAGCAAGGAGGAGGGTCTCAAAGCCCACCTCCACAGAGACACACCTACTCCAACAGGGCTACTCCCTGGGCCAAGCATATTCAAACCACCATAATAGTGAAGAGCTTCTGAGGGAGAGGAAGCCCAGGCCCTGGGCTGGAAAGTTTAGGCAGAGACTGGGAGATACTGGGAGAACCTGAAGGCAGGGTCTGTTTTGGTATTTACATAGGCACCTCCGTCCCTTGGCCTGGATCTGAACATCCCAGCCTTTTGCTGATAATACTGAATAAGGTACAACATAATTGTCTATTGTCTACTTCCTGCTGAAACTGGGGAGTCATTATTTGGGGTGGGGGTGGGGGCAAAAAGCTGGGATGTTAGCTGAGTCCAGAAAGAGCATGCTGTTTTACTTGCTGTCCAGGTAGTGGGACCATCTGAGGCTAGGGATGTGAAGGCCCAGTTGAAGTACCTGTGGGAAGCTGCTTTGGGAGCTGTTCTGAATGCAGATTTTGAAAAAACACCTGAAGCTGGCAGCTGCTGGAACAGATATATGTTAGGGCAGAAGATAAGGAGTTTAGGGAGAAAACGTATATTCGAAACTTTTTAGGCCCATGGTTGGTAGGTGTGGGTGGGTCCCAGGAAAGGAGAATAGATCCCACTCTCAGGACTAGGCAGGTAGGGAGGGAAACCGGCTGTTGATTGATAGTACTTATCTGGAGTCCACTTAACCTGTGAGAGGTGGATCCAAGTGGATTCCCTAAAGCTTACAGGAATCTTTTTAAGTGTACAGAGAGAGATACATTTTAGATATGTCAGTATCACCACTGTTTGTAATCTGTACTGAAATCTACATAGTTGGAAGAGCAGTAGACTCATGCCTTTGAGTCATAGCAAAAGCTACAGTAAAATAATTTTTATTCCTTTTTATATATCTTAAATCACTTTTAAATCACTATTTAAGTTTTTATATCCTCCAATCTACATGACTTGCATTTACCGACCTTCTTAGACCCTCAAACACTTTCTAAGATCCTCAAACACTTTTTTTTGCTCCTCTTCACTTAAGCTTTTGTATCCTTAGACCTTACATAAACTTTACATTTTTCCTATCCAATTATTCAGTATGAGACTGTCTGAGTCAGGGTTTCTACTCCTGCACAAACATCATGACCAAGATGCAAGTTGGGGAGGAAACGGTTTATTCAGCTTACACTTCCAATTGCTGTTCATCACCAAAGGAAGTTAGGACTGGAACTCAAGCAGGTCAGGAAGCAGGAGCTGATACAGAGGCCATGGAGGAATGCTGCTTACTGGTTTGCTTGCTTCTCCTGGCTTGCTCAGCCTGCTTTCTTATAGAATTCAAGACTACCAGCCCACAGATGGTACCACTCACAAGAGGCCCTCCCCCCTTGATCACTAATTGAGAAAATGCCTTACTGCTGGATCTCATAGAGGCATTTTCTCAACTGAAACTCCTTTCTCTGTGATAACTCCAGCTTGTGTCAAGTTGACACAAAACCAGCCAGTACAGAGACACAGGTGGTTAATTACTGGAAGCAGTCATTGTAAAGCAAGTTTCTTTAGCTAAAGGAATGTAAAAGGTTATTTTTTTCACTAGGTTAGTCTTCAAACCTATCAGAGACCTGAGAAGGATAAATTTTACCTTAGTAAGCAGGAAGTGCAGACCAAGCAGTTTCCAAGTCTATTAAAAATGAGAGGCTTACCAGTTACCTGGTCCCTGGGTTCCTCTGTGGTCAGTGGGGCATCTTTCTTTAGGTACCAGTCCCTGTCAGACTTTTCTGTGAAGCAGGACCTTGGGAAGACTGTCCTATCTTTGTCTAGGCAAAGTAAGGCAGTCAGTATTCCAGTGTCCTGCTTGTCCGCAGATTGGTGTTTGTATGGTGTGTGTGGCAATTCCTGAACCCCAACAGTTGGTGCATTGGCCAGGAATGCCCCTTACCCCCAATCACCCCTCAGTTATTGCTAATGAACACCACCAAGCCAGCTCCCTCCATGAGAAGGTAAGTGTCCTGTAGCTTCTTGGTTTGGTCTAGATTTTTGGAGACCCAAAGGAGGAGGGCTAGACACAGCAAAATCTCCTAGGGTCAGAGGAGGTCAGGAGACGTCCTGCTTCCTCTCTGGTTCCCACTGGGGAAATGCCTGGTTCTGGTTCTGGATTCCTTTGGTGGCACATCTGGTTCTCTTCCCTCTCTCCCTCCCCGCAACTCTGTTGGTTGTCCGTGGCATGCTGGTCTATCCGTGTCTGTCAGTTTATGTCTGTGGTTTTAGTTTTGTTTAGTTCCTTGATTGGTTGCTCTGTGTTTCATCTTCAGGAGAAAAAAATTGGTTAAAACTTAGTCTGTTGGCTGTTCACCCCTTGACTTAGTTTTAACTCATTTCAAGGATTTTTAGAACAAAAGTGGCTGATCTGAGACAATGAAAGCTGATAAACTGGTGCTGCCCTTGAAGCCCTGCACCTGCAGCTGGAGTCTGGCACTGTGGGAGAAGCCCTGTCTCCTGCTTAGCTTGATTTGTGCAAGCTGGCAGCAAGCCAGGGGCACCAGGAGTTTCTTAGCTTCTCTGGTAAGAAAGCTGTTGGCTAGTTCTGCTACAAAATTTCTGTGCCGCTGAGAGCTGGATTCAGCAGGTGGCAAGGTGCTCTTCCCTTGAAATTACAGCTGGTAGAAGAAAATTTTGTCTGTCTATTCTAAATGTATATGTTTACTATGTTCTGCATGTCTTGGTTATAAAATATTGGTTTATAATTTATGATGTAGGACTAAAAATCTGTAATATTGGGCTGGAGAGATGGCTCACCAGTTAAGAGCACTGACTGCTCTTCCAGAGGTCCTGAGTTCAATTCCCAGCAACCACATGGTGGCTCACAACCATCTGTAATGGGATCTGATGCCCTCTTCTGGTGTGTCTGAAGACACTGACAGTGACAGTGTACTCATATATACATAAAATAAATAAATAAATCTTTAAAAAAAATACAGCTATTGATTAATGCAATATGATGTCAATTAGATATACATTCCTAAGGGTTTTGTTATATGTTATAGCTTTTCTTTTCATTACATCAGGTATATATTGCTCTGTAAATTATGGTAATGATACCAGGAATAAAAATTAAGGAACTTTTAATTTAAAAATTTTTTAGTGGTCTACAGCATTAAAAAGGTAAAGAATTGCTGGCTCTTGAAATCCACCCCCTTCCTTTCAGTTTGCCTGAGCAAGACTCCAGCAGACCCCTCCTCTCAGCCCAAGAAGAGATAAGAGCTCTCTCAGCCAAGGCCCTGGTCATTTCCCCCATTTTTCGCTTTTCTGTTCTGACACTGCCTTCAGCTTACACCTAATCACATGGGAAATTGTTATGTTCTATAATTACATACCAAATAAAGTCAGAAAAATTCCTAGTGTCTTTATAGAATATGTTTATGGAGTGTGTTATGGATTTAAAAGGTTTTATTTTGGTACTAGAAGAGCTTCAATTCAAAACTATGATTTTTTAAAAAAGATTTATTTATTTATTTTATGTATGAGTACACTGTAGCTGTTTTCAGACACACCAGAAGAGGGCATCAGATTCCATTACAGATGGTTGTGAGCCACCGTGTGGTTGCTGGGAATTGAACTCAGGACCTCTGGAAGAGCAGTCAGTGCTCTTAACCGTTGAGTCATCTCTCCAGCCCCCAAGACTATGATTTTTAAAGCTCAAACATAACAGGGATTGATAGTCAGTAACCTTGTAAGTGATCAAATCCTTTAATATGTTCAGGAATATGTGTGAAGTCATGCTAAGAACGGATGCAGTTAATTTAAAGATTAAGCTTTGTTTCGTCTCCTGTTTTATGTTTGCAAGGTACAGTTTAGAGCAGATAACTGAAAACAGATAAAGATTATTTAGCTCAGATATATAGGGAGGTAGTAGCCCTCGAACCAGAGATCTGCTGAATATGGCATTTAATATGTTTAAACTTTCTATGACTGACAGACTCCCAAATCCTAACAGTGACCTCCCACCCAGGTCTCCAAGAAGAGATGGGCACAGCAACAAAGGGCACAACCTGAATTGTGGTAGATAACCACTGGGAATACCTGCCCCAATGCCTCGCCCTCTGCCAGGGCCCCACCTGAACTGTGGACAAAGAGGACAACTGGATAACTGATTGCCACACATTGCTTATGACAAGATGAGGTCAGTCTCTCCCACGTTCCTCATCCACAGGAAGGAAAGCCTCTTCATCTTCTGGGCCTGATGACCAAAGGCTGCCATAGAGACACAGGAGCCTGAGACAGCTGTCTAGGCAATGGAATATGGACTAGTCGCTGTCATTTTAGTTGACACATAGGCCATAGGCCATTTAGATTACAATTTATCCTTCTCATATCTCTGATCACATTGATGGCTAAGCTAACTGTAGCTTGACAGCTAGAGAAGAACAGGCAACTAGCTCTTTTTTTTTTTTTTTTTGGTTTTTTGAGACAGGATTTCTCTGTGTAGCCCTGGCTGTCCTGGAACTCACTCTGTAGACCAGGCTGGCCTCGAACTCAGAAATCCACCTGCCCCTGCCTCCCAAGTGCTGGGACTAAAGGCGTGCGCCACCACTGCCCAGCGGCAACTAGCTCTTTACCAAAGGTAATCCACCGCGTGTTAGCTCATCAGTCAATTCATTAGTTAGTTAAAGCTACTAGGTCTCTTATTTAAAAGGGCAAACAGGTTTGCCTTGTTCCCAGGCTTCATATTAAACAACTACTCTCAATTATTGGCTGCCTATGTCTCATGATAAAGAATTAAATAGAAAAAGTTTATTTAAGGTCTGAGGATCTAAAAACTGTTTGTGGGCCTAGGAGAATGTTTGTGATTGATAAGTGCAAGTGATAAAAGTTAGAGGATGAAAAAAAACTTGGATGATGATAGAAAGATGATTTAAGAGTAAGAAGGCTTCAGATAAAAGATGTTTGAGATCGGTAAATGGGGTTATAAATGGTGAGATTGGTAAATGTGAGTTATAAATGCTGGAGGGTCTAAGAAGGCGTTTTAAGAAAGATAAATACAAGTTGTAAAGATATAAGAAATGATATAAGATGCATAGAAAAGAGGCAAATGTTTCATATTCCCCATGCTTTTGTTATACTGATTCAAGGCTCAGAATTCTAACATTGATCAATGGAGTTTTGTTAAGCTGATGGCGCACTGGCTGCTTACAATTCAGTTACACACGCAGGATCTGAGGTTCTCTTTTGTTGTCTTCTGAATATAGACTTAAAGGTGTTTTTCATCATACTAAATGCACCTCTGTTCAATTCGTATATCTAGCTCTCTGAACTGAGAAAGAATGTTCTGTGCCTTTTAACCCAAACCTATAGCTTTTACAGGCCTCAAAGGCATGGGTCTTCCCCTATTGTCTTACAGACAGCCATTAACTACTTTTTATAAAATACGGATTTCAATATGATAGTAAAACTAATATACATCCTTTTGAAAACTAAAGTTCACATAAGTTTCAGGGAATCAAAGGGTCATTTGGATCCACCTGCCACAGATCAAATGGACTTCAGATAAGTACACCTGCTTGTTCTTGAAAATAGGACTTTTCCCTTGGTCTTGGAATTCCTTACCTTCCCCAATTACTAGACAATTTTAACTTCTGTCCCTAGTCTATATTTATCTCAGCAGATTTTCACCTAGCTGACAGATTCCATCCAGGGATTGCCTGTGGAGCTGCTGAACTCTGGACTTGCTGAAAGCTGGTGTTAACCAGTCCATCCGATGTGATGGCTCCGTGTCTTTCAGCTGGATCAGCTAATCAGAAGCTCCTGATAAATGCTCCATTGTCCGGTCTCTGACTAGCACCTCAGACTTCCTGGGTCCCTAAGACTATGTCCTAATGTCAGCAGGAAGCAGTTACAGAAGAAAAATATGACATCCATTGTCCCACCTTATAGACTGAAATGCTAGGTCAAAAAGGAACACCCCTGGGCCCATGCTGAAAAGGACCCCACTTTGTGATCCTGACCACCACAATGGCCATCAAAATAGATGGGATCCAATCCTGGATTCATCATTCATTGCCACCTGAAAACGTTAGAACCTAGACCAGTGATGGATCATCAGACAGCATCCACAGCACCCATTAAAAATCAGACTGGTAAAAGACTCTGAAGACTAGTTTCCTATTTTGTGTTGCTCCGAGCTGCTGAGGCACATGCTCCAGGACAACACATACAATCGCTGATTAGAACTGCAGACAGGAGCCTAATTACTAATATCACTGCCTACGCTCCCCTCACCTTCATCTTTGACCTATGTAAATTGTTTGGGCCAAAATGGAGTAGGTGTCCAAAGACTGCAAACATAAATGTTCCCTCGTTCTCTAGGTCTTTTTGGATACGGGATCCAGAGTATGGAAAACATTTTAGCTACCCTTCAGATATATGCCTGTCCCTCAAATGGAGACTCGGATTGTGAGGGACAAGCTATGTACTTCTGTGCAGTGTGGGGCTATGAAACATTAGTCCCCTGGGTAACTGATAAGGATAATTATATTCAGTTACACAAGGTTGAAAGCCACTCTGAAAAACTGGGTAAAATCAATCCCATTCAAATTAAGAAAAAATGATCTAAATAATATATGGGACACAGGGAAGATTTGGGGACTCTGCCTGTATGTGTCTGTTAAGGACCCTGGAATGATGTCCACCATCCAGAGATTCCAGGCCACCAATAACAGGGTCTTAGACATCATTGGTCCCAACAAAGTGTTAAACCCTCTCCCTGACCTAGGAAGAGCAGCCTCAAAGCAAGAGCTAACTGCTCAGCAATCAGTTTCTGCCACGACATTGCTGATAGGCCTCTCCACAACCCTGGTCATCTCTCCCTTGACTCCAAGAGTCCCCCTTAGAAACAGAAGATACTTTAATGCCACTGATCCTGACCTAACTTCTAATTGCTGGCTATGTCTGGACGTAAGATTGTGTATGAATTGTAACTACCCTAACAGTTGGGAGCATAAGCTCTGCTATTCAAAACCTAACCATAGAGGAAATGCGTGCACAAGGAGACCAACTATGCTGTTGGGGGCGTGAGCTCACCTTGACTTGGAGAGGGCTTGAAGGACAAGGCCTCTGCTTAAATGATGTCTCATATAAAATATCAGTCTCCCATCCCATGGGCAAGCACCCATCCTTAACACTATCAATGATACTGTTTACAGGCAGACAGGAGCATGTTGTCCTCTGAGAGACTCCACCCAGCAGCTGACTCAGACAGATACAGACACCCACAGCCAAACAGTGGATGGAGCTTGGGGACTCTTATGGAAGAAGGGGATGTGGGCCCAAAGGGGATAGGAACTCTCCAGGAAGACTAACAGAGTCAACTCACCTGGACCCGTGGGCTCTCAGAGTCTGAACCACCAACCAAAGTGCATGCACGGACTGGACCTAAACTACCCTGCACATATGCAGCAGATGTGCAGCTTGGTCTTTATGTGGGGCCCAAAAGCTGTTGCCTGTATGGGGGATATGTTGCTCTGGCTGGGTGTCTGGCCTCAATGGGAGAGGAAGCACCTAACCTTGCAGAGACTTGAAGTGCCAGGGTGGGGGGTACCCAGGGGGCCTCCAACTGCTCAGAGGAGAAGGAAGGATGGGGAAAGGACTGTGGGAGGGACTGAGAGAGGGGCAGTGCTAACCTGTGAACTGAACTGCTGATTTCCAGACAACACTGATGGGAGATGCTCAAAAAAACAAACAAAAAAAAGCCTTTCTAAACAGGACCACTTCTCCCCTCCCCAGTATCCTTTCTTTTCCACTACCTCTGGTGGGTGGTGGGCTACAAGGGAGGCTAAAGCGTTTAAGAACCATCATTAAAAATAGGGTTTGAAAAAAATTAAAGTTTCAGGACAGTGAGTGGGATGTAAAGTGAATAAGTAAAAAAATAAAATTAAACTTAAAAAAAAAAAGATATCAGAGTCTTAGTACCTCAACACTGTAATGTAACAATTCACCTAGAGACGTTAACTGCAGGAGTTTCCCCTTGCTATTTAGTACCTCCAAACGGTACTTGGTTTACTTGTGCCTCGGGGTTAACTTCCTGTATTAGTCCTTTTATCCTTGCTGAGACTTCTGACTTTTGCTTCTATTGCCTCAGATATTCTATTATTCTAGAGAGAGAGGCTGGGACACCTGGGACTTCTACACTGACCCTGGGTGGCCGGGGCGGCTCCAGTCCTAGTGCCCCTCCTCGTAGGCACGGGCATAGCAGGGTCTGCCAGAAGCGAGCAGTAGCACTTACTAAAGGAGATCACAATTTCAAATATTTAAGTCAACAAATTGATCAAGACCTGTCAGAGATACAAAATGCCAACAAAGGCTGGTATAAAAGTTTCTTTAACTGGTCCCCTTGGCCTCAGAGAAAAATTAAGTGTCAACAATTTGACTCTTAAGTTACAAGTTCAAGGGGAGGGAAGGGAATGTTGAGGCCTGCTCCCTTTAACATAACTGTAGCCATTTTGTATACAGTCTCCATTTTGCTCATAAGGTGAAGTTAAGTTCAGGTTCTCAGACTCTGCTTCCGAGACTTAATTATTCATAGCTGACACTGAAGAATGCTACTAATAAGCCAAAAGTTATGATTATTATACTTATGCTCTGTTATCTCAATGTTCTGAAATTCCCCTGTTCACCACCTGTCCACCACCCCTCTTACTTCACCTAGGACCAATCGGCTTAAAGGTTAGCTGATAAAACTTTGTCTGGTTAGCCAAAATGTAGTCCTGCCTCCACGCTTGCCTTCTGAACTTCTAAACCTGGCTTTTCCTATAAAAAGCCTGCCCTGAGAACAGATTGGTACCACAAAATTAGGCTCCCGAGTCCTTTCTGTGGTTCTGATCAATCAGTCTTGGAGTGTGTATTCACTAAACTCTTCTTGCTTAACTAAGATCAGTGTTCATATAAGTTGGTGATTCCTGAGCCCTAACAGAAGACAGTAGTGTCGAGAGCCATGGAGACTATGGAGGCCCAGCTCAAGATGTTTCTAGCTAGAGAACATCCTTGTGAGATTTTGGCAAAGAATGTGGCTGTTTTCTATGCTCATCCTAAGAACTTGCCTAAGGCTAAAATGTAAAGTCATGGATCAATTTATTTGACAGAGATTTCAAGGCAGCCTTATATTGACTCTATTGAACTGTTATTAATGATCAATTTTATGAAGGTCTACAACGAAAAAGAGCAAATAGGGAAGAAAGAAATATAAAAAATGTAGACTGAAGAGAAAAAGGACACTTGGAAGTTTAGTGTTACAGTCAAGGTTTACGCTGGGGACCAAGTAGTAATTGTGAAGGAGATTTGGCACCTTTAAGGAGACTCCTGATCTGCATTAGAATAAAGGGAAGGGTACCCTCAGGGAAAGACCCTCAACGTGCCACGATTTCAACTTGTAAAGACCGCAAAGCATTTTCTGCTCCTGGAAAGCAACTGCACTCAAACTTGCTGTTAATACAGTCCAGGCTCCGTTCCAAGCTGGCAGCCAATGTTGTCAGTGTTGTCCACACTGTGTTACTCTAAAGTGATGAGGATTCTTGAGTGAAGGGGTTGTGTAATATGAGGTTTCAGAGAGCTACTGAGGCCAGGCAATGTGTGGTAGAGAAGTCCCAGGGTGACAGACCTGAAAGGCCTTTACGTGTGATGGCTTGTATATGCTCTGCCCAGGGAGAGGCACTATTAGAAGGTGTGGCCCTTTTGGAGTAGGTGTGTCACTGTGGGCATGGACTTAAGACCCTCACCCTAGGTACCCGGAAGCCAGTCTTCTGCTAGCAGCCTGCAGATGAAGATGTAGAACTCTCAGCTCCTCCTGCACCATGCCTGCCTGGATGCTGTCGTGTTCCCGCCTTGATGATAATGGACTGAACCTCTGAACCTGTAAGCCAGCCCCAATTAAATGTTGTCCTTTATAAGAGTTGCCTTGGTCCTGGTGTCTGTTCATGGCAGTAAAACCCTAACTGAGACAGTGTGAAACTGTGGAAGTGAAGCCCGAGTTATGTTGGAGACATCAAGATGTTGGAGATGACAGAGCTGAAGGACACCTGCCAAAGACAGCTGCATGCAAGGAGTGGAACCAGCCCAAGAGAGAGAAGTGTGACAGGCAGCAAAGCTGGGGGGTGGGGTGCAGTGAAGACCTTGAAGTCCATACAACACACACCCAGACACCAGACACTCAGCACCAAGGAGATTTAAGCAGCCAGACAGAGAAGTGAGATACTTCTGGATTGGACAGAGAGACCAGTACCTGGTCTCTGCCCAACTGTTTTATGGACACTGAGAGGATCTAGGTAGCAAGATTCAGTTGGCCAGGAGAATTGTAGCAGCAAGAATGTATAACCAGGTACATTGTGGGAAAGGTGAGAAGGCACACTCAGGTGCATGTTGGGAAGGAGAAACATCCTGCTGTCATTTTAGTGGCTCAGTGCTGTTTAAAAGTGAGGGATGATGGGGCAGTGCCAAACAGGCAGAGCCATCTAAGCCTGACACCAGACATGGTGTTTGTCTTGCTGGGTTTGGGGCTTGCTTTGGTCTAGGGTTTTCCCACTATGCCACCATTCATCCCCTTGAGCATGATAATATAGAGTCGGTTTCATTGTGTGTTGGAAGAATATAATTTGCTTTTTCTGTTTTACAGGGAGTTACAATTAAGAGATTGCCCTGAGTCTCAATAGAGACTTTGGATTTTTAGACAGTATTGAAACTTAAGAGACTAGGGGAATTTTGAAGTTGGACCAACTGTATTATGCAATATGATACGGCCACAAGACCATGGACCCTAGGAAGCAGAATGTGGTGGTTTAAATAATGGATGTCTCCCACAGTCTTGGGCATTTGAATACTTGGTCCCCAGTCCCGGTGCTGTTTGGAGGACATTTAGGAAGTGTGGTCTTGCTGGGGGAAGTATGTCGCTGGGGTGGGCTTAGACTTTAGAGTCTAGAGACTTGAGTTGTTTGTTTCTTTCTTCCCTCTTTTATTTTATGTATAGGTGGTTTTTGTTTTGTTTGTCTTGTTGCGGTTGCGTTTCGTTGTTGTTGTTGTTGTTGTTGTTATTGTTTTTATTTTTATTTTGTTTGTTTTACATTTTTTTTGAGACAAGGTTTTTCTGTATAGCCTTGGCTGTCCTGGAACTCGATCTGTAGTCCAGGCTGGTTTGAACTCATAGAGATCCGCCTGAGTCTGCCTCAAGTGCTGAGATTAACAGTGTGTGCCACCAACACCTGGTGTGTATAGGTGTTTTGACTGCTGCATGTATATCTGTATACCATCCATGTTGGTCTGGTGTTTGCCTAGCATGAACAAAGCCTTGGGTTTCATCCTGAGCACCACACACACAAAAAAAAGGTGGTGTGTATCTGTAATTTTAGCACTAAGGAGGGTGGAAACAGGAGGGCCAGAAGTTTCATAGAGTTGGAGGCCAGGCTGGAATACATCATAAGATCGTGTGTGTGTGTGTGTGTGTGTGTGTGTGTGTGTGTGCGCGCGCGCATGTATGTACATATATGCTTTGTATATATCATATATATGTATTTCCTGGGGTGGAGTGATGGCTCAGCATCAGATTTGAGGTTGTCGGTTTTCACATAAATGTAATACTGGCGCCCTGAAGATGGAGACAGGGGTTTCCCCAAAGCAAGATGACAAACTAGCCTAGCTGAATAAGTGCTCCCTAAGTTCAAGGGAGCTACCATCTCTCAACCTATAAGGTAAGGACCAACCAAGGAACACCCCTGCCATCAAGCTCGTCTGGATTCTACTGGTACCGAGCACCCATGAGGTGTACACACACACATGCAGGCACTTACACATACACACAAAATAAAAGTAAATTGGAAGTGGAGAGAGGCTCCGCAGTTAAGAGCATTTGCTACTCTCTAAGCGGGCCCAAGTTCAGGTCCTAGTGCCCACATCTGGCTGCTGACAAATGCCTGTTACTCCCTCTTCTGGCCTCTGTGGTGCCCACATACACGTAAGTAAACAATGGGGTAAAGTTTTTTTTTTTTAAAACCCAGCAATATTTAAAGTACCCAGTGAATAGTTATAAGTGAATGGAAGAGTGGTTTTCAAGTCTGGAGCACTAGGAGGAGAGAGTCTATATTTCCTGCAGCTTTCCTGTCTAAGGATCAAGAGCTTGAAGAATGTGGCACAAAAAGAGAATAGCAGAAGAAACCTAGGCTAGACCTCAGAAAAACTGTCAAATGATGATTCTTTAATGTGTGAGATGCGGTAAGATATCTCAGGGTCTAGAGAAGGGAGGCCCCTAGTCAGCTGCTCAACATGTCTTTGATACTTTTATTTTCATTTTACCCAGTTTTGCCTTTGTGTATGTCTGTGCACTATGTACATGCACTGCCAGAGAGGACCAGAAGAGGGCGACAGATCCCTTGGAACGGGAGTTACGGATAAGCAGCCATGCCAGTTCTGGGAAGGGAACACTGGTCCTCTGCAAGATCAGCCAGTGCTTTTAATAATTTAGCTTCCTCATGTTACTGCGGGTGGTCGTGTTGCTTTGAAAATACTGTATCTCTTAGACTCTGCTGTAGTTGGGAGTAACAAGGGGAGGTGGGACGGAGCACTTGGAAAACTGTTGGTTAAAGGCTGATTTGCTAGTCCTGGGGGTGCACATTTTGAATCCCAGCACTGGGAGGCAGGAGCAGGGGATCTACCTGATGAGCCTGGTCTACAGAGTAAACCTGTCTAAAAAGAGAAAGATTGACTGTGCTCAGAAGCCCCCTACACTGGCTGGTTTTGTGTGTCAACTTGACACAAGCCGGAGTTAACACAGAGAAAGGAGCTTCAGTTGAGAAAAACGCCTCCATGAGATCCAGCTGTAAGGCATTTTCTCAATTAGTGATCAAGGGGGAGGGCCCCTTGTGGGTGGTACCATCTGTGGGCTGGTAGTCTTGGGTTCTATAAGAGAGCAAGCTGAGCAAGCCAGGAGAAGGAAGCAAGCCAGTAAGCAGCATTCCTCCTGGGCCTCTGCATCAGCTCCTGCTCCTTGACCTGCTTGAGTTCCAGTCCTGACTTCCTTTGGTGATGAACAGCAGCATGGAAGTGTAAGCTGAATAAACCCTTTCCTCCCCAACTTGCATCTTGGTCATGATGTTTGTGCAGGAATAGAAACCCTGACTAAG
>CM052704.1:69734387-69749241 GCA_028551405.1 Uromys caudimaculatus | reverse complement strand
GATTTCCCAAATCCAACTAACCAGCATCAACAGTCCTAGTAATGCAATGGTTTTGCTTTAGTAGTTCTGGTATCTTGTTAATCACAGCTGATCCTTCAGCCCCAGCTAACCAGAACCACAGAATCTTCACAGTCAAAATAGCAATGGCACTGATAAGAGTCTTTAATCTTCCCTCTGAAATTTCACAAGCCAGGCCTCCATCTTCTGCACTGTTCTCAACATTATCTTCCAAGCTCCTACACAACACTCCACAAAGCTGAATGGATCTTCTAGCCCAAAGTTCCACAGTCCTTCCCAAGACATGATCAGGTTGTCACAGGAATACCCCACTCCTGGTACCAATTTGTCTTAGTCAGGGTTTCTATTCCTGCACAAACATCATGACCAAGATGCAAGTTGGGGAGGAAAGGGTTTATTCAGTTTACACTTCCATGCTGCTGTTCATCACCAAAGGAAGTCAGGACTGGAACTCAAGCAGGTCAGGAAGCAGGAGCTGATGCAGAGGCCATGGAGGGATGTTTCTTACTGGCTTGCTTCTCCTGGCTTGCTCAGCCTGCTTTCTTATAGAGCCCAAGACTACCAGCCCACAGATGGTACCACCCACAAGGGGCCCTCCCCCCCCCTTGATCACTAATTGAGAAAATGCCTTACCGCTGGATCTCATGGAGGCATTTTCTCAACTGAAACTCCTTTCTCTGTGATAACTCCAGCTTGTGTTAAGTTGACACACAAACTAGCCAGTGCAGAGGGCATGTGATGTTTAGAAAGAATGTAAACGGATATACAGAACCCCACAAACAATGAATGGGCACTCTTGCATTGCTGTGCCTCACAATGCTTCAGGTCTTCACCCGTCTTTGCTGGTCTTCGTTTAATAGAGAGAAACATGCCAAAGAACTTCTCATGGTTCTCCGACTGATTTTGGCTGCTTCTGCTGACTCCTGCCAATTTGTCGGAACCTTGCTGTTTCTGCTGGATGGAGCCGCCACTACAGATTCATGTTTGGTGTTTGCTATTGTACTGGACTGCTGGTATCCTGACACAGAGAATGGAATCGCCTCAAAGAACTACTTATAAACAGGTCCATAGCCCCCTTTTCCTATTAATCTTTCTCCCCTACCTAGAAGATAGGTTGGAGCATTTAAGAACCCTAAATAAAGTAGGTTTTGAAAAATCTAAGCCTACAGATGATGATGATGATGATGATGATGATGATGATAAAGAAATATTTATAATGAAAATCTTTCCTTTCTTACTCCCAGTCTAGCTCTGCAAATACATATACTCACAAGCACATACAAACACTCAAGAGATGGTATGATGAGTGTGTGTGTGTATGTGTGTTTGACTGTGTGTGCATATGAGATATACTGCATGTGTGTGTAGAAACCAGAAGTTTGACAGTCAATGTCTTCCTCAGTGTGTGTGTGTGTGTGTGTGTGTGTGTGTGTGTGTTTGGTCTGAGGTAGGCTAGCTGCCCAGCAAGCCCCAGAGTCCTTATCTCAGTATCTCCAACACTGAGGCCACACATGTAGGGCCGGCCGTGTGTGTACTTTTTAAAAGTAGGTACTAGGCGTCTAATCCTAGAGCTCGAGCTTTTGCCACAAGCCCTCTGAATCAGTAAACCATCTCTCTAGCCCTCCAAGGATCCAGCTAACTGTCCCCACACTTGACCTGCAGTACTAGGATTACAAAGGCAGGTCACCAGGTCTGAAGTTCATATGGGTGGCTGGCGCTCCCAACTCAGTTCTCATCCTTGCTCAGTGAGAGCTTTGGTGTCTGAGCTATCTCCCCAGGACCTTGGAGTCCACTCTATGTGCATCTTCTCTGCTCTCTAAACCTGCCTCAAATACTGAACAGCAAATGTGTCTCTTAAAGAAAAATTGGGGGGCCGGAGAGATGGCTCAGTGGTTAAGAGCACTGACTGCTCTTCCAGAGGTCCTGAGTTCAATTCCCGGCAACCACATGGTGGCTCACAACCATCTATAGTGGGATCAAATGCCCTCTTCTGGTGTGTCTGAAGAGAGCAACAGTGTACTCACATACATAAAATAAATAAATAAACCTTAAAAAAAAAGAAAGAAAAATTGGGACTGGATTTTTTTCTTTTTGTTGTTTGTTTGTTTTGTTTTATTTTGTCTTGTTTCTGGGCTTTTGGTGTTTGTTTGTTTGTTTGTTTGTTTTTGAGACAGTATTTTATTATGTAGCCTTGGCTGGCTTGGAATTCAGTAGGTAGTCCTGGCTGGCTTTGAACTCAGATCTACCTACCTCTGCCTCCTGAGTGCTGGGATTGAAAGTTTGTACTACCACACCTAGTTTGGATTAAGTTCTTGAAAATCTCTGGTCATAAAATTAATTATGGCTGGTGAGATGGTTCATCAGGTAAAGGGTTGCTTCCAAGCTAGGAATTTGATACCCGGAACCCACATGGTAAAGGAAAAACTTCCTCTGGCGGCCACACACACACTACAGTGCACACGTACCTGCACACACAAAAATATTTCACTAAGGTTTGTAAATAATCGTGGTGGTGGCCCATGCCTTTCATCTTAGCACTTGGAAGGCAGAGGCAGATAGATCACTGAGTTCAAGGCCAGCCTGGTCTACAGAGCAAGTTCTAGGGTAGGTAGGGTACACAGAGAAACCCTGTCTCAAAAAACAACATTAAAAATTAATTTTGAGACAAGGTTTTATTCTGTAGCTCAGGCTGGCCTTGAACTGAAGATGCTTTGTGCCTTTGCCTCCAGAGTGCTGGGATCACAGTGTACAAGTATTCACTTGGTCAGTCTGGAAGCTGTTCTATGTATGTTTAGTCTCACCTTCTGGAATGCACTTTGTTGGATCCTCACAGGTAAGTCATGCCTGAAGGAAGCTTCTCTAATACACTGACGCCTTCTCTGGCTCAGGAACCCTAGACAGCACTTCCACATGATCCTAAGAATCCCTGTAAATAACAACCCTGCCAAGCATGCGCCACACTAAATATAATACATTAGAGAAAGAGATGCCTATTTATGGAGTAAGCCAGGGGCCCAAAGAGAAGCAGTGTCACCTCATCTGGCCTCAGCTGGTAATATAATAGCCAGTGACATTTTTTTTTCTGCTTTGTGCATGTCCAAGAATGACCATGCAAGCACTCTGCATCTTGTTTGGGCGATTACAAATTAGCATTAGCAAGTTAGATGAACTGGCAAATACAGAATCAAATGATAGAGTCAACTGTGTGTGAAGAGAGCCTCGCTCTGTGGACACGTGGCCTGTGCTGTGCCATAGCAGCCCCTCTCCGAAGGGTCCCAGGCTTGCTTCAGTGCTTTGCTGTCATTACTGTATG
The DNA here is from genome assembly GCA_028551405.1 of Uromys caudimaculatus. Lineage (NCBI taxonomy): Eukaryota > Metazoa > Chordata > Mammalia > Rodentia > Muridae > Uromys > Uromys caudimaculatus. The sequence goes on along the minus strand of CM052704.1, from coordinate 69,745,910 downwards.
GGAACTCTGTGAACTGGGCTACTGTCATTTAATTTTGAACTGAGCTATAAACTATCAGTGTGTCTGTAATTTCCACAAATGAGATCATGTACACATTACTCTGAACTTTGCCTCTCCTGTATGTTCTTCTGTCTCTTCCTTCTTTAAAGAATGCTGGCAATCTTCTCTTATAGACATATACAAATCTGTTCCTTCTAACAGCCCGACACCCATAGTGCAGGTAGGTGTGTTATCATGTATGTATTGACTCTCCTGTTATGACCCTTACTTTACGTGTAAATGTTTTGGATTTTAGAAATTATTGATCTGAGCATGGTAGCAAACACCCTGTAATCGCAGCACTTTACAGGCAGACAGGAGGATCAGTACGGGCTCAGCTAAGCAGTTAAGAGCATATGTTGTCTTTTTAAAAAAAAAATATTTAATGCATATGAATACACTGTAGCTGTCTTCAGACACACCAGAAAAGTGTATCAGATCCCATTACAGATGGTTGTGAGCCACCATGTGGTTGCTGGGAATTGAACTCAGGACCTCTGGAAGAGCAGTCAGTGCTCTTAACTGGTGCGCCATCTCTCCAGCCCATATGTTGCTCTTTTAACAACCCAAATTCAATTCCCATCACCCACATGGTTGCTCGCAATCGTCTATAACTCTAGTACCAGGGAATTTTATACTGTTTTTCTGACTTCCACGGGCAACTGGTACACACATGGTACACAGAAATACATGCAGGCAAAACACTCACGTGCGTAAAGAAAAAAATAAATCTTTTCTTTTTTTTAAAAAAAAAGGGGGGGGAGGAGGCGAGGGGTTAGAGAGATGGCTCGAGGTTAAGAGCACTGACTGCTCTTCCAGAGGTCCTTAGTTCAATTCCCAGAAACCACACGGTGGCTCACAGACATCTGTAATGCTATCCGATGCCCTCTTCTGATGTGTCTGAAGACAGCGACAGTGTACTCATATAAATAAAATAAAATAAAGAAAAGAAATGCTGAGAGGACTATGTATCTTCACACACAGCATGCACTTTGTTAGACCTCAAAATTATACTCTTCCACTGCTGTAGCAATGGGGTTTGTCACTGAGTCAAAACATAATTGTAAATGACAGTTATTGGATGGTTGCTCACCAAAAAGATTGGGATTCTTCACTCCTACCAAGAACATTTGAGATTGCCTATTTTCTCACACTGTGCTAGTGCCAGACATTTCCCAGCCTTAAAACAAACAAACAAAACAACAAAGCCCTGCCAACCTGATAGACAAAAACTGACTTCTTGGAGTTGTCTAATTTGCGTCTGTTTGATTATGTGTGGAGCAGAGTGCTTTCCTCTGTTTTGTATTGTCTGTGGGTTTTTTTTTTTTTTTTTTTTGTGAAACTACTAGTAGGAACAAAGTGCATCTTGTTTCTTTCCTTTGTTTATCTTTCCATTAGATTCCTTGTCTTTAGTTGGTGGTGGTGCCGGAGATGTGGTACCCAAGGCCTTGTACATAGAAACTGTTCTACCATTGAGCTCCAGTGGACTGGCAGCAACAGTACCTTGATTAGGCTCCTCCAGCAAGAATTCACACAGTGACAGGTCCATCCCCTTGAACATAGGGTGCCAAAGTCTTACAATCAAATTTCATTAGGAACTAGAGCAGGTAGCCCAGGCTGGCCTCAAATTCCCTGTGTGGTCAAGGATGGTCTTGAACTCCTAATTAATTATCTTTCTTCTACCTTCCAAGTGCTGAGATTATAGGCGTGTGCCACCATGCCAAGGTTATTATCACTTAGGGGGTGTGTGTGTGTGGTTTTTTTTTTTTTTTTGGTTTTTTTTTTTTTTTTTTTTTTTTTTTTTTTTTTTGGTTTTTTCGAGACAGAGTTTCTCTGTTTGGCCCTGGCTGTCCTGGAACTCACTCTGTAGACCAGGCTGGCCTCGAACTCAGAAATCCTCCTGGCTCTGCTTCCCAAGTGCTGGGATTAAAGGTGTGCACCACCACTGCCCAACTAGGTGTGTGTTCTTTAGACAGGACCTCATTATTTAGCCCAATCGTGCCTTTAATTTATGAGAATTCTCCTTCCTTGGCTTCTCAAATTCTGGTGTTACAGCGTGCACCACCATGCCCTGTTCAGTTTTCCAGTTCCTTATATCTTAATATTAATAGCATGACATATTTATAACAATTACTGCCATTAGCTAAAAGCCAACCTTTCTCTTTTCTTAGTTTCTTTAAATTGTGTGTGCGGGTGTTTTGCCTGCATGCATGTCTACACATCACTTGTGTGCCTGGTGCCAGAAGGCAGCACTGAATACCCGAGACTGGACTTACAGACAGTTTTGAGCTGCTGTGTGGGTGCTAGGAATGGAACCCTGGTCCTCTAGAAGAGCGCCCAGTGCTCTCAGCCCCGAGTCACTGCTCCAACCTCTTTCATTTCTAACTTAGTGTCTTCCTTCTGTTCCAGGATCCTATCCAGGACACCATTTTTCTTTTCATTTTACTTATTCATATTTGTTTCAACTGCCCTGTTGTAGCAGAGGAATGTCTGCTGCTTGTGCACAGCTGTCATTTCTGATCAGCTTGCTGAGTGATCAGAGTAAAACTCCTTCTATACCAGCCCTGTCCAGGACACAGAATCGGCCAGAGCTGGAATCCAAGCTGCTAGCCCTTGCTGCCTCCTGCCTCCTCCCTCTTCTCTAGGCTGTCAGAGATTTCCTTCTTTGCTACCTTTGTGCCCTGCACAATCTGACTTAAGCCCAACAGGGACCAGTCTTCTCCAAAGTCCAATGTTACTTCCCAGCCTGCCTTGCCCAAGGCTGGGACCACTCCAAGTAGTCCACAAAGTTGCACTGCATTTAAGTTTTTGTTTTAAATGTTCCATATTCAGGGTAGGTATCAGGTTGTTTGTTCGCTTGGTGTGATTTTTTTCCCTTTGATTTTTAAATTTATTTTGATTTTATTTGTGCATGTGTGTGTCGGGGTAGGGGATATGTATGCATATGCCTGTAGGTGCCCGTGGAAGGCAGATGAGGGTCTCTGTAGTTACAGGCAGTCTTTGAGCTGCTAAATGTAGGTACTGGGGTCCAAATTCCTGTGCTCATGATTGAGCAGCAAGCTCTATTCACTACTGAGCCATCTTTTCAGCCCTGGTTTGGTTTTTATTATTAATATCATCATTATTTTGTTTGATGCTTATGGTGTTTTGCCTTCATGTATGTCTGTGCACCACATGCGTGCCTGGTGCCTTCAGAGGCCAGAAGAGGGCACTGAATCAGATGGAACGGTGATGGGTACTTTATAAAGGTGAACAGAACGAGTGGCTAAGTCTGTGTTGTCAACAGATAAATCTATTCTGGTGAACTCAGAGGACTTTGCCATCTTATTGTTATAGTTGATTTTGTTATTGGGTTTTACTTTAGATTTTATTTACTTTATGTGTATGCATGTTTTGCCTGTGTGTGTGTGTGTGTATGTATGTATGTATGTGTGCCATGTGCATGCTTGATGCCCCAGGAAGTCAGTCAGAAGAGGGCATGAGATCCCCTGGAACTCGAACCCCAGACTCTAGGTTGTGAGCTTCCATGTGGGTCTAAGAAGTGAGCCTGGGAAGCAGCATGAACCACTGAACCATTTCTCCGGCCCTTCTGGCTTGCTTATTTTGAGACAAGGCTCCACTCAGTAGCCCAGGCTGCTCTAATTCACAGCAGTCTTCTGATAGTACAAGTGTGAGCCACAATGCCCACCTGATTTTCCTAATTGCTAGTCTCTAGTATAATTCCAAGTAAAGAGTCACTCCTCATATTTGGGTGATTAAGGGCTGTGAGAAGTGGAGACAGGAACTGTGGGACAGAGAGGTGATGTGCTGGGGAAGCCCATGCACCTACTTTGCGCCCTAATTAGAGATGAGATGCGCAGGTGCAGAGAGAGACGCAGAGAAAGTGGGAGACGGATTCGGTTTATGGATGAAAGGCTAGGGTTGACAGAGTTGAGAGTTGTCTTGATTTAGAAGCAAAAGTAGAAAGTATGAAGGTGAATGAACCCCTGAGGGAGAGAAGCCAGGGACAGAGGAAAAGAAAGACCTTCCCACGGTTAGGGAACAGGGAAGAAACGCAGAGAGTTCAGAGGAGGACAAGGAGCTGACGAAGATTATAGACAGCGCAGCAGTGGACACACACCTGGGAATAACCCACAGGTTCCCGGAGGGCAGCATCAAGAGTTTCCCCACGGAAAGAAGCACAAGAACTCAATCCAGGTGGGCAAAAGGCACTGTCTTTCGACTTCTGCTCCATACCTTGAGCATGAAACAGTGTGGCACCTGGTAGCAGCAATTCAATAAATATGGCTGAATCGTGGCGAAGAACAGGACTTCAGTCTAGATGCTAGGAGAATAGGCTGGCAGGACGGAGGAGGCCCTTTTTTCCTACTCCACAGGGAATATTGAAGTAGAAAGACCTCATAACTAATAACTTCAAGCAAGAGCCAGAGCTACTGGAGAGCCAAGGGCAGAAATCCCTCCTTCTTCCACACTGAGCAGCCGCTGAGAGCTGGCCCACTGAGCACTTTCTCAGCCCTCTGCATTCCTGCTGAGCCCTGTGTTCAGTGGAGAGAGACAATCCGTGTAGTGACAAGATTGCTGTTAATGAGCTAGTGAGCACCTGCCAAGCGGGTGGGTAGCACGTTGGTTTTCTTTCCTGGCTACTTTCACAGAAAAAAATTTTTTTGTAAGTGACTCATCTTGTTTCATTACCCAGAGTACAAATTTGTGAGCTAATAAGAGGTCAAAACTCAGGGAAAACAGATCCACTCTGCACCTCCAAATTCTACACTTGCTATCTTGTGTGTAGGAGGGATTCCATAGATGTATATACACATGGGAACTTTCCCACAGTCCACTTTACATTTGAAGTTTACCAGATGTCAAACATTATTTTTTATTTTTTATTTTTTTTTGGTTTTTCGAGACAGGGTTTCTCTGTGTAGCCCTGGCTGTCCTGGAACTCACTCTGTAGACCAGGCTGGCTTCGAACTCAGAAATCCGCCTGTCTCTGCCTCCCGAGTGCTGGGATTAAAGGCATGCACCACCACTGCCTGGCTGTCAAACATTCTTTAATAAACTATTTTCCAAAAAGAAAAAAATCCAAGTAAAAATTTTAAATCACACAACATAGATATTTAATTTATATATGCTTATTTGCATATGAAATGCATCTAATTCTTGTTTGTGCTCAAATAAATTTGTTTTGAAATAAGATCCCCCCCCCCCCCTTTCTGGAGCAAAGGAAGAAAGCCAGGGCCTCTCCCATGATACACAGTGCTGAACTATACCATAGCCCTAAAATTCAGAAATCATTTTCAGGGAAAACGAAGGACAGCCAGAGAGACAAGACACAAAGCATGCGATTGTGGAATCTCCAGACATTCCAGGATAAGAACCTCTCCCTTCCCTGAGAACCAAAGAAGAAAAGTATTTTGTTAGTGGGGTTGAGAGCTTTTGCAAACTTTTTGTAATTTTTATTTAACTGGTTGGCTTCATCCTTGATACCAATCATTGTCTTTAATCTGCAGAAAACCCTCCCTGTTATAGCCCTAAGGAAGGACTGACTTTCTCCTGGGAAAGCAGGCTAGTCTGCAGTTCTGCTGCCCCAGGGTTCCATTGCTATAGGTGTGCTATAGGATGTGAAAGACCAGTGTAACCCACCCACCTCCTGGAGGAACCAGGGCCCAGTTCCCAGTTCCCCTGCTTCTAGAAGGTAGCAAGCAAGCAAAGCTCAGCAGAGGAATGCCTAACAGGACTTTCTGAAGAGCGTTTGGAAATCATTCTCCCCAAATTTAAACTCCAGTGCTGAGCTTTAAACAGCTCCCCGTTGGGTCTCCATCATTGCGGTCTTTGGGGTTTAATGACAGACCACAAACACAAACACTCCTCTTCCTCCTCCTCCTCTTCTTCTTCTTCTCCTTCTTCTTTCTCCTTCTCCTTTCTTCTTCTAGATTTAGTGTATGTGTGTGTGTGTGTGTGTGTGTGTGTGTGTGTGTGTGTGTATGTGTGCGCGTGTGTGTTATGCCTGTGATATGTCTGTGTACCACATGCATGAAGTGCCCAAAGAAGCCAGAGGCCAGAAGAGTGTGCATCAGATCCTTTGGAACCGAAGATGATGGTGTGTTGCAGTGTGGGTGCTGAACACTGAACTTAGGTCCTCTGCAAGAGAAGCCAGTGTTCTTAACCACTGAGCCATCTCTCCAGCCTGGCTGTACTTGCACACCCCAAAACAAAAAGCTCTACTTTTAAAGGGGCAGGGGCTTAAATCATTACATTTATGTATTTATTTGTGGGAGGAGGTACCTCCAGGTACACGTGGAGGTCAGAGGGCAAACTGTAGGAGCTGGCTCTCTCCTTCCACCAGGTGGGTCCTAGGGATCAAACTCAGGTTGTCAAAGTGAGGTCATCAGATTTGGCACCTAAGCTTTTTCCATTGTTGCTTGCTTTGGCTTTTGAAGTAGGGTTTCACTCTGTAGATCAGCCTAACCCCAAGCCTGTACCAGTCCTCATGCCTCAGTCTCCTGAGAGCTGGGATTAGGTATGCCCTACTGCTTCTCGGTTTTGACTTGAAATTCAGTCTTGAGAAATCCAGCTGCCTGAGGAGGTGGGTAATAAGTCAATGTGTACCTCGAACATTGGAGCTAGTCTGCTTCATATAGCTCATGCATGACTGTGGAGGATAAGGCTGAGCTCAAGGTAAAACTAACTTCTTAAGTCAACAGGCCTACACTACAGGAGGCATGGGGCAAAGGTACCTGTCATTATCTACCAACCTTTCAGGCTTGGCTCAAAGCCACCTCAACAGAGGGACACCCACCCCACCCCACCTCTACATCTGGTCCTCTTGATCTTACTTTTTAAAGATACCTTTATTGCTGTTATCAGCCTCTGAATGTATTCATTAATCTACCTGTGTTTTGGTCTTCCTTTTATAATACAATCTCCATGTGACCCCCCCCCCCTTGAGTTAAAGGCCAGGCAAGGCTACATAGTGAGACCTCACACACATACACACAGAAAGGGGGGGGGAAGGGAGGAAGAGCAAGAGGAAGAAGAGAAAGAAAGAAGAAAAAGAAGAGGCAGAAGAAGGAGGAGGAGGAGGAGGAGAAGAAGAAGGAGAAGGAGAAGGAGAAGGAGAAGGAGAAGGAGAAGGAGAAGGAGAAGGAGAAGGAGGAGAAGGAGAAGGAGAAGGAGAAGAAGAAGGGGAAGAAAGTTGTTCTTGAGACAGAAAGAAGCTTGCATTGAACTTGCCCTAATGGTCCTGCCTCGGCCTTCCAAGTGTTGTGATTACAGGTTGCACCACCACACAGGAACTGAGACCTTACCTTCTGTATCACACATAATGTAAGATATTGTCCTCCAAACGCTGTCACATCCTAAACCCAGGAGGCTCTTCATTTGTTACCTTACAACACAAAAGATATTGTCAAGGTGTGATTAAGTTAAGGATTTTGAACCTAGATTTGGTAGCCCATGCCTGTAATTCCAGCATTTGAGAGGCTCAGGCAGGAGGATTGCCACAAGTTTAAGGCTAGCCTGGGAAACAGCAACCCCAGGCTACATTTGAAGTAACTTTTTAAAAAAAATTATTAATTTATTTTATGTATATGAGTACACTACCCCTCTCTTCAGACACACCAGAAGAGGGCATTGGATCCCATTACAGATGGTTGTGAGCCTCTATGTGGTTGCTGGGAATTGAACTCAGGACCTCTGGAAGAGCAGTCAGTGCTCTTAACCTCTGAGCCATCTCTCCAGCCCCCCCAGGACACATTTGAAACCCTATCTAGAAAAAAAAAGAAAGGGATCTTGAGATGGGGAGGTTATTGTGGAAGGAGGAAGGAACTTCATACCCAGAGAAAACTCTGTCACATTTAAGGATGCTTCTGAATATATCAGCCTATTAAATTTAGCAGCATTTATTTGAGCAAAGACCAATTTGTGAATGAGGAAGCACTCAAGACTGGAAGATGTTCAGGCTTTTATAGGCTGCACACAGAAGCAAACTAGAAAAATCACTTGATTGGTCAGAGGCAGGTGCCTGCCTTATTTGGGCATGGTGTGACAAGTTGGTAGCCTGTGATTAACTGAGACTCAGCTTCTCCTAAATTAGGATTCAGTTTGCTTCCATGCTAAGTTAGGTTACAGTTTGTTACTACAGAGGAACTCAAATATGGAGACTGCCTGAGGCTAATGACCTCCTCCTTAATTTAACAATGCTACCTTGCTGGCTTTAAAGATGTTGAAAAGGGCCAGGAGCCAAGGAATGAGGAGAGACAAGGAAGCCAGTCCTCCCCAGAACCTTCAGAATGCACAGAGCCCTGCTGAAAGTGGGAAGTCAGGATTTTTGGCCAGAAATGTGAGACAATAAATTTGTGGGTTTTTTAAAGCAACTAAAGTTGGGATGATTTGTTGTAGCAGCTAAAGAAAACTAATGCACATGCAGTGCCCAGCAAGCAGGAGGTATGTGTTTTTTGACTAACTTCACTGTATCTCGAACCTCAGTCAATATTTTAAAGAATTTTCATTTAACTTTTGTTTTTGATTTTTCAAGACAGGGTTCTCTGTGTAGCCTTGCCTGTCCTGGAACTCACTCTGTAGACCAAGCTGGCTTCAAACTCAGAGATTTGTCTGCCTCAGCTTCCCCAAGTGCTGAGATTAAAGGTGTGTGCCACCACCACAATTTATTTATTTATTTACTTAAATTTTTTTTTTTTTTTTTGAGACAGAGCTTCTCTATGTGGGCCTGGATGTCCTGGAACTCACTCTGTAGACCATCCATGAACTCACAGAGATCCACTTGCTTCTGCTTCCCACGCACTGGGATTAAAGGCATGCTCCCATGGGCCCAGGGACTTGCTGGGAGGCAGAAAGGAGGTTCTTTTGGTGTGGTGAGCCTCGGATCCCAGCACTTTGGGGAGGCATCAGCACGAGAATCACAAGTTCAAGGCTAGCCTTTTGTCGTCTCAAAAAAACAAAATAAAAAACCCAACAACAATGAAACAAACAAGAAGGGCAGAAAGTAGTATATTTAGAAATAAGACCATTGTTTTTATTCTGTAATATGTTTTAAAAACCCTGCTAGATACATTCCCTGCCAAGTTTCTTTAATTTTTTTCTTTTAAAACACACACATACACATACACACACACACACACACACACACACACACACACACACACACACACACACACACAGAGAGAGAGAGAGAGAGAGAGAGAGAGAGAGAGAGAGATTATTTTTATTTTATGTGCATTGGTGTTTTGCCTGCGTGTATGTATGTGTGAGCATGTCAGAACTGGAGTTACTAACAGCTGTGAGCTGCCATGTGGGTTCTGAGAACTGAACCCAGGTCCTCTGGAAGAGCAGCCAGTGCTCTTAACCACTGAGCCATCTCTCCAGCCCTCCTTGTTTTTATTTTTGTCCAACAATAAGAACAGGTAAAAAGCTGATTTACAATCTTTTCATGCTACCAGGTTTCTTTATTATGCCTGTCTTCTTTTAGCCTTTATCTACATAACGTCTTTTCCCCTGGTGCTAGGGACTAGATTTAGGACCTTGCACATGTGAGCAAGAGCCCAACCACTAAACTATACCCCACTCCTAAACTATGTGTACACATGCACCCAGACTCACAATTGCATGTGTGTACACACATATACATATTTGTAGTTTCAGTCTGGTGTGATGGCAGAAACCTTTAATCCCAGCAAAGGCAGGGAGATTTCTGAGTTCAAGGCCAGCCTGGTCTACAAAGTAAGTTCCAGGACAGCCAGGGCTACTCACAGAGAAACCCTGTTCAAAAACAAAACAAAACAAAAACCAAAAATATATATGAATATGTCATTTTCTTGTTTTGTCTCCTTTTGGAATTTCATTATTTTTTCACTGGGACACTGGAACACAGCAAGAGGTTTGTTAAGGGTCATGGAATGATGGCTAAGAGCAGAAGCAGCTGGATGAGGCAGAGGATCATTTTAAAGGTCTGACAAAGTCTCTGTTAACCCCATGGAAATGGGGCAACGTTGCCAGAGTAGTCTCACAGTCTTCAGAGGTGACCAGGCCTGGGTGTGCACACCATGTCTATTGGTTTCCAGGGTGTGGGTGGGAAGAATGCAATCTTGATAGTAAATTTGGACAGAGCTGCTTTGGAAGACTCGAGATAAGGACATTCCAGACAGAGTACTGTCCTCCTTGGGGTGTGGGATGTGTGGGGTGTGTGCGTGGATGGGGGCAGACTGGCTTCACTGTCCTCCTGCCTCAAACACTAATGTGTTGGAATTACAAGTGTGCTCCACCACACCCAACCCCAAAACAGCACTCGAGCTCTCTCTCCCTCTCCCCCTCCCTCCCTCCTCCCCCACTCTCTGGTTTTTCTAAACAGAGGTTCTCTGTGTAGCTCTGGCTGTCTTGGAACTCTCTCTATAGAGCAGGCTACCCTTGAACTCATAGAGAGCTGCCTGCTTCTGCCTCCTGAGTGTTGAGCTTAAAGGTTTGTGCCACCACCTCCTGACACATCTCTCTCTTATTATATGTATTTTTTACATGTATTTATTTTGTGTGTGTGTGAACTCAAGAATGTACACACCATGTACATGTGTGGAGGTCTGAGGACAGCTTGCAGGAGTGTATTCTTTCCTTCTACCATGTTGAGTCCTGAGGATTGATCGAAAATTGTCAAGTTTTACTTGCTGAGACATCTTGCTGGCCTCAAAATTATGTTCTTTCTTAATGGTAATCAAATCCAGGCATAACTATGGCTACTCCAGTCCACCCTTTGTGTCATGGGGTTCAGTTCTCCATACATATTTGATAAGGGTTTCCTGTGGGAAAACATAGATGAGAGATGAAGAAAGCTAGTAGATTGCCAGGTACTCTTTCCTCTTCTTTTTTGGAGGGTGGTGGGGAATGGGGGAGCAATGACTGGGTATCATGCCTAGCTGAGGCTAGCCTGGAACTTACTATGTAGCCCAGGCTGGCCTCAAACTTTTAGCAATCCTCCTGCCTCAGTCTCCTAAATGCTGGGCTTACAGGCATATGCCACCATGCCCAGCTTCCTCGTTAACGTCTCTAGAGTCTCCCTAACCCAGGTTTTGCCTCCATGGTGTATCAGATGCCAGGGTCAAAACTAATTCCTGAGGGTCTGAGGTCCCCTTTGCAGCCTACATTTGCTGTTTAGGTTGACATTCATGGTCATACTTAGGCATATGAGTACCTATTCCTTTCTCTATGTAACAGCAGCAGCCTTGCTTCTTTTCTCTTTTTCTGTTCTGATGAGAGTCTCTTACCCTTGACAACATGGCTTGTAACTGTCACTAGGTTCGAAGTTCCCGCCAGCGGGTACTCCGTGCTGTGGAAATGCTGTGGAAGGAAGCCATTGATTATGGAAAGAAGCAGGAAACAAAGGAATGTGTTGGAGCAAGACGAGGTCCGATCAAGCTCAAAAGAAGTCTTTAATGATACAATGTTTTAAACACATTAGGGCGGGAAAATGGCAGGGGC
>CM052704.1:69638468-69734287 GCA_028551405.1 Uromys caudimaculatus | reverse complement strand
GGCTGGTTTTCTTATTGCCTGGTAATCCCTATCGACACAGAGTTCAAAGCGCCCAAGTGGTAGCCATAGAATGTCTTTCGACACGTGCCACTTGCTGGAAGAATTTGAACGTTTGGGGACTAGAATTTCTAACCTTGCAGAACCAGGAAGCTCGAAGTTCTCTAGGAAGTCAGAGGACGGCTTCATGAAGGGTTCTCTCTAGCTACCTTTATGTGGGTTCTGGGAAGTGAACAGAGTCTGCCAAGCTTGAAAGGCAAGTGCCTTTACCCAGAGTGTCAGTCTTTTGGGTGACTAGGTATATGGATCAGAGCAGTGTTTCTGTGAATTCTTTTTTCTGACAGGGGACCGGAGGTGCAGCAGCTTGTCTTTGCTTGTTTGAGTCAGAATCTCACTATGTAGCTGTGGAAGACCTGGAAACTGCACAGATCCTCCTGCATCTGTCTCTGGGGTTACAGGCACGTACTACAATGCCTGGCAGCAATGGTGTCTTTTACACTGGAACAGATGTCCCATAAGCACTGGATTCTTAAAAATGTGACCGATGTTTCAGTGCCCACTTACTTCAGTGTCCAGGAGGTCATCTATTTTACAAAGCCAGTTAGTTACCTTTGCTCAGCCTAACTCGTTAGTATGATGCCATCCACAGGGTGTCCTAGCAGGTTATTCTAAGTTAGGGTAGCCTCACTGGCAGGTGGCCTTTGGCTAGGGTGCTGTTTGTTACCATGCCTAGTGGGGTTCTAGGTATCAGTGACAGTTCAGATGTCCAACAACCCTCCAAATGGCTGTGTCTCCTCTCCTGTGTCTATTAAAGAGGAAATATCACAAGTCCCATTTTGGAAGGATGAAGATCCAATCAGTAATGCATTGCTCATACATCACTGTTGTTTCCAGTCTTCATGAACAGTCCACCAGTCAATGAGATTGAAGTCTGAAAAGTGACTCAGGTCAGGAAGCTAATCCAGGGAGTATGTGTTAAAAAATAAGCAAACAGGGGCTGGAGAGGTGGCTCAGCGGTTAAGAGCACTGACTGCTCTTCCAAAGGTCCTGAGTTCAATTCCCACCAACCACATGGTGGCTCACAACCATCTGTAATGGGATCCGATGCCCTCTTCTGGTGTGTCTGAAGACAGCTGCAGTGTACTCATATATATATATATAAAATAAATCTTAAAAAAAAAAAAAAAAAAAAGCAAACAAAAACTCAGGATCTCTCCTCAGCTTTCTGCCCACCTAGCCTTGCTTGCTTTGCTTTTTAATGTGTGTGCTTGGGAGTGCACATGCACGTGTATGGAGGTCAGAGGTCATCTTCCTCAATTGTTCTTCACCTTATATTTTGAGACACCATCTGTCACTGAATCTAGGGCTTAGCAATTAATTGAGGCTGACTGACCAGCTAGCCTCGGGGATGCTCCTTGTCCCAGCTCCCCCGTGCTGGGATGATAGGTGTCTACTGCTGTGCCTGCGTGTTTGGAAGGCAGCTAGGTTCATCACTATGCCACCAATCCACCGTTGTTCTCAGTTTTGTTTTCCTTTTCTTCTGGGAGCCAAGGATTCAAACTAAGGTCCCCAAGGTTGTGTGGCAAACACTTTATGTTTTCAGCAATATCCTTGTTTGGCTCCCCATCTGTTTTGCTGTGAGAGATGGTTCTATTCGCCATTTATTCCCGTTCATAGTGTCAGACTCCGCTGGCTGCTGTTCTAGTCTTACTAGTCACTATAGTAATTGTGACCCCCACCCCCAGGGTTCTGGTAATTAAATGCTGCTGCAAGCAGCTCCTATCTCACCAGACCATCTCTGATGCTACGAAAGAGCCAGGCTAGAGACAGTATCCCCTCCTCTTTGCAGATAGAGGCTACTGTAAGCTTCTTGGTGCTGTTGATACTTCTCTTCCCAGCGCATTCCTGGGGCACTAGTAATCACAAGTGGGCTTTCTGTGGAGCATTCTTTGGTAGGGTTTCTGGCATCTTAAGGTCAACTCTGTTCTGCATACTTCCATGAAGTATTTAGTCTTTTCTTTCCCAGGTTACCAGACTGTTCAGGTATTTGACTTTCTTTTAGCAAGGGAGGTCACTTCCTCTGTTTGCAGGACTCCATGGGGTATGTCCTTACCAGGATATTAATTCTATTCCAAGAAAGTGATGCCATCCACACCAGGGTTGGTGGTACATGTCTGTCCACCCCAAAACCTGAGAAGTAGAGGCAAGAGGATTAGGATTTCAAGACCATCTTCAGCTTCTTAGTGAGTTTGAGACCAGTCTGGGCTACACGAAACCCGGTCTTAAAAAACAAAAACAAACAATAGGCTGAACAACAAGAGAAGTGTGGTCTACACTGATATCAGTTCTCCCTCAGGCATTCTTCCATTTCATTCTCTAAATTAAGCTCATCAAAATCTATTCCCAGGGATTCTGGAGAGCACCTACATGGTAGCTCACAACTACCTGTAACCCTAGTTCTGAGGCACCTGCTGTCTCTTCTGGTACACAGATATACGTGCAGGCATGTACACACACCCATGCATGCAAGCACACACACACACAAATTAAATAAAATATTAAAAAAAAAAAAAACAACCTCAGGGCCTTAGTGAATTAAAAAAAAAAAAAAAAAAGACATACACACACACAAACTATACAAGGACACAACGCTCCTATGTATGGTGAAGGAGAAGGTTTATCATAGATATGAAGCAGAGACATCTCAAAGGATTCAGAATGAACTGGGCCAGGAAGGAGGAGGGGAGAGCAAGCGAGGTAGAGAGAGGGGAGGGGAGGGCAGAGGGGAAGGGAGGGGAAGGGAGGAGAAGAGAGAAGAGGACTAAAAGAGGAGCCGGGGACCAAGTGTCCAAGAGATCTCACAACCAAAATGGCTGAAATTATATAGAAATCAGAAAGACCGAGGGGAGGGTTTAGGGTAGAGGGCAGGGTATGCCAGCCAGGATGACTCTGTAAGGGGGACTGAGAGATGGTGGTCAGTGCTCCCTTTGATATGTTAAACAGGCACTTCAGTTAGCCATTTGTCCAGAGGCCTGGCAGTTAGAGAGCCTGCTTCCACAGCCTTCCGGAGCCTAGCCTTGCTCCTGTCCCCAGCTCCCTCTCAATTCTAGTCACTCAGATAGTTTGAGGCCTAGTCCCTTTCTCCCCTTACAGAGCCCATCATAGCCTCACTGGACTGTGCTGCAGCTGAACCTCAATTAGAATTCTGGTGGGCCAGAGAGATTCTGAGCAGGAAGAGGCCTCTGTAATGTCTCCTTCTGGAGGAGGAAAAGCTAGCTCTTAACAGACAAGGGTAGACACCCCCTTAAGACTTCGATGACTCAGACAAGTGTAAGCAGCCAAAACCTTTCTTGGGGCCCTCCTAGATCTTTATCCCGACCTTAGGAATTCCTGGCTTTCCCACCCAGGACCCTATGCTTGATTGCAGATGGGTCTCTGGGAACTCTGGAGACGGGAGTTTGGTCTTCAGATATTTTGCAGTCACCCTCTGCTGTAGATAAAGGCCTCTTTGTAGCCATCAAAGAGGCCTTCTGGTCTTCCCAGTTAGTTTTCAATGTTTGTTGGCTGCTCTCAGCTTTTCATTATCTCCTGGCAGGACTCAAAGCAACTTAATAACAGCCAGCCAATTCCATACTCTCTGTGTTCACTGCTATCTCTCTGCCTAGCTCATAGGCCTGAATTGTTGCAGGATAGGGCTCTCCCACTTCACCTTCAGGGACATGGTTAACACATTGGCCAATCTCCCCCAAGAATTTATCTGTACCTTACCCCATCCAGAAGGTTATTTGTTTGTTACCCAGAATCTCACTTATGTTGCCTAGCCTGGTCTTGAACTCTTGGGCTTAAGGTGTCCTCCGGCCTTAGCCTCCTGAGTAGTTCAGCAATAAGTGTGTACCAGGAAGGGTTCTTATTCTTCTCTTTTTTTGAGGCAGGGTCTCTCTACAGAGCTCTGGCTGTCCTGGAACTCACCAGGTAGACCAGGTAAATAATGCTTTTTTTTTTTTTTTTTTTTTAAAAAAAAGACTACTCTTGAAACAACAAAATCCATTCAAGTGGTCTTTTGGAAACAGGTGCTAAGACAAAGTTGTTTTGGGCAGTAATGTCTGCGTAGGACAGGGCAGAAGCAGGAACGGAGTGAGTCTTTGGTGCAGACCCAATACCTTTCACTGAAATGGACATGAGAAAATCAGGCAAGGTGGACCTCAAGCCACAGTGCAGATCCTACCAATGGGAAGCTCTAGGGCAAAGGGAGCCCTTAAGGGGAGTTCAGCAGTGGGCCAGCCCCCTCCCTCCCACCCATGAAGCTGTGCTCACTGACTAGGGCCTCTGGGGAAAGCGCTGTCTTAGCTCTGACACTGGAGCAGATTCCCGAGCCAGTGAAGCTGGAAGAGCAGATTCTCTTTTAAAGGAGCCAAAGCTGATCTGTCAGGTGTTTCACTGCTGAGTCCAGTGCCTCCCACCTTTTCACGCGTGTCATTTGTGTGTGTGCCCACGACTGCGGTTCTTCAGGAAGTCTCCTTACCTTTGATTTTTGAGACAAAGCCTCTCATTGCCCTTGAATACTTAGAATACCAAGTAGGCTACTCTAGCTGACCAGTGAGTTCTAGTAATCTTCCTGTCTCTGGGATTACAAGTTCTCTCTCTCTCTCTCTCTCTCTCTCTCTCTCTCTCTCTCTCTCTCTCCACCCAGCTTTTTAACTGGGCTCTGGGGAATTGAACTTAGGACCCCACACTTGCAAAGCAAGTGCTTTCCTGACTGAGCTATCATCTCATCCCAGTCTCTGTTATTTCTGCCTGTCAACTTGCCTCTGCAGTATGAAATCTAAACTTTGAAAAAAAAAATCAGATGCAGAATTGAGGCAAATCAATCAATCAGTACAATTCTGTTGAAATTCTGACGCAGTGGACAGGGAAGACTGGAGGAATCCTGAGGAGCTGGGGATGTGTGTATAGGTTTCAGTCGCCAAGCTTGTCTCCTTTGACAGGAGAAAGGAAGAGCTAGGGGGTGGAATCAGCTGTTGTTTGGGTGTGTGGGGAAAGCTGGCTCTCTACTCAGAATGCTGTTTTAACAGCTCTGAAAAAAATCATGTGGAAAGAGCCTGTTCCTTTTAATTTCATCAGAATTAGGGATATATGGCTTGCTATGCTCTTTCCTTTCGAAGGACACCCCTACTTTCGATTTACACGGGAACTTTGACGATACTGGGTTTATTTACCTAGGGTATTAGAGATTCCCTGGTAGGTGCTGGAGGACAAAGGCGACAGAGGATGGGGAAGCCAGGGGCTTCCAGATGGCTCTTTCTCTTGACAGTAACGATGCTGGGAAGAGTGGCTTAGAGCTCTCTGTTCTGAGAGTTATGTGCTAGCTGGAGGATGAGCTGGGAAAGGACATAACACACCTGCCCTTACGAGCATAGCAATAATGTGACTATGAACATGGTGTGCTCCACAAACTGATACCAGCGTGCTCAGGGTGTGGAGGGAGGCAGGGAGACGGCCATGACACCAAGAAAAAATACAGAAATGAATAAAAATATGCATATAAAATCTGGATGCCTCTGGTTCACATAGAACCCAGAGACGCCCCTGGTTCACCTGGAACCCAGAGATGCCTCTTCCTCCTGATGTTGAGGCAAGGGGAGTGTGAGGCCACAGCCAGCTTGAGCTTATCTTCTTAATTCTCAGAGGAAGCTGAAGATTGAAGACTGTAAAACACTGAGATGACTTGGCTGGAACTATAGCTCTCCCAGAGGTGGTTAGGACATGGTGACTTGACTCCAGAATCGGGGCTTTGCTTGGAAGTCTCTGGTCTCCATGGGTCTGCTTCCCAGGCCTAAGCTGAGAAGATGTGAGACATGGGTGAGGGGAAGGAAATGCCTTTTGGAGACTCTTGGAGCTCCTTGACCCCAAAGGTGGAAGAGCACATGTAGTACCACTGTGACCGTTCTTCTTTCTCCTTCCCTCTCTTCCTTTCTTCCTTTCCCGACTCCTCTATCTCTCTCCTGCCTTTCTTTATTTTTCCAGACAGGGGCTGCCTTACTTACTTTTCTATTGCTATATAAGATACCACGATCAAGGCAACTCACAGAAGAAAAAGTTTATTTGGGCCTTACAGTTTCAAAGGGTTAGAGTCTGTGACTATCATGGTGAGGAGCATGGCGGCAGGCATCATACTGGAGCCAAGAGCTCACATCTTGATACATAGCATGAGGCAGAGACAAGAACACTGGGAGTGGCTAGAGTCTTTGGAAACTTCAAACCCCATCCACAGTGACACACTTCCTCTAACAGGGCCACACCTCTAATCCTTGCCAACCAGTTTCACTAACTGTGGACTAACTATTCAAACATATGAGCTTACAGAGGCAATTCTCATGCAAACTAACACATTTTCACTCTGGAGCCCAGGTTAGCCCAGAACTTACGATGTAATCCAGACTGGCATTGGATTTGTGGCAGCTTTCTTGCCTCAGACTCCTGGATGGTAGGATTATGTGCCTGGCTCATCCGTGGTCATATTTTAAAAGTATCTTTCCTAGCCATACCAAGAAGAGAAATTCAACTCAATCAGGAAAAGCCAACATGTTAGCATAAATTATTACTGTTAAAGACTATGAACTTAGCTAGGAATGATAGTTCATACCTATAATATATATACCCAGGAGGAAGAGGGGTGGTTGCCATGAATTCAAGGCCTGCCTGAGCTACATAGTGAGTCTGAGGTTTGTTTTGGCCACATAATGAGACTCTTGTTTCCAAAAATTAAATAAATAATAACCATAATAAACTATGTAAGTAACACTCAAGAGCTAAACAATGAGAAACATCCTGAAAATGCTTCTAGGTAGTGGTCTCCTGTCCCAAGGAACCAGCCTGCCTCCATCTTGGGCTTGAAAACCACCTTAGTGCCAGGCAGTGGTGGCACACGCCTTTAATCCCAGCACTTGGGAGGCAGAGGCAGGTGGATTTCTGAGTTCGAGGCCAGCCTGGTCTACAGAGTGAGTTCTAGGACAGCCAGGGCTACACAGAGAAACCCTGTCTCGAAACACCCCACCCCCCCCCAAAAAAAAGAAAAGAAAACCACCTTTGTGTAAAAACAAACTAGATTTGTTCCTATTTATGATTAAACCTCTGTTTCTCAAGGATTGGGTTATGGTGCCCACCCCCATAATCTTAACTACAAGTAGTTCTGTACTGCCTGTTTCACGAATGGCAATCATTGGGCTGGAGAGATGGCTCAGCCGTTAAAGGCTAGGCTCACAACCAAAAATGTAAGAGTTCGGTTCCCAGCACCCATGGCTGTCTCTCCAGCCACCCTAAAAAAAAAAAAAAAAAAAGGAATGGCAATCATGCCTTTGTTCCAAAAAGTTGTTTATAACCATCTTGCAACCCTACCTTTGTTTCAAAAGGTTGTATGACTACCTGTTGCTATGACTACCTGTTGTTATGACAACCTTGTTCTGCCCACCTTGCAAGCATGTCTTTGTTTCAGGAGGAACTAACTTCTTATACTTATGTTCTGCTCCTATAACTCCGCCTATTCTGCCCACCAAACCCCCCATTTAGAACCCCCTTGCCCCTGATCTATAAAAACCTTGTCTCATCTCCTTCACATCCAATGCTGACCTCTCAAACCCCGCCTTAGGGGAGTCAGTCCATGTCCATGAATAAAAAAGCTTGGTTTATTAATTTATCCAAGGTGGTCAGGGTTGGTGGTCTTTCTCCTCCCACCTTTGGGATTAACAGTCCCCTTCGCTTTGCACTGCCCTAGTGTGCAAGGCTGGCCACCTCCATCAACCCTTGCCACTGCATCTGTCATACAGACCTGTCTCAGCCTTCTGCCAGGCCTCGGCTGTCTTGCTCCAAAGCCTTCAGTAAGTGGGGTGCTTGGTGTACTCTTGCAACCTCATGGCTCTGAGGCTGAGGATGGAGGATGGAGGGGCCATGTTGGGTGTCATGGTTTGAATAGGCTTGGCCCAGGGAGTGGCACTATTGAAGGTGTGGCCTTGTTGGATAGGTGTGTCACTGTGAGCGTGGGCTTTAAGACCCTCATTCCAGCTGCCTGGAAGTCAGTATTCTGCTAGCAGCCTTCAGATGAAGATGTAGAACTCAACCAGGCAGTGGTGGTGCACGCCTTTAATCCCAGCAATCAGGAGGCAGAGGCAGGTGGATTTCTGAGTTCGAGGCCAGCCTGGTCTACAGAGTGAGTTCTAGGACAGCCGGGGCTACACAGAGAAACCCTATCTTGAAAAAACCAAAAAAAAAAAAAAAAAGAAGAAGAAAGAAAGAAAAGAAAAGAAAATGTAGAACTCTCAGCTCCTCCTGTACCATGCCTGCCTGGATGCTGCCATGTTCCCACCTTGGTGATAATGGACTGAATCCCTAAATCTGTAAGCCAGCCCCAGTTAAATGTTATCCTTTATAAAAATTCCCTTGGTCATGTTGTCTGTTCACAGCAGTAAAACCCTAACTAAGACACTGGACTACATATAAACTGTACAGTTTATCTTGGTATTTAACACTTTTTATGTTCCCACTACTTCCCCGTTCCTTTGCTCACGCTATAGGCTCCCTTTCCTTCTGGTCCCCTCAACAAACATGTTTTTCTGCTCCTGGCTATTGTACATTCTCTTATTACCATTCATCTTTCTCCAGCTATTTTTTTTTTCTAGGCAGGTGCTCCCCTGTGACACCCTTCCTCCAACTGGTTGAACCTAGAGCCTTAGACGTGACAGACAATACTTCTACTGAGCCAAATTCTCTGCACATGGTAGGCAAGCACTCTTCTGACCCACAGACCACGAACATACCTGTTTTCTTTTCTTTTTCTTGATCTGCACAGTTAGAGAAATCTTTCTAGTGAGACTGTAGAAATGATTCCTGTAAGTATACAACCTTACCTGTTTTCTAAAAGTTCACACCAGGTTACACCTTATTTTGGTTGAAAAGAAACCTCCCCAGTGAGCAAATCCCTTGTGCCTTTCCCCTGGCCTCTATCATACCCCACCCCGCCCCTGGTTACAGAGAATTTCAACAGCTCTAAATTTTTTGAGAGAATTTTCAGCCTTGAAGAGAACGTTTCTCTGTGGCAGGTCCAGCAATCTGGTGTCAAAGGTATCTGACTCTGTTTCTTCAGCTCTCTCTTCTTTCACAACTACTCTTCCAGAAAAGGGGTTTCACCTTTATTTAAGTCCAGGCAGGGGGGTTGGGTCATTTTAATGTCTTTCCATGACACCCTCCCCCATGTATAGCTCTGGTCGGCTGGCCGACTTGGAACTCAATTTGAAGACCAGGCTAGCTTCAAGCTCTCTGCTAGGTTCAAAGGTGTAAATCCTCTTTTGAATTCTGGGGGGTGGGGGATGGGGGAGCTTTTTTTTTTCCATCTGAGCCTGATGCTCTTGTTCCTCTGAGTGCTTCCCCCAAGGAAGAAAGGTTGATGGTGGGTGCCTCAGGCTCCCATCCATTCCTCCCCGCCCTGTGTTTTAGTGTTGGATAACTACAAATACATAAATCCAGTCTAAGGGTACCCAGGAGAGCTCAGTTACCTTCACTTTCCAGCATTGGGGCCAATTCATCAGCCGTTTGTTTGTTTAGTTATTTATTTATTTATTTAAAAAAAAAGATTTATTTATTTAATGTATCTGAATACACTATTGCTCTCTTCAGACACACCAGAAGAGGGCATCGGATCCCATTACAGATGTCTGTGAGCCACCATGTGGTTGCTGGGAATTGAACTCAGGACCTCTGGAAGAGCAATCAGTGCTCTTAGCCACTGAGCCATCTCTCCAGTCCTAGTTATTTATTTTTAAGATCTCTTTTCCAAACCACTCTTTGGTCTAGAAGTAACCTGATCCAGGGGACAGGGGACCTCTGCAGAAGGTCGCTGAAACCGCACATAACACTTCTCTCTCTCTCTCTCTCTCCCTCCCTCCCTCCCTCCCTCCCTCCCTCCCTTCCTCCCTCCCTCCCTCCCTTCCTCCCTCCCTCCCTCCCTGTTCCTCCTTAGGGCTCTATCCCTCATAGAAGGCTTCTCTTGGAATGCGAAGACCTAGCAACCCAGCTACAGAACAGGTAGGTGGACTTTCCCCTCCAGGGTCCACGCCCAGCATCTGAAAGCTGGGGGAGGGGAAGGGAATGATCTCCAGCTAACGCCACGGAAATGCTGGCTGTAAGGAAGATTCCTCTTCAACCTAAATATATTACAATAAACATTTACTGAACAAATAAAGGAGAGAATTATTCAGAGGCCAGCAAGGTAAGCTAAGCCAATCTTCTTTTAACACACTTCAGCGGTTAACACTAGGAGCCAGCTTTAGTGTTACCTGTCTCAGTCTGCAGGCAAAGCACCCCAGAGTCTTTTCGGTGTAGTGGGACCAAAAGCCCTACTTGACAGGCTTTCAAAAAAGGTGGATTTACAATCTGTGGTTGAGTCCCTTTCTGCTTATAAAGGTTATTCTGATGCGTGTAAAATTTACAGCACTCGGTTCCCAAGTCATTCATTCTACACATATTTTATTAAGAGCCAAGTATGTGCTGACCTCTGTTATAGGCGTTTGAGATGAAGCGTACAAAACAAAAGCAAATGAAGATCTAGGCTCTGGTCGAGCTTTTCATAGGGAGACAAAACGATGAAAATGATTTTTAGGATGATGTAAGTTAGGTGATTACATATTACAAGAAAAAGGGTGCAAAATGATTATGGAGGCCGGGACCCCAAGGATGCTGATTGGGCTCAGATTGCTGATAAGGCAGGCGAGCAGAGATGCAGGACGAGCTGGCGTCAGGAAACTAAGAAGAAATTTTCTGCGGAAAGCGACACAACTGTATTCCGGCTTATGCGGAGGCAGATGAAGGGCAGAAGGGGCTGTGAACCGAGATTTGCTTTGAGAAGAGCACGCGGAATGCACTTCCCACAGAACACAGGAGATGCTCCGGCGCTAAGCTACCCAGGTCCGCAAAGCCCCGACGCCCCCAAAATGGCCTCTTAGGTCCCCCCGTGCCCCGCCCCCGCCCTACCAGCCCACGTGATCCCACTGCCCCTCCCGTCCACGGGTTTGAGGACCCCAGTTCTGGGTTCCTGTGTTGTCTGCCCCGCCCCTTGCGGGAATCTGACCAATAGAAGAAGGGGTGAGGCGGGGCGGGAGGTGACGGCCAATGGGGCGGAGCTCCTGGGGAGTAACAGGTTGGTGGGCGGAGGAGAGGAGGGAGCTCAGAGCTCGGAGGGGCTGGGCTGCAGCCGCGCGTGCTGCTCGGGCGGACAGAGCCCGAGCCCCTGCGGGGTGTGCGAACCCAGGATCACGGGTCTGGAACCTGGGTGAGTGTGCTTGTCCGAAGCGAGGACACCTGCGATGTAGGTGAGCCCTCAGGAGTATGCCTGAGAGGTGGAGTGGAGGCATCAAATGCTCTCCTCCTGGGCACAGGTGCTGAGTTTAGGAGGAAGGGCAATCGGAGTATGGAGGCAGAACTAGGAGCTGGCCCCTACTCCACGGTGCCAGAAGCGAGTGGCTGGGAAGGTGCCAGGTGTGAGGCACCTGAAGGTAAGGTTATTCCCGGGGCGTGCGTGCATTTCAGTGCTACAATCTCTGGAGGTCATGCGCCAGCCCTTGGGGCAGAATTTCTCTTGGAGACCAGCATGGGGGCGGGGGAGGGTTCATCTTATTGGAGCAAATGGAAGTGCCGCCAGAGGTTCAGATACTGAAGCGGTGGTGATATCCGCATGTGCTTGTTTTTTTTGGGGGTGACAACCCCCAGCCCCGTCAGTCCTTACTGGTCTCTGACACTCTCCTAGCTTTGGAAATGCTCTGAAATGTGAGATATTCTCTGACCATTTGCCTACAGGTCAAAGCAGTTGCCAGTAAGACACTAAGGTCAGAATATAAGGGCCCCCGTTTCTTTCCTAGGTGTGAGATTATTTAAGACTGTTTCTTTCTTTGCTTTCATGTCAGGGAAAAATTTTCCTTCTTCCTCTAGAAAGAACTGTGTGTATTCTTCAAGAGAGAGGAATGGAGAAGCATAAATCTCTGGACCCACAAAATAACTGAAAATGTTTGCTTTCTCGAGGATGTGAAACAAGGATTGATACTGGGTTTCACATAGCTCATGCTGGTCTTGAACTTGCCATACAGCTAAGGCTGACCTTGAACTGGTAGGCTGCCTCCAGCTCCCAGTGCCAGGATTACAGGTTTATGTCACCACACCCACCTAGAAAGTCTTCTTTCTTGAAGCTGATGTAAAAATCTTTCCTTCCAGCAAGTAAGTGTGTGTGTGTGTGTGTGTGTGTGTGTGTGTGTGTGTGTGTGTGTATTCCTTCTTTTTCTCTAGATTGGGGGACACTGGTGAGATCTGGAAGTGCAGCTAATTTCCTTGACACCTCACAGAATCCTCTTGATTCCCTGGAACCCTAGCAGGCATCCTCGATTCATGGTCTTTGATAGACTGGAGTCCTAGTGGTGCAAAAACATAGGCAGAACTCCCTAGGAGACCAAAAGACTGGGAGAATTACACCACCACATTCCCAGGCCACAGAAGAGGTATATATTGGGCACCAGACAACTTCTGAGGTGAATTTCCTTGCCCTAGGCAGTGGTGGAAGCAGAGTCAACCTTAGCTTGGCCCCTTTGATGCTCTGTCTGAAGATTGTTGCTGTAATTGGGAAATAATTAGCAACCGCTATGTTTGCAGACAAGCTGCCTACATGTTCCTTTCATCCTGGGTATTTGGTTGTATGGGTCTGGCTCTGGGGCCTGCCCATTCAGAGATTTGCCTGATTCTAAGAGGATTCTGGCTTCCTGTGGTTCCCAGACTGGCTTGCCTGCCCTTACCCTTGTAGGAGACGAGGGGGTAGGACTGCTTCTCTTTGTGCCAGGCAGGGGAGAACCAAGGGCCTGCGAGCTGAGCTGACGGAGGTAAGTGAAGGCCAGGAATGCCACTGTGGGAACTTGAGAGGGAGTGGTGGAGGAGACAGTTTCTGTCTCACACTGGCTTGTCACCTAGTTCTTTGTGCATCTGTAACTTCTGTCTCCTCCTCTCCACCTTCCCATGCCTCCTCCAGAGCCACGGCCTTGGCATATAGGCTGGACAGAGTTTCCACTCTTGGTCTTGCCCCTCTGCCTTTGGTGGGAACCTCTCTGGTCTGCTTTGCTAGGTTCCAGTGTAGCCTTCCGGGCCCTCCCTTCCCTTTGCCTCTTGAACCAGTCCAGCCAGTTTGTAAGGGCCCAGTTCTTCATTGTGTTTTTACCCCCACTGGCCAAGCAGCTCTAGTCTGGCTCTCAGGTTTCTGCTTTCTCAGTGAATATGGTCTGGAGTCCACTTGGGGAGTTCTGTTTGGGCCTACAAGGAGCCTTCTTATCAAATGATAAGGTCACCGAGTGTTCCGTTCTTATTTTGACCATTTATTTGCTTTCTTGTTACCACTGAAATGGTTCTTTTTCTTTTTTTTTTTTTAGTTTGCTCTTTATTCAGTACCCAGCATATTGCCTGGCCCTGTGTGTGTCAGCCCTTCCTCCATACACCTGAAACCACCCCACCCCCACCCCACCCACTTCCTGCCAGAAGTCCAGGGACCCTGTCACTCCTAGTTGGAAACCAGATGCTTGTGGCTGGGCCAGAGGTGATGGAATTGGGGCAGGGCAGGCTAATGAGTAACTCAGGAAGAAGTGGCTGTCTGGTACAGGTGTAGTGTGCCTTCTCCCTGTGTTCAGGCAAAAATGGCAGAAGCAGACAGATGGCACTGAATTAACTTCTGTCCTGGTCTTTTCCCAGAGTAGAGTTGGTGAGAAATGCCCTGGGCATGTGCCAGGGAGGGAAAAAAGGGTCAGGCATCTGGTGAGAGCCCAGGCCCTGGACTTCATGTTGTTGGTCTTGATCATTGTTTACCTGCCTAGGGCTTATGCAAGGCCTTGGAGCTGCCCTGCTCCCTTGGCCCCACCCCACTGTCCTCTGTAACTGAAGGCGGGTAGGTTTCGAGTGTTCCGTGTTAAATCATTTAGAGCTCTATTTTCTGACCTACCCTAAAGATCTCTCAGTCCTGGCCCCTGACCCAAAGGTCGTGGAACTGACAGTGATTGAGGTTGGGGGAAGGAGGTCTTTGGAACCTATGGGAATCATGGTAGCACCCCTGCATTGTCTGGCTCTCTGGCCCAAGGGGTTGGGTACTTTGCTGTGCCTACACAGGAGCTCCTTGACCTGATCTGGAAGATCTGCAGATATCTGACTGGGCAGAACTTTATCATGAATAAATCATGTGATTCTTGAGAGCTGGCAGTTTAGGTACACCTGATTGTAAGATCAGGACTGCATAGGGCAGAGAGTCCAGACCAGGAAGACGTCTTGTTACTAAGGCACAAAGAATGCTGTGTGTAAGGCACCCATGGGTACATCTTCCTGCCCTGGTCTGGGATCCAGCCTTCATTTGCTCGCTGCAGGCAGAGGACAGCTGAGAGCCTTGGTGTTTGACTTGGGGGAGCTTGTGGCTAGTAGAGGAGACAGAAAGCAATCTCATTAGTGAGTGTATGGAGGTAAACTGAGGTAAACCTGCTGGGAGTATATGTAAATGATGGAAGCTTTGCAAGAAACTGCTTTTGCCCGTGAGACAAACACCATATTGCCTCCTCTCTTTTTCTTTCAGTTATCGACCAACGCTTGGGCACGCTTCCCAACCTACACTGGGCTTTCTGTTCTCCTCTGAAGCCCTTTCCCCTTCTATGCAGCTGCATTGCTGCCATGTGGTTGGATGCTGACCTGCACTACTGAACCTGCATACTTTCTTAAAGGCAAAGCTTTCTCTTTTTCGCTTTTGGCAACTTCTTTCCATTTCCCACCTTCTGGCAACTGCTGAGATTGACAGTTTGTCTGCCCTATTGTTTTTCTCTCAAACTCTAATAAAATTGTATTTAAGCTTCCTTCTAAGTCCCATTTATAAATTCTTGTATTAATGAAACTTAACCCAAAGAGAGAACCTTGATTTCAACAGTCCCTAACTACTTAGTGAGTTCAAGCCCAGCCTGGGCTACATAGACCTTGTCTCAAACAAACAAACAAACAAAAAATTACATGTTATAAAGTTGTTGCACGTGAAGATGAAGAAGGCAAGCAGTCTGTTTATTATCCCCTTTTATAATTTATTTTTATTATTTATGTGCTTTTTTTTTTTTTTTTTGCCTTGTCTGTATGAGAGTGTCAGATCCCCTGGAACCAGAGTTACAGACAGTAGTGAGCTGCCATGTAGGTGCTGGCAATTGAACCCAGGTCCTCTGGAAGGGCGGCCAGTGCTCTTACCATGGAGCCACTGCTCTAGTCCCTATTACTTATTTTTATAGAGACAGAATCTCACTATGCAACTGATCTTGAACTCATGGCAATCCTCCTTCCTCGGCCTCACAAGTGCTGGGATTATAAGTACATGATTTCCCAAGTAAGATCTTGACTCTAGTACAGTGGTTCCCAGCCTTTCTAATGCTGTGACCCTTTAATACAGTTCCTCATGATGTGGTGACCCCCATCATAAAATTATTTTCATTGCTACTTCATAACTGTAATTTTGCTACTGTTATGAATTGTAATGTAAATATCTGTGGTTTCGAATAGTCTTAGGTGATCCCTGTGAAAAGGTCATTCAACCCCCAGAGGGTTGAGAACTACTGCTCTCAACCTCCCCTCTCTGCCTTCACAAAGTTAAAAATTCTATGTTTAAAGTTTGTGTGGGCTGTGTCCTGGAGGAGGTGAATTGCTTTCAGAGTCTCATGACCCCAAACGTGAGTCACTCTCAATAAAGGGGTTCTCCCTGCCCATCTCTCTCTCCAGTGGGAAGGGCTAAGGATGCTATGAATGCCCCCAGTGTCCGTTTCTCCCCCAAACCCTTTCTCCCCTGGACTCTGCCCCTCCTCCCTTCAGCTGCTTGGTTTCCTGGCTTCCTAGAGCTTCTACTATCTCTGAGAGGGACCTTGCCAAGTTTCCTTGGCTAGAGCCTCTCAGGGAGGTTGAACTGGGTGCGATGGATTTTCTGTCTGGCACACCTGAGTTTCCTCCCTTCAGCTTGGTGCTGGGCTTGGTAAAAACTCGAAGGAGGAGCAAGCAGGGAAGCTACGATTGTTGACGTTAATTTGTTTGGAACAAAACTTCCCTCCCAAGTTCCAGGAGCCAGAGCACACCTGGAACACATTCCATTTGCTGACTCCAATCGTGAACAATGTGGACCAGGAAGTTGGCCTGTAGATGGCTGTGGCTCTATCCTGTAGCCTACCTGTTCATGAGTCCTTGGACTAACTAGCTCACTAAAAATCTGTATTTAAAGGGCTAAGGATGAAGCTCTGTTTGGTAGAGTGCTTGCCTAGCATACATGAAGCCCTGAGCTCCATCCTAGAACTGCATAAAACCAGGCCCAGTGACTCACCTTTGTAAGACCAGTAGCAAGAAGTGGAAATATAAGGATCAGAAGTCCAAGGTCATCTTCAGCTGCATAAGGAGTGTGAGGCCAGCATTGATCACATAAGACTTTGCTTTAAAAAAAGAAAGAATGAAAATCCTATTTAAGTCCTCCATCCTCGCCTGCCTGCCTGCTTCCTTCCTTCCTTTCTTTCTTTCCTTCTTTCTTTTCTCTCTTGGTGCTGAGGATTGAATCCCAGATCTCACAAATGCTTTACCACTGAGTCATAACCCAGCCCGAAGTCCTTTCTCAGATAGGTAGTACGCTTATATGGTACCAAGTTCAAAAGGGACAAAAAGCAGCCCAGTGGAGATCCTGGAGAGTAGAAACTCTCTTGTCTAGCCCTCAGTACCCTTACTGTAGAGATCTCACCGCTGCCAGTTGAAGTATCTTCCCCAGAAATGGGATGCCACGGTTTATGATCTATTTATTTTAATAAACTCTGCAGTAGGAGGTTTCCTTTTTCAAGGGAGTGGAAGAGTGAGATAGGCAGGTTTTGGGGTCCTTTACTTGGTGGACCTCATGGCTGTTTGTGTTGTATGTGAAGATCAGAAGATTATCTTCAAAGTCTTAATAAGACTTAATTCTCAGGATTGCATCAAAGGAAATGAATTATTTTGGGGCTGTGGGCCTCAAAGTATGTGTTTCATTTTGATTTTTTTTCTTCCTATGTTTGGGGTCAAACCCAGGGCCTTGTACACACTAGGCAAGCTATCTACTAATGAACTACCTTCTTAGCCTTTTCTTTTATCTTTTTTTTTTTTTTTTTCGAGACAGGGTTTCTCTGTGTAGTCCTGGCTATCCTGGAACTCACTCTGTAGACCAGGCTGGCCTCGAACTCAGAAATCCACCTGCCTCTGCCTCCCAAGTGCTGGGATTAAAGGCGTGTGCCACCACTGCCCGGCTCTTCTTAGCCTTTTCAAAGTGTGCTATCTGGATCAAGAGTATCAGCATCATCAGGAGAAGCTGCTGAGGAATGCAAATTCTTAGGTCCTTCTCAGGACTAATAAGGCAGAAACTGGGGGTAAACTCCCATACCCTTCATTTCTCCTGCACAGATAAGATATGAGAACCATTTTCTGTAGAAGGAACTGACTGGGTAGCCAGCTTCTACTTTAGGCTCTTTGGCTAAAACTTGTTTTCTTCATCTTCTAGGAGCCCTCCTACATGTGGAGAAGGCATACATGATGGCTGATCCCCGGGGCCCTGTAGACCATGGAGTCCAAATTCGATTTATTACAGAGCCAGAGGGTGCTGAGATGGGCACCCTTCGTCGTAGTGGGCGGCGACCTGCTAAGGATGCAAGAGCCAGTACCTATGGGGTCGCTGTGCGTGTGCAGGGCATTGCCGGGCAGCCCTTTGTGGTTCTTAACAGTGGGGAGAAAGGGACTGACTCCTTTGGGGTCCAAATCAAAGGGGGCAACAACCGGGGGTCCCCAGGTGCACTGAGCTCTGATTCAGAGTTCCCTGAGAACCCCTACTCTCAAGCCAAGGGATATCGGGCTGCTTCTCGAGGCAGCACATCTGATGAGGAGCCCAGGGACCACTTGAATGGAAAACTGCTCCGTTCCCAGTCGCAAGCCTCTCTGACAGGGCTTGCTCTTATGAGTCCTAATAATAGGAGCACCAGCTTGCTGGAACTAGGCCCTAAAAAGACTAACTCGATTAACACCATTGATACTGCCCCCTTGTCTTCAGTGGACTCGCTCATCAACAAGTTTGATAGTCAGAAGGGGGGCCAGGTCCGGGGCCGCACTGGCCGCCGCACAAGGACACTTCCCAATGAGCAGCAGCGCAAGCGGAGCCAGAGTCTGGACAGCAGGCTCTCACGGGATACACGTGAGGATCGGGAATACCAGTCATCCAACCACTGGACCCGTGGTACAAAATATGACAACTATGTGGACAGTTCAAAGAACCCGTCTCAGAAGCAGAGCCCTTTTGGCACCTTTAGCCGTTCCCGACAGACTCAAGACTGGGTACTTCAGAGTTTTGAGGAGCCACGGGATCCCGCCATGGTGCAGGTCAGATGTCATTACTCCCCATTTCCAACCTCCCTGGCTTTTTTCATCAGCCCACAGACTACTTTGATAACTCAGAAAACATAGGAGAGAAGGTCTCTGCCTTTTGTTCTCCATTTTAGTTACCAAATATCCACGTACACAACATACTTTCAAGGGTAAAATTCTAAGGAAAGTGAAATGAGCATGGAGAGGTAGCCATTCTTCCGTCATCAGCCAAGGCCGGTCGGCTAGGTCTGGCCCCTTTCATAGTACAGGCTTGGAGGATATGGAAAGCTTCCTGGGTAGTCTTGGTGAAGACTGTGCCTTCTCCTTTTTTACCCTGCAGCGTGACTAAGTGGGGAGCATCTTTACTTTGCCACAAACTTATGTGCATTCTAGAGCTCTGTGCATTTATAAATTCTAGTAATCTGTTGGCGTTCCTGACAAATTACTTGGGACATAGCTCACAGCTGGTTATTGACAAAAGTCTCATCTGCAGCAAAATCACAGAGATCTAGACTGCTTTTGGACTTTTTTTTTCTGGGCTGTTCCTCGGGCCTGAAGTGTTGATCCTCATTCTGAGAGGCCTTGTCTCTTAGCTGCCACCTCTGTTCCATTCAAACCACATATATCCTTCTGGCCTAATCTTCCCTCTCTTCCTTCCTTTTCCTTTCCTTTCTCCTTGTCTTCATTTTTCTCCAGTTCAAATCAACTCCAGACCTTCTCCGAGACCAGCGGGAGGCAGCACCGCCAGGCAGTGCGGACCATGTGAAGGCCACCATCTATGGCATCCTAAGGGAGGGGTGAGTGGGGTCCACCCGATGGTGGCAGCATACCCTTTTCTCCTGTCCCCCTGGCTTCATTTCCCATCTTCCTTGCTTTTCCCTTTCCTCTGCTCACCTTGTTTCTATCCTTCCGTCCTCCAGAAGTACGGAGAGTGAGACATCTGTGAGGAGGAAAGTTAGTTTGGTGCTGGAGCAGATGCAGCCTCTGGGGGTGAGTGGCCTTCTGGGGGTCCGAGCAAGGGTCAGGGCTAGGGCCTCGCGGTCTCCGGGGATGGGGATGTGGGCTCACTCCCCACTCCTTGTTTCCCAATACCTCTGGCAGATGGTTTCTCCTGCTTCTACTAAGGCTCTGGCAGGGCAGGCTGAGCTTACCCGAAAAATGGAGGAGCTCCAGAAAAAGCTGGATGAAGAGGTGAAGGTGAGGCTGGTTATGGGAGGGATGAAGGGCTACAGGGAAGATGCCTTTAGCTTGTCCTGGGGTGGACGAAGCTGGCTTTACTGAGTGAATATCCCTGGCTGGGCTTAATTCACAGAGATCTTCCTCACTCCGCTGGGATCAAAGGCATGTGCCACCATGCCTAGCTGGGCTGGCTCTTCTATGTAGTAGGACAAGTACTGTCTGTATTATGTGAGACAAGAAGTCAGTGTCCTCATTCCAGCAAGGACTTTGAGTTTCTCTGTATCCAAGATGGGTGGAGCACATTGGAGATCTAACTACTTCCTTTTCATTTTCCCTAGGAGTCCCTATCTCTCGGCTTGCAATCTGCTGCTTATATATAAAGCTGTAGAAACTTGCCTTTGTTCTCTGTCTGATGGTGTAGCTCAGTTGTTAGAATGCTCACCTTCCATGTGTCAAGTTCCAGGTTCAATCCCTAGTAATGAATGCAACCAATTGTGGTGGTACTTGCCTGCAAACCCAGCGCTCAGGAAGTAGAGATAGGAAGATCAGGAATTCAAGGTCATCTCTGGCTATTTTATCAGGCTTGGGGACAGAGTGAGTTACATGAAACCATGTCTTAAAAAAAAAAAGAAAAAAGAAAAAAGAAACTTCTATTCTCTGTGTCGTGTCTCAAGTCTTTTTCTCATCATAATTATGATGGCAATAATACGGGTAGAATTTGTTGAGTGTAGTTTTTATGGCAGATACTGTCCTGAGTAATACATAATCATGTCAGCAGCTGTGCCAAGTGTACTAGGACCTTCTCTGAGGAGAAATCTGAAGATCGGAGGAGAGCTGGAGGGAACTGCTGTGGAAGTTGCAGAGATGGAATGAAAAGATGCGGCCATTCCTCCTCTAAAACTTACATCTTTTTATTTTTCCTTTTGTTTTTTGGAGTTGGGAAGGCAGGGTCTCAGAAGTACTGGCCCTGAACTCACTATGTTGGCCAAGAATGACCTTGAACTTCTAATCCCCTTGCCCCTACCTCTTAACTTTTGGATTACAGATGTCCATGACAATGCCCAGTTTATGCAGTGCTGGGGGTGGAACCCAGGGCTTTGTGTATGCTAGGCAGGCACCCTACCATCTAGCCACACCCCCAACCCCACACCCTTTATAAATGCTTCTTCCACCACTCGCTTGCTCTCAGTGTTGCCCTGTACACAGTTGGAGTTCAGCTTGTGTTGGTTTGCAGTCCTCTTGTTAAGGAGATAGGTTAATGGTTAAGTGGAATCAACTTAATGGGTTCAAGCCTTGATTCTAGTAGTTACTGGCTGGGTAACTAATCTTAGTTGAGTTCTTCAAGTATTCAAATCCTGTTTCCTTAACAGTAAGTAAAGATAATAATATATTCTTTATTTGTTGCAAAACAGATTACTCCAAAGTGTAACATCTTAAAAGAAGCATTTCTCAATGTCTGATGCAGAGAATCAAGGACTAGCTTAGCTGAGTAATTTTGACTCATGGCTGTTATTACTAGGACATTTAGGGGATTTAAGGAGGTTTGGTAGATTGATTGAGTGATTGACAAGGTTTCAACTCTGTAGCCTAAACTGCCAAACTGGCCTGGAATTAAGTGTGTATATAGTCCAGGCTAGCCTTGAATTCATAGTGAGCTTTCTGCTTCTGCCTCCCAAGGTCAGGATTACAGGCATGTGCTACCATGCAGAGCTATATTAGATCTTTCTACAAGCTTTTCCTATTCTCCATTTCTCTTCCAGAAGCGGCAGAAGCTAGAACCATCCAGGCTTGGGCTAGAGAGGCAGCTGGAGGAGAAGGCTGAAGAGTGCCACAGACTGCAGGAGTTGCTGGAGAGGCGAAAGGGGGAGGTCCAGCAGAGTACCAAGGAGTGAGTGTGTGGACTGGTCACGTGACATGTGGGTCACGTGGATTATCTTCAGGGCTTGGGCCTAGAGGTTGAAGGAGACACAAGGGGGAATCCTCAGAAGCTAAAGGAGCCAGCATTGTTTTCTCTTTCCCTTTCTATGGTAATGGTGATAGTGCATGCTTTGGAGATAAGTTACCTGAGCGTACCCGTCTAAGGTTCTTAGTTTGTAAAGTGGCCCTAAAAGTAATCAGCTACCTCGTAGGATTATTGTGAGGATGTATTCACTGATTCAGCAGGTGTCTTCTGTTGTGGATGTGACAGGCTCTGATGAGGGCTCCCGAGGCCCATCAGTGAACCTTACAGGTTGGGCTCTCCACTCTAGAATCTTAGCTCCAGGAGATAGACAACAGCCAGTAAAGAAGTGTAGTATGTGAGTGACTGTAACACTTGAGAAGGTGGTGAGGACGGCAAACTAAGATAGAGCAGGAGGGCTGGCTCATCCTAGGACAGCTCCAAGTATTAACTGAAGTAGTTGGGTATAAAAGTTCATTTAAGGCTTGGAGCTAGCACAGCTGGCAAAGGTGCTTACCACAGAACCCGAGTTCAGTCCCTGGGACACACACGAGGGAGGGAGAGAACTGACTCCTGCAGCTTGTCCTCCGACTGGCACACAGATTTCTCTCCCATACATATATTCACAGTAAACAAATAAAAGAAAGGAAATAAAGGGGAAAAGATTTGAATAGGGACATGGTATAGTTCATGGCTGAAGTGCTGACCAGTTCGGCAAGGCCCTTCTATCTCCAGCACTTCAAAACGAAATATGCAAAGAATAGAGATTTAAAGGAAGTTTAAACGAATCAATGTGTGCTAGATATGCCACTGCCTAACATGGTATCCAGTAATGCTCTCTATTGTCAGGCTTCAGAACATGAAGCTCCTGCTCGGCCAGGAGGAAGGACTACGGCATGGGCTGGAGACCCAGGTGAAGGAGCTGCAGCTCAAGCTGAAGCATAGCCAGAGTCCCGATTCCGGAAACGAGAGTCTCATAAAGGTAGGAAAGGAGGGGCCGGGTGTGTAGTCTTGGCCCCCTCAGCATCCCCATGCGCAGCCACTGTTTGCATGAGGTGTGGAAGCTGGTAGGTTTTCTCCAGCGCTTTTCTGTGTGCTTTCAGGCAGACTCAGAGGGAGTGGGAGGCTAGAGCCCAGAATGAGTTTGCCTTTATTCTACGGGCAGCTTAGAGGGCAAGACGCACCTAATACTAGACTAATACAAAGTATGAATACATTTTCTTTCTGGAGGTGGGACTTGGCTAAGTTGTCCATTCTGGATTCCAGCCTGTGATCCTTCTGTCTTGGCCTTCTAATTATCAGGGTTAGACGCATATAACCCTGCCAAGCTCTCAATAAATATATTTTGTTTTGGTTAAATGGGTGAGTTATTTAATAGACAGATTGAGTCCTAATATGACCGTATTGTTTTCACCTTCCTGTTCTCCAGGACTTGTTAGAGACCCGGGAACTTATGGAAAATCTCTTAGAGGGCAAACAAAGAGTAGAGGAGCAGCTGCGGCTGAGGGAGCGGGAGCTGACAGCCCTGAAGGGGGCCCTGAAAGAGGAGGTGGCCTCCCATGACCAGGAAGTGGAACATGTCCGGCTGCAATACCAGCGAGACACGGAGCAGCTTCGCCGGAGCATGCAAGATGCGACCCAGGCATGTGACAGGACTGGAGCTGGAGGAGGAAGACACTGCCAGGGAATGGGGCTGCCTTCTTAGTGTATTTTTTGAGCTTTTCATGGTTGCAACTGAAAGCCTTCCCTGAAGGACATATGTGAGAGGCAGTGAGAAGCCTTAGTTAGGAAACCTGCCAGGGCAGGGAGGGGCTTTCCAGCCCTAAGTACCTTAAGGATGTGTGGCCAAATTTCATAGGGAAATAATGGAGGGAGGCTTGTTGTAGACGGCAGAGGCAGACTGCTGCTTCCTAACATTGTACTTCTTCTGCCTCAAAGGTGAGCTTTGCCCTCTGAGCCTCCTGGTGCTCATTTTTCTCTTTCCCTAGGACCATGCTGCAGTGGAGGCTGAGAGGCAGAAGATGTCTTCCCTCGTGCGGGAGCTGCAGAAAGAGCTAGAGGAGACCTCTGAGGAGACAGGGCATTGGCAGAGCATGTTCCAGAAAAACAAGGAGGAGCTGAGAGCCGCCAAGCAGGAGTAAGACCCTCCTGCCTTTTGCAAGGGCATCTAACCTGACTCTTGTACCCCACCAATGCCCTCTCTCACACGCTTGTTTCCTAAGCTGTTTGTTCTCCTTGAGTCAGTGTCTATGGCAGTGGCCTCCAGAGGGTTGGTTTCCATTGTCCTGTGACTCTCCCTTGTGTGAAGTCTGACCTTGATTTTTTTTATCTTTTGTTTAAAACCTTGCTGGACTCAGACTGCTGCAGCTTCAGATGGAGAAGGAGGAGATGGAAGAGGAACTTGGGGAGAAGATGGAGGTCTTACAGAGGGACTTAGAGCAGGCCCGAGCCAGTACAAGAGATACTCACCAGGTTGAGGAGCTCAAAAAGGTACTTGGCACTTGGGGAGTAGATGGCAGGTCGGGATGACACTTCTGCCCACGCTGGCGGGGCTGTTTCCATGAGTGTGGCTTTTGAGCTCCATCCTAGCAGCTCAGTTTTGCCTTTACAGCTTTGCAGGGCTGCTTTCCTTGTTGGTTATAGAGTTTTCTAATGAAAAAAGGCTGTCAGCAGTCAGTTCATGGTATAGGCAGAAGCTGCTGGCTACCTCCTAGAAGACATCTTAGCTGAATACAGGTGGATTTGTAAACTCCAGGGTCATTTCTGCAGGTCCAGAACCTTAATTTGGTCAGCACTGCAAAACCTGCTCTTTGAGGGGGAAATTCATTAACTATGTGACAAAACAAATGGTTTTTTTTTAGAATGCCTGTTTATTAATTTACATTGAGAAATATAATCCCTGGACTGGGGTGCTGGTATCCGCTTGGCCAGCTGACCTACTTGCAGAAACCAAGTTGTAATCCAAAGGCTATCTGGGAAGCACACAGTCTGGACATGGTGCTCAAGGTGCGCAGCGTGTGACGTGCATCTCCCCAGTATCCCAAGCCACAGAGTTGCTGGTGGGCTGGTGATACAATACTCCAAGATTCCCACTTCAACCTTTTTTTTTTCTAAAAGTCAATCCTTTTCATCATGCATGGATGATAGTTCATAAAAGAGTTATGAGGAAGTTATAAAAATGAAAATAAACGCAGTTTCATACTCTTGGTATTGTAGTTTATGAAGGATAAGAACACAGCTAATAGGCCAGGAATGGTGGTGCATGCCTTTAATCTTAGCATTTGGGAGGAAGAGGTAGGTGGATCTCTGTGAGTTCAAGGCTAGCCTGGTCTACATAGTGAGTTCCAGGACAGCCAGGGTTCTATAGAGAGACTCTGTCTCAATGCCCCTCTTCTCAGATAAAAGAACCCCTCCACAAAAAAAATCAAACCAAACCAAATCAAAAAGAGCACAGATAATTATTTTTGAATGACATATAACTATGATGTTGTGAAGTTAAAAATACCTATTAATATATTAGCTGACATGGCTAACTTAACATATTCCTCCAGATAAGCTCATTTATCATTATGCCTCAGATAGGAGGTATATTTTATTAAGTATTTAAGCAACATATAGATTAGGGAAGCAGACTAACACAGTCCAACACAGACAAGACAGCGGCTCTGTTTCCTTTTCTTTGTAAAGAATTTTGTTAGTGTCTACATTATAGTCACTGCATATTACGTGACTCTTCGGTCTTATTGGCTATTTCTAAATTTGAAAAGTGCTAATAACTAAATAGAATAGCTATTTACAGTTAAAAATTATAACTAAAGAGAACCATAATTTATATTTTAACTGCCTTTAAATAAGAAGTTTAAGATGTATTAGTATTTATTGTGTCATAATTTTGTGTTTTGGTTTGTTTGTTTGTTTGTTAATTTATTTATTTTGGTTTTTCGAGACAGGGTTTCTCTGTATAGCCCTGGCTGTCCTGGAACTCACTCTGTAGACCAGGCTGACCTCGAACTCAGAAATCCGCCTGTCTCTGCCTCCCAAGTGCTGGGATTAAAGGCGTGCGCCACCATTGCCCGGCTTGTTTGTTTATTTATTTATTTGGCAGCCAGTTTTGTTTTATAAAATTCTATACTATAAAATTCCTCTTTACTTTTAGTTTTTTTGAGACAAGGACTCACTACATAGACCAGGCTGGCTTTGAACTCACAGAGATCTGCCTGCCTCTGTTTGCTGAATGCTGGGATTAGTGCACCACCACAAATGGCCTAAAATTTCTCTTTTTAAAGCAGACAGTTGGTGGTTTTTAGAATATTCATTGTATTGTGAAACCATCACCACTCTCTAGTTACAGGATGCTTTAATAACTCCAAAAAGCATCCCATGGCCAGCGGTGGCCCTTCCCTATGTGTCCTGACAACTGTGTGGTAACAAGTATCTTCATCTTTTTGTTTATTTATGTGTTATTAAGATTTTTGAGATAGGGTCTTATGTAGTCCAGGCGTGCCTGGAACTTGCTATGTAGCTGAGGAGCCTTGAACACCTGATCCTCCTGCCTCTACCTTCTGTGTGTTGGATTATAGGGTGTGTATCATCACTCCTGGCTTTATCCAGTTTTATGGATGTATGGTGTTCTATTTATCATTAGTGTACTTTGTCCATTTTCCAACTTAGGGACATGTGGATTGCCTCTGGGTTTGACATGCAGTGACTGATCCTGCTATGAGCTTTTATAAACAAGTTGTTTTTTGGTTTTTTTTTTTTTTGAGAACTGCCACTCTTCCTGGGCACAGGATTGCCCTGTCACGTGGTTAGTCTGTGTTCAGTTTTTTTGAGTCTGCCCAATTGCTCTTCAAAGCAGCCTTATCGTTTATATTTCTTTCCATCATGTGCAAAGTCTTATTTTCTCCACTTTCTGGAACCTCATTATAGCCGAGTCTCGACACTGTTTTCCTTTCTAGGAGCTTCGACGCACCCAGGGGGAGCTTAAAGAGCTTCAGGCAGAAAGGCAGAGTCAGGAGGTGCCTGGGCGACACTGGAACCAGGCGATGGAGAAACAGCTGGCAGCGCTGAGGGCGGAGGCTGATCGAAGCCGAGATCTGGAACAGCAGAACCTTCAGCTACAAAAGACCCTGCAGCAAATGCAGCAGGACTGTGAAGAGGCTTCCAAGGCAAGGGGAGTGGGCCCAGGGCTCAGGAGGTGGAGGCTGAGGGGTCAGGAGGGCTGAGAAGCCAGAGGTCCTGCAAAGTTAACCTATGCTGGGTATGTACTGAGGAGCTCTGGAGGCTCGTGTGTGTGGTGAATAGCAGATTTTGGCAGGGTGGCTGCATCTGTGTAGGGGTAAGGTTATCAGGGAGGTTCCTGGCTAGGGTCACCCCTCTATGCCTAGCTCCCTTGAGCTTTTAGTGGGTTCATGGGTAACCCCTTTTCCTGGTTGTAAATGTTTACCAATTTGAGCTCCATGGTCTGAGCTGATTCTCCCAACTGCCCGCAGGCCCAGGTGGCATCAGAGACAGAGGCCATGGTGCTGGGGCAGCGTTGGGCAACAGTGGAAACCACACTTAAGGAGACCCAACTGGAAAATGACGAATTCCGAAGGCGCATCCTGGGTCTGGAGCAGCAGTTGAAGGAGGCCCGAGGTCTGGCGGAAGGTGGGGAAGCGGTGGAGGCACACCTTCGGGACAAAGTGCTTCGGCTAGAGGTAACACTCCTGCCCACCTTGGGGGGCTCCCTGCTCTTCTGCCTTCTGCCTTCCTTAGTCGTGTGCTCTCACGCACTGCAGCCTAAGTACTCAGCCATCGGATTAGAATGCCCCCATGTTCTGTGCTCGCATCTCAGTATTCGGCTGTCAGTTTTACTGCCAGTGTACACTGCCATTTTCTCTCACCGTATCTATTAAGCTTGGGTTTATTTCCTGTACTGGCTTGGTATGAATGTTTCAAACTCTGTGCTGGTATTTTTGTCTCCCACCTTTTGCTTGTTCTGAGCCTCTTTGCAATGTCCACTCTTTGTTATTTTTTTAAGACAGGATCTCACCATGTAATTCCCTCCTGGCCTGGAACTCAGAATATAGACCAGGCTGGCCTTAAACTCACAAAGGTCCTCCTGCATCAGCCTCACAAGTTCTAGGACTAGAGACGTGTGTTACTAACCCAACATGACCTTTTCTGTCTGCCCACCTCCGATGCTTCAGCCTGAGCTTTCCTTTCCCCCATCTTCCAGGTAGAGAAACAGCAGCTGGAAGAGGCTTTGAATGCTGCCCAGGAGGAGGAGGGGAACCTGGCAGCAGCCAAGCGGGCCCTGGAGGTCCGGCTAGATGAGGCCCAGCGGGAGCTGGCTCGCCTTGGGCAGGAACAGCAAGCACTGAACCGGTCTCTCGAGGAAGAGGGGAAGCAGCAGGAGAATCTCCGAAGGAGCAAGGCAGAACTGGAGGAACAGAAGCGTTTGCTGAACAGGACTGTGGACCGACTCAACAAAGAGGTGAACATGGGTAGTGTGGACCCTCAGGAAGGGCTTTGAGCCCTGCAGAAGCTAACTCTAGAGGTGGGCCAGGATGTATGACATTACTTTTCCTCAGACAGGATTGGGCCAAATTTTTCTTTTTAAAAATGTTTCAAGTTTTATTATTACTATTATCTTGTTTGTTTGTTTTTTGGTTGTTGTTTTTTTTTCTTTTTCTGAGACAGGGCCTCTATGTAACCTTGACTGTCCTAGAAGTCGTTATATAGACCAGGCTGGCTTTGAATTTACAGAGATCTACCTACCTCTGCCTCCCAAGTGCTAAAATTAAGGAAGGGTGTTTCACCATGGTTGGTCCTTATTATATATCTGTCTGTATGGGGGCTTAAATGTGTGCATGTGAGTACAGTACCCAAGGAAGGCAGAAGAGGGCATCAAGTTTCCTGGAGCTAGAGTTACAGGCAGTTTTGAGCTGCCTGATGAAACTGAACTCAGGTCCTGGAAGAGCAGTATGTACTTTTTTTTTTTTCCCCATTCATTAATTTATTTATTCACTTTACATCCTGATAGCAGCCCCATCTCTCCTCCCAGTGCTCCCCTCACACAGCCCCTCCTGCCATTTCTTCCTCTGAGAAGGGGGAGGAGGGGGAGGTCTCCCCTGGATACCAACCCACCCTGGCACCTCAAGTCACTGCAGGACTAGGCACATCTCCCACTGATATTAGACAAAGCCGTTAGTTAAGATCCACAGGCAGGAAAAAGTCAGGGTAAGTCCTGTCTCCAGTTGTTAGGGGACCCACATGAAGACCAAGTTGCACATCTGCTGCATTTGTTGTGGTGGGGAAAAGCTGGGTCTAGCCTGTGTATGCTCTTTGGTTGGTGGTTCAGTCTCTGGGAGCCCCCAAACGTCCAAGTTAATTGATTCTGTTGGTCTTCATGTGGGTCCCTATTCCCTCTGGGTTCCTCAGTCCTTTCCCCAACTCTTCCATAAGAGTGGGCTCCATCTAATGTTCACCTATGGGTATTTGCATCTGTTTCGGTCAG
Source organism: Uromys caudimaculatus (assembly GCA_028551405.1). Taxonomy (NCBI): domain Eukaryota; kingdom Metazoa; phylum Chordata; class Mammalia; order Rodentia; family Muridae; genus Uromys; species Uromys caudimaculatus. Next base: position 69,705,236 of record CM052704.1, on the reverse strand, counting down.
CTGCTAGGTGGAGCCTCTGAGAGGACAGTTATGCTAGGCTCCTGTGTGCAAGCATAACAGAGTATCAGTAATAGTGTCAAGGGTTGGTGCTTGCCCATGGGATGGGTCTCAAGTTGGGTCCATCACTGGTTGGCCATTCCCTCAGTCTTTGCTCCATCTTTGTCCTTGTAATTCTTATAGGCAGGAAGAATTTTGTGTGGAAGGTTTTGTGGGAGGGTTGATGTTCTTATCCCTCCACTGGGAGTCCTGCCTGGCTACAGGATGTAGCTACTTCAGGCTCCATATCCCCTCCTGCTAGGAGGCTCAGCTAGAGTCACCCTCATAGACTCCCCAGAGCCTCCCCATCCCAGGTTTCTGTCTTGCCCACCCAGTTCCCTCCCTCCATTCACCTCCCATGACTTTTATTTTGCCTTCTGAGTGAGATTCGAGCATCCTTGATTGGGCCCTCCTTGTTATTTAGCTTCTTTGGGTCTGTGGATTATAGTGTGGGTATCCTGTACTTTATGGCTAATATCTGCTTATAACTGAGTACATACCATGCATATCCTTTTGTGACTGAGTTATTTCACTCAGGATCATACTTTTTAGTTTATCCATTTGCCTGCAAATTTCATGATGACCTTGTTTTTAATAGCTGAATAGTACTCCACTGTGTAAATGTACCACATTTTCTTTATTCATTCTTCAGTTGAGGACATCTGGGCTGTTTCCAGTTTCTGGCTATTATGAATAAAGCTGCTATGAACATAGTTGACCAAGTGTCCCTGTGGTACAAGGTATATGCCCAAGAGTGGCAGTATGTACTCTTAACCGCTGAGCCATCTCTCCAGACCTTTTTTTTTTTTTTTTTTTTTTTTTAAGATAAATCTCAGGTAGCTAAAACTAGCCTTTGTAGGCACTTGCCACCATGCCCAGCCAGAATTGTGACAGGCTACTTAGGTGGCAGTGATTTTGTCCTATGGTCTTCAGTCTTGGAGAATAGTCCTAGGAGTTTGCCTTAGAAGTATAGAAGTGCTAAACATAAGAATCTGCATTAGAAGCTGGGTATGGTGGAGCACGCCTTTAATCCCAGACTCAGGAGGCAGAGGCAGGTGGAGCTCTGTGAGATAGAGGCCAAGCCTGGTCTACTAATCCAGTCCAGAACAGCCAGGGCTATTACACAGAGAAACTCTGTCTCAAAAAAACAAAACAAACAAAAAAGAATCTGCATTAGTAAAGATTTAAATTGCAGGGAGAGCAAGGGAGACAAAGAAATCAAATTGCTTTTTTGCTGGTAAGGTTGGTTCTTCCTCCCAATCTTATTTTACAAAACAAGGCCAACAACTAGCAATGTCAATTTAGAAAAAAGATATATGCATTTTATTTTCACTGACATAGAATTGAGGGTTTGATGTAGTTTAGTTGGTAGATTTTCTGTCTTAGTAGTATATCTTATAACTTGAGTTTGCAGAGATGTGGTCATTGAAGGTTTACTTAGTATCAGCCACTTTATAAGTATTTTAGATAATTAGCATAATTCAGTATCTACTCAGCAATGTAGGTGCTGTTATTATCCTATTTTATAGATGGGAAAATGAGACCTGAAATGATAAGTAAGGACTAAAGCTATGATGTCCAGACATTTGAATATATAACTATTAGCCATACCAGGGATCCAGGCCAGGCAAGCTAGAGAGAGCTGCTTGGCAGAGAGGAGGCTCTTGGGAGACTCTTGGAAGCTGGGTCTAGAGAAGGGGCAGAGCGTTTGTTACAGAGGTGCAGCGCTGACGGAAATGCTTTCCTCTGCGTTTTAGCTGGAGCAGCTTGGGGATGACTCCAAGCTAGCCCTGCAGCAGCTCCAGTCCCAGATGGAAGATTACAAGGAGAAGGCCCGGAAGGAAGTAGCTGACGCTCAGCGCCAGGCCAAGGATTGGGCCAGTGAGGCGGAAAAGAACTCAGGGGGCCTGAGCCGGCTTCAGGATGAGGTAGGAACCTACATGACAGGAACCTGTCCATGGATTTGAAGGTCTTTGCCTCACTAAACCTCTGGCTGGAGTGCTAGGGCCCAGACCCAGGTGGAACCACAGAGGAGGGCATTCATCTCTAGAGCAGCGTGCATCTCTAGAGCAGCGGCTCTCAACCTCTGCTGGATAATTTTTAAAAATATTTTTTGCTTTTTGTTCCCTGCTTTTTTGATAGGATTTCTCTAACTCTGACTGTCCTGGAATTCAGAGATCTGCATGCCTGTCTCCCAAGTGTTGGGATTAAAGGCATGCCCTGCCACTGCTAGGCTGAGATATTAAAAATCTTAATGTCTAAACATCATCTCATATGACTTAGATCATAATTTGGGACCTAGAGTCAGTAGAATTTTTTGTGTGTGTGTGTATGTGTGTTTATTTGTTTTGAGGGAGGCTGGCTTTGAACTCACAGAGATCTGTTTGATCTCTACCTGCTAAGTGCTGGGAGTTAAGGCATGCACCACCATGCCTGAAAGGATTGGTAGTTTTAAAAACTCTTTAAATAGGCACAGTTATGCCTGCTTTCTAGTAAAACTCTCATACAGTTACCATTTGTATAGAAAGTTTTAAGACAATAAAGAAAATAAACTAAAAGTGACTCTTCTGTCAGTAGGAGGGGCAGTTCTAGGCAAGTGCTCTGCCATTAAGCTGTCATCCCAGCCTGGCTCTAAAGAGTGTCAGTGGTGAAGTATTTCTTCCCTCGGGCAGAGCACTCCCACTCCCCACCTTTCAGTGAGGCTGAACTGTTGAATGTCATCTCTGTCATCTCTTCGTCCAGCTGCAAAGGCTGCGGCAAGCCCTGCAGACATCCCAGGCTGAGCGGGACACAGCCAAGCTGGACAAAGAGCTGCTGGTCCAGCGACTGCAGGGCCTAGAGAAAGAGGCTGAAAATAAGAAACGCTCCCAGGATGACAGGGCTCGACAGCTGAAGAGCCTCGAGGTAAAAACACGGGGCAGGCCCAGGAGGGCTCCTTAAGTGGGGAAAGGAGCCAATTTATTCCAAGCCTTTTTCTGTATTAGAGAATAAAACTCAAGAAGCCACAACTGACGGTTTTGCTAGGTTACAGCGTTTCAGCAACTGTGAACTAAATTGCAGATACTGAGAAATTTATAGATGTCCTGAAAAATTTGGATTTTTGTCATCTGTTGCATTTGAACAGTGATAGCACTGACCTTCTAGACCTGAGTTCTGCATGTCAGTAGTTGGGCTAAAACTGAGGAGTGGCCTTCCTCCCTTAGAGTGAATGGTAGTCTTTAATTTGCTGTACTTGAAAGTGAGAATAATAGCCACAAGGGTATATTGCACTGTGGGTGTGGCACGTAAGGCTCATCTCATCCTCTGCATCACCCTGTGAGGTAGATAGTCTCGTCTCCATTTTACAGATAAGGAAAACTGAGGCACAGAGGTAAGTAACGTTCCAGTGGAGTGGGTCCAGTGCCAGAAAGCGGTAGGTCTGGTTTTCAGGCTTAGGTGGTTGGCTCAAATCCATGCTCGTAGCTTCTGCCCGGTCTGTGTGGCTTGAGTTTGCTCCACACTTTGAGGAAATGCCTCCTGAGCTCTTCTATCTTGGCCTCTGCTGGGAAGCTTGAATTTCACTTTGAGTTTTTCCATTGGGGAAATAGTTCTCCAAGAGGGAACAGATTCTAGGGTTTGCCTTCCTGGTCAGCAGAGGGCGCTGGCTCCATTGTGGCATTGAGCAAGCTGAAGCAAGGACCAGAAGGGTTCTAGAATATGCCAGGGAGAAGATGTGGGGCTGAAATTTTGATGAGGCTTTGATCTGAGTTTGGCATTCTAGGGTGCAGAATTGGGAACAGAATTGACCTTTTGTTCTTCTGACACAGGAGAAAGTCTCACGGCTGGAAGCAGAGTTAGACGAAGAAAAGAACACCGTGGAACTGTTAACAGATCGGGTGAACCGTGGCCGGGACCAGGTGACTCCTCCTGGCCCCTTACCGTGCCTTCTCTCTGTAACACCCCAGCTCTCTCAAAGACAACTTAGCTCTCCTGTAATCTATAGCCTGGACAGTTCTGGCAAGGCAGAGTCTACTTCAAGCTCTCGTCTGCTTTGGAAAAGGTAGACAGGTTTCTTTAGGAGGGAGGAAGCCAAGAATTGGAGTCTGGGGAAAGAGTCCTGGTGGCCTAGGCTGCTCTAACCCTAGTGAGGACTGTCTCAATTCAGGAGGCTGTGGGATTTCCAGAGCCTTCTTTCAAATGGCCCCTCCCATTTGAATAGCTATAATTTCTTCTTTTAACTTGACACCCAATCACTTTTTGGGTTTTTTGTTTGTTTGTTTTTTGTTTTTTGTTGTTTTATGGTTTTCTTTTCTTTCTTTCTTTCTTTTTTTTTTTTTTTTTTTTTCAAGACAGGGTTTCTCTGTGTAGCCCTGGCTGTCCTGGAACTCACTCTGTAGACCAGGCTGGCCTTGAACTCAGAAATCTGCCTGTCTCTGCCTCCCAAGTGCTGGGATTAAAGGCATGTGCCACCACTGCCCAGCTTGTTGTTTTTGAGACATGGTCTCTCTAGGTAGGTCTGGCTGGTCTTGGAACATGCTATGACGTATAGAGCGGGCTGGCCTTGAACTTGCAGAGATCTGATTGCCTCTGCCTCCAAGTGCTGGGAGTAAAGGTGTGCACCACCATGCTTACCTCCGAACATCACTCTAATCTATAGAAGTCCGCCCCTAGTCTCCACTCCCATAAGCGTCTATCACTATCATAATGCAAAATACATTCAGTCCAATTTCCAGACTGGACTTCGTCAGAAGTCCAGAGTTCAAAATCTGCTCTGAGACTCCAAGCAGTCTTTTAATTGTAAGCTCCATGCCCACGTCTAGAATCCAAGGCTCATGGTGACATCATCTGGCTCTAATGGTCTTGGGCAGGCCTTCCCCTCAAGATCTGTAGCACACATACCATCTCGCTTCTCTCACCAGCTCCTCTGGCTGCCTCCATCTTTCTACTGCCAATGTCCCGTGTTCCCAGTGCTTTAGATATCTTGGGGTCTCCAGTGCGGCTTATGCTTTACTTTCACAGATTATGCCGTAGCCTTTCAGGGCCCATAGCAGGTTCTCTAACTAATTTTCAGGGATACACGCCATCACAATGAGGCAGCTTCATGGCAGTGGGAATGGCTTTCTCAAATCTAGTTAGACCAGGGAACAGAGAGAGGAATGTTGGATTCTAGGATGAGAGTTCTTAGTTACTTGAGAATTTGGGGGACTCGGGTTCAGAGTGTCCTCCAGAGGTCTGCTTCTTTTGATTCACTTTGCTTCACTTAGCCTTTGTCTTTCCCACGTCTGAGTTCCTTCGTCCATCTCTAATAGGTGGATCAGCTGAGGACAGAGCTCATGCAGGAGAGATCTGCTCGGCAGGACTTGGAGTGTGACAAAATCTCCTTGGAGAGACAGGTAAAACAGAGTCTTGGGGATAGACTCAGGGGACCAGTCAGAGGACCAACTGGAGTGTTAACCATGGAATCTTCCCGTCTCTCACAGAACAAGGATTTGAAGACCCGGTTAGCCAGTTTAGAAGGCTTCCAGAAACCCAGTGCTAGCCTCTCTCAGCTTGAGTCCCAGAATCAACTGTTGCAAGATCGGCTGCAAGCTGAAGAGAGGTGATATGAACCTGTCACTCAGCCCTCTCACCCTCCCTTTCTTCCTCTGGGCTTCTCTTCTCTGGGTCTTCCTCTATTCTTCACCTCACATCTGGCCAACCTGGCCTCATCTTCAGGGAGTCCCCCTTAGTCCTGATAAAAAGCAGAGTTGTGAAAATTCTGGGATGTGAATGGCTTCTATCTTCCTGGATCTTCCCTGGATCTTTCCCATCTACTGGTGGAGCTCATGACAGAGAAGTCCCTGGAGGCAATACAGTGCGAAGTAAAGGCTGCCTCAGAAATAGCAACAACCATAGACCTCCCTTGCCCTCTCCCTCGTAGAGAGAAGACAGTTATGCAATCCACCAATCGAAAACTAGAACGGAGGGTTAAGGAGCTCACCATCCAGATTGATGACGAACGGCAGCATGTCAATGACCAGAAAGACCAGGTGAGGACATGACACCCAGTGTTCTCTTAGGCCAGGAAGGCCACCATCCCCCATAAGTCTTCCACACTTACATTTTGCTTTTATAAGGTCAAAAATTAGTCTGAGAAGTCTAGCTGGAGAGTAGTCATAACCTCTATTGAGTGTGCTAGTTTCTCTAAGTGTTATACGTATTGAATAAACTTTGTGTGGTGCTTGTGTGGGGGGATTATGTGTATGCACATGTACAAATGTGCACATTTGTACAGAGGCTGGAGCACACCCTTGGGTGTTATTCCTCAGCATAGTCCAGCATTTTTTTTTTTGAGGCAAAGTTTCAAAAAAATTTGTAATTTGCCAAATAGGTTAGGGTTGGCTGGCTGGCTAGTGTGCCCTAGGGAGATTGAACTTAGATCCTATGCTTGCATGGCAAGCATTTCATTGTCTGCACTATCTCCTCAGCTCCCTAACCCTTCTCAGAAATTCCCTGATCCTGGACAATTTACACAAGGTCACACAGCAGGGAGGTGGGGAGGTGGGAGAGTATATGGATTGTCTCTTGTCAGAGTCCTTGCAGGGGAGGTCCCAAGACCTTGGTAGTCGATGCTTTTCTGATGTGTGGACATGGTATCCTGCTTAGCTAACCCTGAGGGTGAAGGCTTTGAAGCGGCAGGTGGATGAAGCAGAAGAGGAAATTGAGCGGCTGGACAGCCTGAGGAAGAAGGCACAGCGGGAACTGGAGGAACAGCAAGAGGTCAATGAACAGCTCCAGGCCCGGATCAAATCCTTGGAAAAGGACGCCTGGTACGACATGACACCTTTCTGTACCCCCTTCTGCACGGCGCTCTTGGAGAGTGGGGAATGATCCCTCCCAAGCTAGAGAAATATGTAGTCCCTTATCCTGCCTAGAAGCCAGCACGGTTAGTTGTTAGTATCTTAGCTTCTGTCCTTCACTTTATCTTCCTAGCTCCCTGACTAGCAGGAGACCATGTGAGTAGTGTTAGGTCTTTAGTGTGAAGGTATGATTGTCTCAGTCTGTTCCTTTTCTCTCTGACTTAGGCGAAAAGCTTCCCGGTCAGCGGCTGAGTCAGCCCTCAAACAAAAGGAGCTGAGCTCTGATGAGGAGTTTGACAGTGTCTACGACCCCTCATCCATTGCATCACTGCTTACTGAGAGCAACCTGCAGACTAGCTCATGTTAGCTCACGCTCTGCTAAGCACCGCAAACCGGCTGTGGTCAAGCCTATCCCAGCCAGCCCTGCTCTGCTTCGCTCTGTCCTGCCTGCCTCGGAGTCTTTTGTTTTTTTCCCCCTATGAATGATCCAGTTCAGACTTAAGACTGGGAAGGGTCAGAGTGACGGTGATAAACATTAGCAATGAGCTTATGGGTGGACTTGTCCTTTTCACTGGAGGAGTGGGTATTTAGTCCTGCTGAGTTCTTTCTATAGGACCTCTCCATCATTGCTTACAGTGGGACTAATGGTCAGCATATACACTGACTGGGACTGTGAAGGACAGGAAGGGATGGATATTGCCATGTATGTAAAGCTTTATTTCTTTAATATTTAACCATATGGCTCAGGGAAATACCCAGTGTTGTTCTGCTCCCTGGATCCCTGCAACCTTTTCTCCTCCCGCTCTGGAGCAGGGAGGGAACATTATGGGTAATGGACATGCAGGTGTGGCGCTACCCACTTCTCATATACTTCTTTTTGCACAGTCAGGTCCTAGTATCTCTTCAGTTGTGATATTTTTGCTTTTCCCAGGTCACTGGGTCCAGGAGATCTTTTGTCTTTCTTTCCCATCCCTGCCTTGCGGCTTTACTCTCAGTGCCTTACAGTGTGAGAGATGGATGAGGATGCTGTTCTTGCCTTTTATAAACCTGCACATTCATACCTCTCCAAAGACCAGCCTGTCTGCCTATGCCAGTGACTGAGCAGCTACAAGCTGCTCTGCCAACCAGCCCCTGGGAGAAGGGCTTTGACAGGCCTTGGTAAGGTGGTGGGGACTGGCTCTGCTCAGGGTTTCCATCCTTCTTGCCCTCTGTGACTGAGGATGCGGCCATAAGGTGGCTGTACCTGGGAACCATGGCCACTGTTTATACAGGTTTTAAAGTCAAACATCTAGTCCCCGTGGCCTCCTTGTGGCTTCTCTGACCAGATGTGCCCAGCTTCTGTGGGAACCAACAGATCCTTGCTTTTCTCAGGAAGTGGGCCCTGATTCAGAGCTTTGCCTGGGGTTAGAAGCTGACTCTCAGTAGAGATGGGAAGGGTAATGGAGAATGTATGCCTCCTGTGAGTTTCGGAGTTGCCAAGCTCTGGTGGGTAAAGGTACTGGGGATGGTTCACCTCTTATCTCCAAAGTAAGTTCTGTTCTCATCAATGACTTGTAATTTCATGATTTACAAAAAGATATAATGCAAATCAGATATTTTCTCCCAATCCAGCCTTGGTTTATTTTAAATTAAATATTAAAAATGGCATATCTATATGAAATTCTTACCTTCATTTTTCTGGCTAATTTGAAGGCCTACTCTAAAGGGTTTTTTCTTTTGTTTTGTGTGTGTGTGTGTGTGTGTATGAACATGTGAATGCTACATTTGTAGAGGTCAGAAAACAACTTTTGGGAGAGAGAGCAACTTTTTCATTTTCCACAGTGTGGGTCCTGGAATTGAACTCAAGTCGTCAGGTTTGGCTGCAGGCACCTTTCTCTACTAAGCAGGCCCTATTTCAAGAAGTCATTTAAACTGTATATTAAGATGAGGCTTTAGCTCATTTTTCAGAGGTCTCTTATGGCTGATTAGGGATCTAGGAAACACAGACTACTTACGGTAGAACGTTTCTGTCCGAACAACCTCTGGGAATAGCATGGAGTGCTGTATAAGTTACTTGTCTGTTGCTGTGATGTAAAACAATGGCCAAGGCAGCTTATATAAAGAAGTGAAGAAGTATGTATTTGAACCTACGGTTCCAGAGGGGTAAGAGGCCATCGCCATCATGATGGGAGGCACGGCACCAGGCAGGCAGAAAGTTGATAGCTCAGATCTCAAACTGCAAGCAGGAAGCAGCAAATTAGGAATGGTTGGAGTCTTTGAACTCACAAAACCTGCCCCAGTGACTTGTTTCTCCAGCAAAACTACATTTCCTCAAACCCCCAAACAATGCCTCCAACTGGGAACCAAGTATTCAAATGATAGAGCCTATGGGGGACTTTCTCATTCAAACCACCACAAATGCCTTCTTTGAGGGATACTGGGTATCTGGGTACTGCTATCCCTAGCATTTATCCTCCAGGTATAGACAGAGCTTTGTATTCATTTATAACTGACAAGTGACTCAGAGTCCAGTCCAGTCCCTGCCCACCTCCTGTTTCGCCCCTCCACCCTCTCAACCTAATACTTTAAGGACCTAGTTGTTCACCAAAACAAATTGCTATAGTGGTACTGCCTACTTAAACTGATCAGACCTTACACACTGTGCCAGCTGTCCCTGTGAACAGTGTGATAGCCATCTGCCAGAGGTCAGCCCTCAAGATCCCAGCCTAAGCTTGGGAAGCAAATGCCTTTGGTACCTCTGAGACTCTTTTCTCTAGGGTGTAAATTCCTTTTAAGGCCATGTGTCCCGCCTCTCCCCACCATATAAGGTTAGTTTCTGCAAAGCAAGCCCCACCCAGAGCTTAGCAGGCTTTGACTTCGACCTGGGCCATTTGCCAAGGAAAAGCACCTGCCAGACTGGCTTAGACTAGTCCGAGTGAGCTGATCCTTGGTGCCTGCCTTTCTACCTCTGTGGAAGAACACCGAGGAAAGATTTACTGAGCTCTAAAAAGCCTACAGGCTGGTTTACATTTAGGGAGAGGAAAGACCATAGAAGCATGTGCAATCCCCAACTCACCTACAGAAGACCAGACCGATTCTTTCCTGCTCCGAACCTGGAGAACTGAAAGGAGACAAGACTAATAAAGAAATCTGAGATAACAAAGGACACTACCTTGTCGTACCATAAGTAAAACTCTTAAGCGGCCACCCCACCCTCACTCCCAAGCCCACCTTTATGTAAGTCAGCTGGGGGGGTGGGGGAGAGGCGAGTCCTGAAGCCTCTCGGCACCGCCCACCTCGCTTCCGCTCACCCTCATTGACAAATACCGCCATGGGCGTGGCCCATCTTCAGCCCCACCCCCGACGCGCCTATACTAGGGGGCGGTTCCGTGCGCGCCTCCCCAGTTTCCCCCTGTACCTCGGAGTTGAGGACGCTCGTGCGACCTCCGCGGGAAGATGAACGGGACGCGGAACTGGTGTACCTTGGTGGACGTGCACCCGGAGAGCCAGACCGCGGTAGGTCGTCACGCTCACCCCGCCTTCCCACTCAGGCACCGTGGCTTTCCAGTTCCGCCGCTCCCGTGCCTCATGTTCAGGTAGCCCACTTCACCTGACGCCGGGCTTAGTGCGCTCAGCCCCGCGTCGCCCTGTGGGGTTTTTCCTTTGCCCTGTGGCGGACTGTGGAGTGGGAAGCACGGGACGAAACCCTGGCGGCTGCAGGTCTGGGGAGGACCTGTCCTTGGCGAGGACACTGCAGCCCCGGCCCGGGGATACGGCGTTACTCAGGCGTCTCGTGGGCAGCTAGATTGGGTCGTGGAAGACGCTGGAGGGACTGGATCCCTTCGCTGTTTCGGACTTTGTGCTGGCCCAGGGGGGTTACGCCTTTCCGCGTTTCCCGATGGCCTCAGAAGCCCTTCAAAGACTTCTGTGATGGCGATCCTTAACTGGGAAAGGGGGCAGAGGGTGGAATCCTAGGGCTGGGAAAGGAGAGAGGAGAGCGTGCGAGGGGCGGGAAGGTCTCAGACAACAACGGAACTGGTCCCAGATTCTGTCTTTCGCCAAGAGGATGGATAGAGCTCTCCACTCGACGGTCACCTCTTTCGGATTTCTCCCCCTTTTTTATCTTGCTTTTCTAATCCCCAACCCCCTTTCGGCCAACCAGTAGCTTCCTTGGTTTTTCTTCCGTGTCCAGATGCCAAGTCCCGGTAGGAGAAGAGAGAGAGAGAGAGAGAGAGAGAGAGAGAGAGAGAGAGAGAGAGAGAGAGAGAGAGATATCTCCAATGCAATCCAGTCTTCCCTGCTCCCCTTATGCACTCCTCGCTCCACCACCCTCAGCTGACCACATGATTTTTCTCTCTCCAGAGGGAAAGACCTGTAATTTGATGCGGAATGTTTCTAGGCGTTGCTGGGGGATCCAAATACACTGTAGATCTGCGCTAATTAATTTATTTCCAGGTTGTTATGGGAGAATAAAATGAGAGCCAAAGTGATGGGGAGTTAGCGCTCCGCCCCCCCCCCATCTGATTCCTTTGCTTCTGCCTGTCTCAGCATGTCCCTGAGGCAAAGCTAACCCAACTACACCCTTCAAAGAACAGTTGTAGAATAGGTGTTCATTTGAAGTTTAGAGTACAGATGATCATTGAAGTCTGTTCACTGACCCCTTGACATTTTTGCCTAGAAATATGAATATTTCTTCCACATTGCAAGTTTTGACACTGCCCAAAACCCACCTCTCCCCCCCCTCCAGGTAAGAGAAGCTGACCAAATCGGATAAACAAAACCAAAGTCCAGCCAACAAGCAGTCATATCCTATTGTCCCAGCCTCAAGTGCTTCATGCTCTTGATGTTTTGGAATGGTTGAGTCAGGAAAAGAACATGGAATGAATAAGAGGGGTCGTGGGCTTCTTTTTGTTTCTTTTTGATGTAGAAAAAAGACCCACATCATAGAGAAGAAAGATCTTTAAAACCACAACACCGGAGGTACAGAGAAGGATGTCACCTGTTGCTGTCCCTTGATACTTTTGTTTCTTGTTTGGTGGGACAGAAAGCAGAGGTGGAAAATAGCAAGACTAACTAGAGCGCTATATATCAGAGAGGAGACAGACTGGACTTGAGACTTATTTTATGATAAAACGGCGAATGAAATAACCCTTGCCTGGTTTAGTCTTGGAGACATTCCTGGGCTCTTGAGGAGGAAGGGCAGAGAGTAAACAATCAGTCAGTCCCGAGACAGGCTTTGCCCTGGATTCTTCTCCTCTGAGCCAACCTGTAGATAGAGTTTATGGCTCCGGACAGTTCCTGGGAGCCTGTCGTGTAGTCAGCTGTGTACTCATACCATTGCACGGTGCTCAGTGAGGGTGCAGAAGATGTGAGCAAAGAAAGGAATCAACCAGTGGCTGACTTAGGTGGTGCTGGGAGTTGAACCCAGGACATGGGCCACACCGGGCAAGCATTTGTCTAATTGAGCTACATCCCCAACTCACCCCAACCAGGAAAACACTATAGGTACTGAGGATTGAACCTGGGGCCTCATGCCTCCCCTGCCCCTGCTTTGGAGTCCCCAGAATTTGAGAGTGTAGATGGTTGGAGTCAGAATCCTGGGTCCATGTGTTCCAGGCCATGTGTTTTTAGTGCTTTACTTACTGATATGGAAGTACACCTAGTCCTCTGTAGTGCTTTTACTGTTGGACATTTGTAAGGACAGAGTTTCTTAAAACTGCAGACCATAGCCCACTAGTAGGTCTGAAAGTAACATAGTGGAGCAGAAAGCTTTTGAGGTTCAGGTTGTTCCCAGCACTGTACCCCACCTTTGTTTTTTGGGAGTGCCTTTTTCTTCCATAATCAACTGTCTCTATTCCTGTCACTAAGCAAGCAAACAAAAACATAGTGGAAATGCTGGGCATAGTAGTAAAAGCCTTTAATCTCAGAACTTGGAAGGCAGAAGTGGACGGATCTCTGTGAGTTTGAGGCTAGCCTGGTCTACATAGTAAATTTCAGGCCAGCGATGACTACATAGCAAGACTTTGTTTTAAAACAAAACCTTAGTGGAGGAGAAATAGCATTAAAAACAAAACAAAACAAAACAAAAACAAACAAACAAACAAAACCCCTAACATCCCCAGAGTGTTGGCGAGGATAGTCTTTCTGACAAAAGCTTTGTGTCAGCTGTATGTATGTTTGATGGGATTAAAGATGCAGTCTACCGCATGTGGTTGTAAAATGTATTTTAATGTCAAAAAATGTTCGTTAAAAAGTGACTTTGGTATATTATATTGGCATATAAAGTACAAATAAATCTCAAACTCATTAGACAATTCTACTGCCTTCCTTTGGTTAGAGTAAACAGCAGAAAGTAACCTAGCTCGATAAAGAGGAGTTATTAGAAGGAAAAGAACAGAGCACAGAAGTCAACGGAAAGCTTAAGAGGTCCAAAGGAGGGAGCCCTGGAAAGTAATGTGGGCCATCCTGCTTCTGGATGGTTCTGACCAGTTTAGGTCATTTTGCCATTCTTCTGAGGTTCCAGGGAAAGGGGCCATTGTCCCCTGAGAGTATCCTAAATTAGGAATGGACAGGGATCTCTGATTGGCAGATTTAACAGATTGCCCTATGAAGGATGGTGTGCTCCAGAGCAAAACCCAGATGTGACCAGTAGAGGACCATGGAGGCAGTGTGTGAAAGAACATATGTACAGATAGAGTCTGGCATGGGTGATCTCTGCCTGCCTTCTTCTCTCCCTCGTTTCCTCCCTCCCTTTAACTTTTTAAATGGAAAGAATGTACATTAGGGGGATAGAGAGACGGCTAGTAGTTCTAAGAGCTAGTTGCTGTTACAGAGAGATCCTGGTATGATTTTTAGCACCCACATAGTAGCTAACAACCATCCACAATTTCAGTTCCCGGAGATCAGGCGCCCTCTTTTAACCTCCATGGGCACCAAGTGTGTGTGTGGTATACATTCATACATGTAGGAAAATCCAATCATACATATTAAATAAATAAATAACATCAGGTAAAGAATACTTGTACATGGTTTATATTCATTCTCTGGCATTTTGAGACAAGGTCTCATGTCCCCCAAGCTAACAATAAACTCCTGCTCCTGTCTCTTCCTCCCAAGTGCTCAGCCTTCAGCATGTACCACCATACCACATCCTGCTCTTGTACATGATTTTAAGAACAAAACTATTATCAAATGGTTTTTGAAGAATGTATTTGTTCTCTACTTTAAGTTCTGCTACATGGAAGTGGTCGCTTTGAAATTTGAGCTGGTTGTTCTGGTGCGAACCTCTGTTTCTAAGTAAAATACTCATAGTAGCATTTTTCTTTTCTCTTTTGAAAATTACAGTTGTTTATTTACTTGGGAGCAGTAGCACAAGCATGCCATGCACGTGTGTAGAAGTCAGGAGACATCTCCGGGAAGTCCCTCCTACCACGTGGGTCTTGTCATCAGGTTTGGCATCAGACACCTCTGTGCTGAGCCATTTAGTTAGCTCCTGTTCCTGTCCTTCCTCTCCTCCCCTTTTCTTCAGTTCTTGTATTGAGGCTGGCCTCAAACCCAGTGTTAGTATTCTTAAACTTCTGACCTTCCTGCCTTCACCTCCTGATTATTAAGGTTACAACCATATGGCAACGTGACTGATTTATGTGGTGCTTGAGGTCAAAACTAGTACTTTGGGCATGACAGGCAGGCTTCTAATTGAGCTATACCCCAGCCCAACCCACACCCATTCTCCACAGGGGAAACATGAGGTGTGGAAAATTGAACCTCGAGCCTTGTGCATGCTGAGCAAGTGCTCTCTACTGCAGAGCTGTGCCTTCTGTTTTAGCTTTGTTTTTGTCAGTTCTAGGCAGTCATTGGCTCCTATTGTAGGAATTAGAGGGAGGTTAGTTAATATCCCCCCCCCCTTTTTTTTTACAGACTTCTTTCTTGTGATTGCAGTGTAATCACAAGTCTTAGTTAACCCATGATTCCCAATTAATAGCATTGTGCTTAAGAGCATGACTCTGGGGCTGTTAGATTGCTTGCCTGGCATCCACAAGGCCCTGGATGGGATCAGACTATACAGACTCGGTGTAGTGGCACATGCCTGTAATCCCAGCAGTCAGAAGATTAGTCAGGGAGTTCAAGGCCAGTCTGGGATACATGAGAACTTGTCTCAAAATAAATTAATAATTAAAAGTAAAGGAAAAAAAAAAAGCAGCATAACTCTGTGAGTCTGACTAAATGCTTTGCCAGAGCACTTTGGTAATTAATTTCTTCATTCTCAGTTTCCTCATATGTAAGAGGAGACAATAATCATGCCTTCTCATAAGATCATTATGAGGATTAAGTAAGATAATATGTAGGAAACATTAAACACAGCCCTTGGCACGTGGTAAGTGCTCAGATGTTAGCTTTAGTCTCTGTTTGCCACTGGTATGGACTGGATTGTCTTAACTGCATCTGGGCACCCAATCCTAGGTGTGGAGGAAATCTGAGGACTCTGTGTCAGAGCGGTTATATATGAGGGCAGATGCTGACATCAGGGTTTCTTTCTCCCGTCTCTGGGGATCTATACTGCGGTTATCATCATGCTAGTATAGCAAGCACTTCACCCACTGAATAGTCTCCATCTCTACCTACCTCACCCCACCCCTCACATTGTACCCAGGCTAGCCTAGAACTCATGTAGCCCAGAATGGCCACAGATTTGCTGTGATCCTCCTGCCTCAGCCTCCAAAGTGCTAGGATTGTAAGCATGTGTCACAACTCCTGGCCTGACTTTAGTCAAGTTTTGCTCCTTTTCATATTTGCATGTGTCTATTCTTATCTGTTTATTCCCCTTTCCTTGGTATTTCAGGACCTGTAATATCTGCCAGTGTAGGGTGGTAACAATAAGTGGAGAGACCCAGAATGGAGAGCCCAGTGACCTTTGTTAGTTAACAGGGCTGAACTTTCACAGTGATGCAGAGGGCTAATGGACCCCTTTCCTCTTTTCCTTGAGGCCAAAGCAGCTGGCGTACTCTGGGCTCTCTGTTTACCCTTCCCTATACACTACACTTTTTCCCAATCTTCCCTCCCTCCCTCCCTCCCTCCCTCTCCCTCTCCCTCCCTCCCCCCTTCCTTCCTTCCTTCCTTCCTTCCTTCCTTCCTTCCTTCCTTCCTTCCTTCCTTCCTTCCTTCCTTCCTTTCTTTCTTTCTTTCTTTCTTTCTTTCTTTCTTTCTTTCTTTCTTTCTTTCTTTCTTGTTTAGAGACATTATATCTCTATGTAGCCCTGGCTTTCCTAGAACTTGCTATGTAGATCAGGCTAGCCTTGAACTCACAGTGATCTTCTGCCTGCTTCCCAAGTGCTGGAGTTAACAACATACCACCACACATAGCTTTTTTCTCCTCCTCCCCCTCCTCCTCCTCCTCTGCCTCCCCTCCCCCTCTTCCCCTTCCTCCCTCCCCCTCCTCCTAGTCCTTTCTTCTTGGCAAACCTGAGTAGGTTTGGAATTTGTTTTATCTGCTGTAGGCTGAGCCTTTGTCTTTCCTGTGGATCAGATGTTTCCTGTAAGACTTCAGAAGCTGAAGTAGCTTATGCCTGAGGCTACTTTTTCTTTGGTTAAAAATTGAGCTGAAAGGGGCTAAAGAGATGGCTCAGTCTTAAAAGCTCTGCTAGAGGTCGTGGGTTTGATTTCCAGCACCTACATGGCAGAACTCAAACATTTGTAACTCCAGTTTCAGGGGATCTGACACCTTCTTCTGGCCTCTGGGCACCCAGCACTGAGTGTTGCATAGATATGCATGTAGATAAAATACTTATGTACATGAAACAAAGATAAATATTTTAAAAATTGGGATGTGATTTATTATAAGCTACTGTGAGTTTCAACTATTTTGATAAGCCTTATTAAAATATTGTGCCATGTGATTCACCAGTTTAAGGTGTATGATTCTGTGTTTTTTTAGTGTATTCAGAGTTACATGGTCATCACTGAGGCAATTTTAGAACCTTTTGCTTACTTCACAGAGAAATCTTCATCCACGGCAGTCACTCCCCATCCCCCAGTCTCAAGCCCGTCTACTCTGTTTGTATTTTACCTATCCGTATGTACATTTCATGTAGGTGGGGTCACGCAGGCTGTGGCCCTCCTGACTGGCTGCTTACAAGCTGCATGCTGCTTTAAAGGCTCATACACATGTAACGTGTTAGGTCTACATTCCTTTTATTTGTTGTTTATTGGTTTTTGGTTTTTCCGAGATGGGTTTCTCTGTGTGACAGCCCTAGCTGTCCTGGAACTCGCTGTGTATACCAGGCTCGCTTCTGAACTCAAAGCTGCCCCCCAAGCGCTGGGATTAGAGGTGTGCACCACCACTGCCTTTGACTTTTAGAACTGACTGATACTTCATATTTAACTATATTATAGATAAAACTGATGGAACTTTGAGTTGCCTCTACTCTTGGCTGTTGTACATATTACTGGTATGAAGTTTTATAAGTTTATGTGGGCCTATGTTTCCTTTCTACTTGGGAGTGAAATACCTGGGAATGAAATTGAATATTTTCAGAGAGGAGTGAGGGGCTGGGGACATAGCTTTGTGGTTAGAGTGTTCACCTAGCATGCATGAAGTTTCTGGATTCAGTTCCTAGAACCACATAAACCCAGCATGGGAGGTAGAAGCAAGCTGATTAGTTCACCCTTGGCTACATAATGAGTTTGAAGCCAGCCTAAGATACAGACCAAGAGCGCTCCTTGATCATTGGTGATTACTCCAGTGAGATGGATTCTAAAATGATTGAAGGCCTGTCTCCGTGACACCTGGGTGGAGAAGAAACTCCTGGGTGGAGGAATCTTTCAGGTTTGGAGACTGTTGTTTCAGCCCCTGCCCCTGCCCCTGCCCCTGTGAGTTTATCTTCACACCATCGCCCCTACCCCTTTTATTGCCAGCTCTGACTTTTCAGTGAGGTCTCCAAGGCTGGCAGGTATTTGGGAGAACTTGGCTTTCTTGCCTGGAGAGGAAAGGGAGGGTATGAAGGAGGAAGATTACTTAATCATTAGGCATGTGGCACTAACATTGCCCATATTTCTCTGGGGTGGAGGGAGGTGTGGGCCGGATGGTTTCGGTTCCAAGGACCTGTGCTCAGATCGGGTGGGACGAGCTTCCCCGCCTGTTGGTAATTATGGCATGTGCCTCTTCGGGTCATGGTCTTGTGAAACACCTGTTTCTTAGGGGTGGGCAGGCTTAGTTGGGGGAATGGATGTGTGCCAGGAAGACTGTTGGCCCAGATTTAAGCTTGGGCAGCAGAGGCAGAGAGAGGAGACTATGGAGTGGTAGAGTAGGGTAGAGGTGATAAATGAAAGAGTAGGAGATCAGGAAAACCCAATCAAAGGCAGAGAAGCTTCAGCCCTTGGTGGTGTCTGTTCTGGGGGAGTTTTCCCTTCCTCCAGCCCTCTGGGCTTGAGGCAGGTGGGAGAACTTCAGGGAGACTAGGTCAGCAGCCGGTATAGCTTTTGGGGGCTGGAGTTTGGGAGCCCACCCTCTCTGTGTACATACTCTCACTGCCAGGCCCTGGATTATGAGAAATGGGTGCCCGTCTGGGGTGTTGCTCCAAGTCTTCTCATTTCATTCCCCTGTCGTGGTGCTTGTCCAGTCCATGCTGTGGGTAAGCTCCCAGATTAAAGGTAAACTGTTTTGTTAGTTTAGCTGTGAAGAGGAGAAAGGGGGAGGATTCTTCATCTCCTGGAGGACCAGGTGCATCAAGCCTGCATGCCCAGTGAACAGGGAACCTTCCCTGGGAGACTGTGGGCATCTAGCCATCCATCCCATCCCATCCTCTTCTGTGACTTCATGGGGCTTCCCCCATGCTGGCCTCTCCGGCCAGTGTTACAAGAAGGTAGCCATTGTCAGTTTTCAGGTGGGCATAAGTTGGGGTAGCCACAAACGACTGGCAGTGACTAAGGTGGTCACTGCAGCAGCAGCTTGTAAGACTACATATGCTTCCAAAGTTGGGTATGCGGTGAAGGTTTTCAGCTCAGAGACCATTTCTATCTCCCTTACCTTCTTGACCCTGACTTTCTTACCTCCCCTCTCCTAGCATTCGTGGCTCCCTAGACACCTGGAGAGTGGGCTCTAGGGAAACAGGGTGTTCCCAAGGATGTCTCCGTTCAGTAAGCCTGTGGTGTGAGAACCCCTGGGGCCCCCTGGTTATCTCCTTGGGCCCTCCCTATTTATCTATTAAGCCCTTAGCTATGTGTTTACCCCCTCCTGCTTGGAGGAGTGAGTCATGCTGCTGGTTTGTTTGAACAGTGGAGAGGCTGTTGTAATTGGAGGTAGCTGGGCTTCTCCAGAGAGTGTTTATGAGGTTAGAGGCCTGCTTACCTTGTGATTAGTGCTGCTCTTTCTCCCCCAGAGAAGACTCCACTTCCCATGTAGCCTTGCGGAGGCCCCAGTGGGGGACTATCCTACCAGACACTTTGGGGTGTTTCTAAAGGTCTTTGCTGCCTGAGCACAGCCCTGGAGCCACTCTAGTCCCAGAGGACAGCTGGTCTCACCCAGCAGAGAAGAGCCCTAGGTTTTCCATCCTTGGCACTGGTTAGAGTTGTGGGGTGAGGTCTGTGGCTCTGTAGCGTCGTCAGAGAGCCCTGGACTTTTCTCCAGGGCCATTTTGACAGTGTGTTAATGCACTCTTTCTTTGAGCTGCTTGGGTACAGTGCTGCTGCCACACTTCTGTGGGTTATGAGTACTATCACACTGTCCTTACAAACCTCCTACTCTACCTCAAATTGAGCTGGGTGGCTGTAATCACCCACTCTACAGACTGTAAACAGGGTCCAGAGAGAGCAAGCAGCTTGCAGGATTAGTAGATGCCAGATGGAATTCACATGCTCCACTTCTGACTTAGTTCCTCTCCTCCCTCTCCTCTCCTCGCCTCTCCTCTGTAATTTTTATTACAGGAGTGTTAGCCAACATGTCCATTAAAGTTTAAAATATCAGCAGAAGGGGCTGGGGAGATGGCTCAGTCAGGAGAGTACCTTTGCTGGGTAAGCAGAGGAGGACCCATGTGTATAAAGCCCAGGCATGGTGGCAGGACACTTGAAACCCCGATGCTGGGAGGGAGACAGGAGGCTTCCTAGGTTTCAGTGGTCAGCCAGTCTAACCTACTCTGTCTAGAAGAAACAATGTAGATGGCTACTGAGGAATGACACCTTTGGCCTCCACATGCATGCACACCCCGGGCATGCTCGCCTGCGTGAACATGCACACAGAGATGCACACGTACAGATCCACAACTACAGAAATACATGTAAGAAAAGGCCTTCACACCCCTCCTCCCTCGTTCTTTCCTTTGATCCACCTTAGATGTTCTTCCTTTCCATGGGTTAACCTCAGACTTGCTGTGTAGCCAGGATGACCTTGAACTTCTGATCCTCCCCTGACCTGACTGTGTGTGTGTGTCTGTGTGCCTGTGTGCGCGTGTGTGTGTGTGTGTGTGTGTGTGCGCGTGTGTGTGTGTGTGTATGTGTGTCTGTGTCTGTGTCTGTGTCTTCAGTGCTTTTCTTGTGTATTTATACAGCACAAATGCCATGTAGCATCTTGGTTAAAAGCCCAGACTGGAGCCACAGGTCTTAGATTTGAATCCTGGCTCTGTCTCTGATTAGTTGCATGATGAGACTCTTAACTTCTCAACCTGTTTTTAAAATTGGGACGTTGGTGCCTGCTCTATATGATATTCTAGGATTAAATGAGTTAGCACATGTAAAGTCCTTGGAACAGAGCCCAATAGGGTCCCACACATAGTAATTGCTGTGTGTAGGAGTCGGCAATTACTGCTGTGTTCATGTACTTAAATAAATGCAAAGCCCCATTTTCGGAATTAGTGTCTGTTTATTTTCTTTAATTTAAAAGCCCAAACTCCCTGGAACTCACTGTGTAGCCCAAGCTGACTTCAAACCCTCTTTAGCCAGTTTCTCAGGGTTTGGGATCACAAGAGTAAAGCACTTTTTGGCCTTTTTGTGGTTTAGATTTTTTCTAAAATTTTTATTTTATGTATATAGGTGTTTTGTCTGGATGGATGGATAGATAGATAGATATAGATAGACTGTGCACCACAGTGCCCATGCGCTTGCAGTGCCCATGGAGGCCAGAAGAGGGCATCTGATGCCCTGAAAGTGGAGTTATAGACAGTTGTAAGCCACCATGTGGATGCTGGGAACTGAATCAGGTCTTCTGCAGGAGCAGCCAGGGCTCTTAACCTCTGAGCCATCTCTCCATCACCACCCCACCACACACCCTTGTGTTTTAAGTCTCACTGTGTAGTCAGGCTGGCCCTGACCTCTCTGCTTGTGTATTGCTGATGTGCCCCTCCCAGAAGAACACCCTTTGTATATCTGTGGGCCATTTGTAGTCCTTCTTGAGACTGCCCTTTTGGCTATTGCTGATCTTTTCGTGTTACTCCTCAGCCACTGGCTGTTGACATTGTCTAGTATCCCTGACTGTTTGCTCTAAATGAAAGAATCTGGCCGGGCAGTGTGGAGCATGGCTTTAATCCCTGCACTCAGGAGGAAGAGGCCGGTGGATCTTTGAGTTCCAGAACAGTCATGGCTACACAGAGAAACCCTGTCTCAAACAAACAAACAAACAAACAAACAAACAAACAAACAAACAACATTCCCCCACCCCCACCCTCCATATTTCTCAAAAAAGGGGAATCAGGAAGATCCCTGGGTGAATCGCCTGAATTCATTCAAGTGTCTTCAGAGCAGCTTCTCCATGCTTGCCACTGCTAAATAAACTGCGTTCAAGGCTCTATAAAGGAAGCCAGGCATGCTGGTATACTTTATTCTCAGTACTTAGGAGGTGGAGGTAGGTACATCTCTGAGAGTTTGAGGACAGTCTGGATTATATAGCAAGCTCAAGGCCAGCCAGGGTTAGACAGTGAAATTGTTGCCTTGAAACAAAAACAAAAACAAAAACATAAAGAAAGAAAGAAAGAAAAAGAAAGAAAGAAAGGAAAGGAAAAGAAAAAAGAAAAAAGAAAAGAAAAGAAAAGAAAAGAAAAGAAAAAAGAAAAGAAAAAGAAAAAGAAAAAGAAAAACGAAAGGTTATAAAAGAACAGTCAGGTGCTTGCAATGATCAGATATGGAGTTTCTGCCTTCTTTCCTGCAATGACCCTTGGTGAGGAAGGGGTATGACAGAAGTTCCGTATAAGGCTTTTTATTTATTCTTTTACAAATTCGTATATGTATACTGTGTCTTGAACATATCTACATCTAACTCTTTCCCACACCCCTCCTTAACATGTCCCCACCTTTTAAATTTATTTTATGTGTATTGATGTTTTGCCTGCATGTATGTCTGTGTGAGGGTATCGGTTACCCTGGAACTGGAGTTAGAGTTGTGAGCCGCCATGTAGGTACTGGGAATTGAACCCAGGTCCTCTGGAAGAACAGCCAGTGCTCTTAACTGCTGAGCCATCTCTCCAGCCTCTCTCTGCCCACTTTCATACGTCCCTCAACCCAGTGAGCCTAATTAGTGCTGCCTGCTGCCTAGATTACTGACCTATCTTGTTGACTTGGTGGTGTACAGGTGACCCCAGCTGCAGTGAGTTTATGAGCACAAAGGCCATGTCATGTCCTGACGACAGTATTTCACGCATTCCTCCCCATCCTCTGGTGCTTGTGTGCTTTTTGCTGCCTCTTCCATGGTTATTTTATTTTACATTTTTATTTAATTTTGGTTTTGAGACATGGTCTTAACTATACAGCCTTGGGTAGCCTGGAATTTGCTATGTAGATCAGGCTGGCCTTAAACTCAAAGAGATCTGTTTGCTTCCGCTCCCTAAGTGCTAGGATTAAAGTGCTGTGCCCCAGTCTAAATATGAGGAAAAACCATATGACCTGGTGTTGACTCCCAGCACCCACACAGGAGCTCACAACTGTTTGTAATTACAATTCCAGAAGATCTGACACCCTTTTCTGACCTCCTTGGACACTGTATACATATGATACATGTAAATACATGCAGACAAGACACATATACACATTAAATAAAAAAGCCATTAAAATAAAAATTTCAAGACATGTGCCACCATGCCCAGCCTATTTATTCAAATGTGTGTGTGTGTGTGTGTGTGTGTGTGTGTGTGTGTGTGTGTTGGTTTTTCGAGACAGGGTTTCTCTGTGTAGCCCTGGCTGTCCTGGAACTCACTCTGTAGACCAGACTGGCCTTGAACTCAGAAATCCACCTGCCTCTGCCTCCCAAGCACTGGGATTAAAGGCGTGCGCCACCACTGCCTGGCTAAACTCAATTTTATATTTTAAAGACAGGTTCTCATGTAGCCCAGACTGGCCTTGAACTTACTGTACAGTTGAGGATGACCTTGAATTTCTGATCTTCCTCTGTTTCTGTTTCCCAAGTGCTGAGGGTTACAGGTGTGCAGTTACACCTGGTTTATACGGTGCTGGGGATCAAAGCCAGGGCCTCCTGCGTGGTAGGCAGGCTTTCTAGCAGCTGAGTTACGTCCCTAACTCTCAAGTTGGGCCTTGAAGGCTGAGTAGGAATTCTCTGAGGAGATGGGGTTGGGGGTACAGTCAGTACAGTCACGACTCTTCCAGATGCTATTCCTTTTCTGCAAGGAGACAGAAAGTGATCCAGGTTCTGTTATGGGTCATTTTGATCTATCAAATGAAAGATTTTCCTTAAGATTTATTTATTTTATATCATCTATATGAGTGTTTTGTCTGTACGTATGCATGTATATGCTCCATGTATTGCATGCCTGGTGCCCACGAAGACCAGAAGAAGGCATTGGACCCTTGGAACTGGAGTTACAGGTGGTTGTAAGCTGCCACATATGTGTAAGAACCAAACCCAAGTTTGCTCTTAACCACTGAGCCATCTCTTCAGCCACAATATTTTCTTTTAAAACCTGTTTTATTATTTGTGTATATATGTGTAGGACAGAGGACAACTTTGTAGAGTTGTTTCTCTCTTTACACGTTTACCCACTGAGCCATCTTGTGGTCCCAAAGATGTTTTTTAAAGCATGTGTGTGTCGTGAGGAGAAAGAGAGAGAGAGAGAGAGAGAGAGAAATAATTTTTTTAAAGTAGTTTTGGCTGAGGCAGCAGGATTGCAAGTTCAAAGACAAGCTGGTTCACCAAGTGAGATCCTGTCTTAAAAAAACAGAGGATAGGATTCCTGTAACTATTACTCATTTCAAATTCAAATACAGGGTATTGACATGGAAACCAATGGACTGAACCACAAGAATCCCTTCCACTGCTGCTTCAGAGTCATGCCTGCTCTCCTGCCTCCACGCTCCATTAGCTCCCAGCAGTCTGTTCTTTCTTTCTCTCTCTCTCTCTCTCTCTCTCTCTCTCTCTCTCTCTCTCTCTTTCTTTCTTTCTTTTTCTTTCACATTTATTTTGTGCTGAATCTATTCCTGGGCTGTAAGTAAGTCTTTTTCTTCTGTGCAGTCTCCTCTTCTGGCTTAGAAATATTTTGGTCCTTTTCGGTGAAGGGTCACGTCCATGTGGCAGGGCAGCTCATACGTGATTAATACAGTCATGAGTCATGATACTGGGTGCTTTGTTCACGTGGGTGTGTTCAGTGACCGGAGAATCCACAGCTAAACCTTTTTACTTGCTACATTTTTAGCATGTGCGACAGAACTTTAGCAGTGTTTTTAGCAACCAGTCCGGTCCAGCCCCACTGTTTGGCCGGGCACATCCACTGACTCCGGGATTGTACTATCAGAGTGGCAGACACTGCTCCTTACTTCAGTTTCCCATGGCCTTTTGATATGCAAACCTTGTATGGCCTAGACAGTGTCATAATATTCTTAAAGTGAACACGAAGATTTAAACCACTTGGTTTGCATAGCTTTGTAGGGATTTCTGGATCAAGAGAGTATTGAACCATTTTCAGCAGGTCATCGGGGGCTGCCTACAGGAAGTGGGTGTCTCCACTTCTTTCTCACTTATTCAAGAATATTATTACATTAACGGGCTTGTATGGCATCTACCTTTTTATATTTATTTTTTTCTGCTCGTAATTTTCTGGAGATTTCCAGTACATGTATCAGTATTTGTTTCTTTTTATTGCTGAATAATGTTCTAATATACTGGATTTATGAATTTAACACTTCTCAGGACTAGAGAGATAGATGGCTTAGCTGCCAGAGCACTGTTCTTCTAGAGGACCTGGGTTTGCTCTCAACACCCGCATGGTGGTGATGTCTTCTGGCTTCCTTGGTCACCATGCATCCACGTGGTTCACGGATGTAGGGGCAGGCAGGACACCCATATAACATCAAGTGAACTGCACTGTCATCAGCTCTCTGGGTGGGATTGTATAGATCTGGCACTACTTCCTAAACAGTCCGTGAGCTGATAGATTGGAGAGAACTCCCCAGGCCTGGTGGGTTCTGCTCTGAGAGTTCAGATTATAACCTGATGTCCCCATGAGCGATAGTCTGACGTTATTCATTTTGGGTTAGGTGGCTCATGGTAGTAGATGTTTTCTTTGTTGTTTTTCCTCTCATTTTTAGGAATTGGTTCATTTAATCTAAATGATCAAATGTATGCTCAGAGTTCATAGTATTTCTTTCTTCTTTTGATAGCTACAGGGATTTTTAGAAATATCTGTTTCATTATCTTGCGGGTGGGGGTTGGCTTTGAAACAAGATTTTACTGTGTAGCCCAGGCTCAAACTTGTGATCCTCTTGCCTGTACTACTCAAGTGTGAGGGTTACAGGTCTTTCAGCATGGCAAGTTTTATGTAATGCCGAGAACTGAACCTGGGACTTCATCCATGCTTGTCAAGCATTTCTACCAAGTGGTCCTGTAATTGTAGACCAGGCTGGCCTCCAATTCTCCTGCCTCTGCATCCTGGACTCTTTGACCAAAAGCGTGTTCCACCATTTAATAGAAACAATTTCTCATTGTTATCCTTTCGCAGATGTTCTAGACTGTGTCAAGCTGACCATTAAACCCAGCCATCACACTTTAGAAGTCTACCTTTCTCTTTACTAACTGGTAAGATTAGTGTGTCAAAGAATTGTTTTAATTAATTCCCTCGACTGAGATTGGTGGTGCGTGCCTCTAATCCCAGCACGAAGACAGGCAGATCTCTGAGTTCAAGGCCAGCCTGGTCTGCACAACAAGTCCTAGGCTACATAATAAGAAATTTCAAAAAGGCAAGTGCTACCACACCTGGCATACCATGTTTTTCTAAAGGACAGGTAAAATTGTATGTATGTGAATAGTGTGAAATGATAACCAGCTAATCATATGCTAATGCTAATCAGCATATGTGCTGCTAATCAGCATATGCGCTGCCTCACGTAGTTATCACTGTTGGTGAGAATGTGTCATTTTAGAAAACCTGTGGCAGGGAGGCTGGAGCGATGCCAGAGTTTAAGAGCACTGGCTGCTCTTGGAGAGGACCTGGGCTTGGTTTCCAGCACCCACGTGGTGATTCACAACTGTCTGTAACTTCAATTCCAGGTGATTTGATGCCCTCTTCTGGCCTCCAAGGGCACTGCACACAGATGGTACACATATGTGCACATGTGCAAGAAAAGCACTCATACACATAAAATTTTTTAAAAAATCTTTAAAAACAAAACAAGCAAGAAATACCTCCTGGAGCAGGGGAGACATGCTTACCATGCAATCACGGAAACCTGAGTTTGATTCTTGATGGCAGTACATGCCTGTAATCTCAGAGCTAGAGTCTGGGGACAGAAGGATTCAGAGGTGCTTTGCTGGCTTTCCAACCTAGCCAAATTGGTGAGCTTCAGGTTTAGTGACCTACCTTTGTCTCAGAAAATAAGGGGGACCTAGGCAGATCTCTGTGACTTCAAGGACAGCCTGCTCTAAATAGTGAGTTTCAGGACAGCTAGGGCTACACAGTGAGACTGTGCCAAAAACAGGGGCAGGCAACAGTTGAGGAAATTACCTGCCATTGATCTTGAACTTTCAAATGCATAAACACACACACACACACACACCACTATTAATCTTTTTTTTTTCATTTATGTTTTTGTGGCTGAGAGTATGTTCACACATGGAGGTCAGAGGACAATTTGTAGGAACTGGTTCTCTCCTTTTACCATGGAGATCATGGGGGTTGAATTAGGTCACCATGCTTGGTAACAAGAGCCTGTACATGCTGATCAATCTTACTGGGTCTGCTGACCTATTTCTTATTTTTTAAAGTATCTTTTCTTTTTATTTATTTATTTTGAGAAAGAGTCTCACTGCAGACAGCTCTGGCCTGGAACTTGCTATGTAGACCCCTCTGACCTCGAACTCAGCTCTACCTGCTTGTGCCTCTGACGTCAGTTCAAGGACGCTTTCATCCTTGGATGCCCAGCACACCCATCTTCTGAGGTTTGGGGTGCGGTCAAGAGGTAGAATGCTAACATGCACAAGCAGTCTGGGTTCCATCTCCAGCACTGCAGGAAAAACAGAAAGAAAGACAGGGCTTTCCGTCTTCTCCTCCCACGCTCTTGCTGCCATGTCTGACACACTCACGCTGTCACACTTTGACTGTCGAGCCCTTATTTTTTCCCACTGGAACTGAGGCTCAGAATGTCTAAGTGCCTCGTGCATCCTAAATCCCTAGCCTACTTTTCTCTCACTTTTGTTTTCCTCTCTGAGGTTTTAGTTGTCCCCACAGGTGTTTAATCTACTGTGAGTTAGAAAAAAAAACTTTCTTTATCCCTTGAAATTAGGCTGATCTCAGAATCAATGCCTGTTACCCTGCCTTCTGTAATCTGGACAACTCCGTACGGCTCATAGAGGCTCAGTTGGGTTCAGGCTTTTGTTTCTTTGTTTGCTGTTGGCTTGTTTTGTTTTTTGGATATGTCTCACTTGTGTTACTCTAGGTTGGCCTTAAATCGATGATCTTCCTGCCTCAGCCTGTTAAATGCTGAAATCATAGGGTTTGGGGTGTGTGTGTGTGTGTGTGTGTGTGTGTGTGTATGTGTGTGTGTGTGTGTGTGTGTGTCTGTATCTCTGTGTGTCTCCATTCCCAACTTGGGATTTAGGTATATTATTGTTTGGTTCTAGGGGTTATCCTAGGTTTCAAAAACTTCATGGCTGGTTGTTGTCAGGAGTAGAAATTCTGGTGTCAGGAGCCAAGTGCATTAGTGCATTCCTGTAATCTCGACACTGGCGAAGCAGGGACAGAAAAATCAGCAGTTCAGGGCTTTCTTAGGCAACATGAGAGCCAGGCTCCCAACAAAAAACTACTGGCTTGGAGATGGCAGTCCACGGATAATTTCTCCTCTGTCTGGGGAAGAGTAATCTGTGTCCTACTATGTTCCTGTGGTCTGAGAATCAAGGCATGCTCCAGGACACGGCTTGTATAGTCATTCTCAGGTGTGTGGACAGAGGCCTGCTAGAGACCTACCAATACCCAGGGTGACCTGATACTGGACAAACTGAGAACACTTCTCTGAGACTGTCTTTAGATAAGGGTAGACAGGCCTGCTGGAAAGAACACCCTGTCTGCTGCTCTTGTGGGCTTGAAAAGTAAGGGGTCACTGTTGCTGTTGTTGTCATTACTAGGGCAGCGTGGACATTCTCAGGCTGACTCTCCAGAGTGAACTGACAGGAGATGAACTTGAGCACATAGCCCAGAAGGTATCAAGGTGTCTGTTGGGGGCAAGGCCTCCTCTCAGCCAGTTCTTTCTTGCTGCTGATCCCTCACCCCAGTATTGCCTGGAGCCACCTGTGTTGCTGCATGCCTGAGAGCATCTCCTTTCAGACACACCCAGCTAGCTCAGCCTCATGCTTTGGGAAGTGGGAGACCCCCCCCCACACTAAAATGAAAGCTAACCCAAATTTTCTACTAACGTTCCTTGTCCTGTGTCCTTGTTGCTGTGTCTGTACTTGGAGGGGAAAGAAGTCAGACTGAAGCTTCTTTTAGATCTCGCGGTATGGGGCAGGGTAGGAGGTCCTTGTTGCTGTGTGGTTTCTGAGTCACTTCTCTCTGTCTCTCTGGCAGGCGGGCAGGAAGACCTATGCCATGGTGTCTGGCCACTCCTCAGGTCATTCTCTGGCTTCCGAACTGGTGGAGTCACATGATGGCCATGAAGAGATCATTAAGGTGAGCTCAGTTCACTTTCCCCTTTTCTTTATGCTTTACTCCTGTAGGTTCACAAAAGGAACTGACAGAGAGCTTGTAGATGGGAAAGAATGGGGTTGTGTGTGTGCGAACACCCAAAGTCCAGAGCCTATAGTGAGTGACTTTGGCTGAACCTGGCCCCAGGCATAGGGATGAACAGTTTTCCTTCTTTTTTTTTAAAAATAACTTTAGAGGAGGCTGGAGAGATAGCTCAGTGGTTAAGCACTTACTCCTCTTGCAGAGGACCTGAGTTGGGTTCTCAGCACCCATGTCAAGTGACTCAAAACTGCCTCTAACTCCAGCACCTCCATAGGCAACTGCACTCATGTGCACAGTCTCCTACACAGACATAAATACATACACATAATTTAAAAAATATGTGGATAGAGAAATGGCTTAAAGGTTCAGAGCACTGGCTGCTCTTCCAAAGGACCTGGTTCAATTCCCAGGACCTACATGGCAGCTCACAACTGTATGTAGCTCCAGTTCCCGGGGATCTAATGCCCTCTTCTGGTCTCATAGGGCACCTGACACATGAGGTAGTGTACAGACATACATGCTGGCAAAACATATGCATATAAATAAAAAATATTTTTTTAACTAAAATGGCTTTAGAATATAATATATAGTTAGATAATTTACATATGACACAGTGAACCCGGTTAAAATAGTCAGTGGTTTTTAGTATAGCCATAGTGTTGTTCAAATATCACCACTTTAAATTCCAATGGTTTTGTTTTGTTTTTTGTTTTGTTTTGTTTTTAATTAAAGACCAGGTCTGTGTAATCCAGTTTTGCCTCAAATTCTCAGTATTCATTCTGCCTTAGCCTCCTGAGTCCTGGAACTTCAGATGTATGCCACCAGGCCTGGCTTCAGTTCAGAAACATCTCTAGCTATTTCTCCAGCTCTGGCTACAACTTAATATCTTCTGAACTTGCCTATTTTGGATTCTTCTATATATGGAATCAATAGCATGTGCCCTTTTTTCTTGTTTGTTTCCTTCTTTAAAATGTCTATTTTTAATTAATATGTTAATTGTATGTATTAATAGGACTCAGTGTGACTTTGCCATGCATGTGTGCACTTAGCAGATTTTCGTGCTTGTATCAGTAATTCTTCTAACCTGCCCGTTAGCCCATATGACAGTGATTACTGTAATTTTGTAGCTAATTTTGAAATTGTCCTTTAAGGTGTTTTGGTTGATGCTCAGGGTTCCTAACATTTCTCTGTGAACTTTAATCTCAGTTTACCTGTTTTTACAAAGAAGCTAGCTCAAGGGGATGGCAAGGTGGCTCAGTGGTTAAGAGAACTGCTTATGCCGGGCAGTGGTGGCGCACGCCTTTAATCCCAGCACTTGGGAGGCAGAGGCAGGCGAATTTCTGAGTTCAAGGCCAGCCTGGTCTACAGAGTGAGTTCCAGGACAGCCAGGGCTACACAGAGAAACCCTGTCTCGAAAAACCAAAAAAAAAAAAAAAAGAGCTGCTTGTTCTTGCAGCGGACTAGAGTTTAGTTCCCTGAACTCATGGTGTCTTACATCCATTTGAAACTTCAGTTTCAGGGGAGCCAACACCTTCTTCTGACTTCATAGGCACGTGGTGCCCATACATACATGCAGATAAAACACTTATACACATAAAATAAGTAAATCTCTTTTAAAAAGGAGCCAGCTAGAGTTTTAATAGGAATGTTTTGAATCTGTTGGTCAGTCCGGGAGGGATTACTGAGTCTTCCTGTTCAGAAAGATGGGATAAACTATGAAGTTAATTTTTTAAGGTTTTCTTTAATTTTTTTTTTTACAGTAACTAATTTATAAATTTCAAAATAGAAAACTTAATTTATATTGCTATTTAAAAATATTTATTTTATTCTGTGTGCGCAAGTGTTTTGTTCCATGTCTGTGTACCATGTGCGTACCTGGCCTGGTGTCCACAAATATCAGATGAGGGCATCAGGATCCCCTGAACTGGAGCTACAGATGACTGTGAGTTGCCATATGGGTGCTGGGAACCAAACCGTGGTCCTCTGCAAGAACAAGTGTTGTTAACTGTTGATCCATCTTTCTAGCCCTTCATTTTGCTATATTCTTGAGATAAGTAAGGTCTGACATTATAGGCTAGACTAGATTGGAACTTACTGTGTGAGGTTGGCCCCAACGCTTGATTCTCCAGCCTCTGCCTTCCAAGTGCTGGGTTTAAAGACATGTGCCACTATACCCAGCATTGGAATCTATTATTATTTTTAAGATAGGATTTCACTTTGTAGTTCAGACTAGCCTAGAACTCCTACCTCAACTTCCCAAGTGATAGGATTACAAGTGTGAGCTCCCACACCGAGCTGTAAATGGAATTTTATTTATTATTTTATGTATTTATTTGTGTGAGCATTTGTCAGTGTGAGTGTAGGTGGACACATGTACCTTTGTAACTGCGCACATATTCAAACGCCAGAAGAGACCTTTGGGTGTCGCTGTCTGCCTTTTCTTTTGAGGCAGAGGTCACTCCCTAAACCTGAGGCCTGGGCATTCTCAGCTAAACTGGAAGCCAGCAAGCCCTGGTGATCTTCCTGTCTGTACCCAGCTTGGAGCTGGGGTCATGGGTACTTGTGGGGAAGCCAGCTTGTCACCTTGATGCTAGAATCTAAACTCCAGTCCTCATGGTTTCAGAAAAGTGCTCTTAATCATTGAATCACATCTCTCCAGCTCCTGTAAATGAGATGTCATCTTTGGATTGATACTTGCTAGAATGTAGGGAGATGGCCAATTATATATTGGGATAGTGTCTTTTAGCCTTGCTGCTCTAGAGTTGACATCCGTGGGGTTTCTTGGGCTGTTCTCTCTCAAGGTTACGCAATCTACAAATAGGAGTTGTTTTACTTCTTCCTTCCCAAACTGAATACCTTTAATTACGTTATTTACTTTCCTTACTCAAAGTAATTGCGTGCCTTTTGAAGAGGACAGTGCTACCCCATAATCTAGCAGGGTAACCATTGTAAACATCTTGCTGTATACCCTCCTAGAAATACATATGAACTTTTTTTAAAAAAAGAAAATCAAATTGTGTTAGTGTACTCTGTTCTGTCATCTCTTCCACACTTATGACACATTGTAACATCTTCTGTGTCTCTGTCTGGCATTTTACTGGATGCATAATATTCCATTAAAGACTTACTGTAATTTATTGAATTGCACATTGTTGGACATTGTGTCTATTTTCATTCTTTTGCAACCATATCTAGCACTTAGCTGAACACAGATGTATTCTAATAGTCAGAGATGTCTTCTCAGCTGGAAAATGCTGACGTGTGCTGAGCAGAGCATTAAGTCCCTCCCTCAGTTGATAGTGCTTATCTCGAATGAGTGAAGCCTGCATTTGGTCCCCAGCACTGCTACACAGAGTAATAGGAATCCATTTTTAACTCAGCTAAGCTGAATTAACAAATAGTCACCTGGTAAATTGGTGGGAGCAGTGTGTTCCTTCCCCCTGGGTATGGGGCTATGTGTTTCTTAACTAAACAGTGCCATCCTTACTGCAGGTGTACTTAAAAGGGAGGTCTGGGGACAAGATGATCCACGAGAAGAATATCAACCAGCTGAAGAGCGAGGTCCAGTACATCCAGGAGGTGTGGACCCCTGTCTTTGGAGGGAACACCTAGATTCCCTGAACTTTAGGTTTTTGGGACTACCTTCTTTAATGGGTTCTGATGGTTTTTCCTTCTGTTCCTTTATGTCACTGAAGTGCTCCCATGCCTTCCTATGTGTCACATTGTATTCTTTATATATTTCTATTTGTTACTTGGTTTTTTGAGACAGGCTCTCTCTGTGGAGCTGTGGCTGTCCTGGGACTCTATGCAGACTGGGTTGGCCTTAAACTCATAGAGATCTGACTGTCTCTTGTCAAAAGCATTTTTGACCTTTTCAATCTCATCTATTAATCAACAAATAATTAGTAGCCTGTCCCTAGCCAACCCTATGATCTGTTTGGTCTTAGTCCCATCTTCTCCAGTGTTTCCCTGCCTCCTGACCAGCTTACACTTCTCCTTAGCACTTACCGCTGGATTTCATACTACACCTTTTATTTGTCTTCTGTGTCACGTGTCTTTTCAACTAGCATATCAGCACTGCCAGAGGAGGGGATTAATTTATCTGGTTTGTACAAGACAGGTTGAGTTGTCACCCCTGTTGAACATAATTCCTCTGTCTGCAGCCACTGTATGGAACCATGCCAGACTGAGATAGTAGGGGTTGGGGAAGTGACCCAAAGGTTGTTTACTTTCCCTGCCCTGAATAGCAAGTGTCTGACCTTCTTTTCCCAGGCCAGGAACTGCCTGCAGAAGCTCCGGGAGGATATAAGTAGCAAGCTTGACAGGAGTCCAGGAGACCCTCTGCATCAGCAGGAGATACAGGTACTGTGGAATGGTGCTGGCTATCAACGTGGTCAAGAAAGGAGAGTGTATCAGGGATCTGGTTCCCTGAGAGACTCAGAGATAGGGTTCCCAGCACATAGGCATAGACAATCAGCTATGGATTCAAACTTCTTGTAAGTTGATCTTGCTGAACTTGGGAGAACCTAAGTAAAATAGAAGTCTTTCTTTTTTAATCAAGATTTTTGTTTGTGTGTTTACTTTATTTCATCTATCTATTTATCTGTCTGTCTGTCTATCAATCAATCAATCAATCAATCAGTCAATCAAGACAAGGTCTTTCTATGTAGCCCTAGCTATTCTAGAACTTACTATGTAAACCGTGATGGCTTCACAGAGATCCACTAGCCTCTGCCTTTCAAATGCTGGGATGAAAGATGTGCACTACCACACCCAGCTAAGATTTATTATTTTATTTTATATGTGTGAGTGTTTCCCTGCCTGTGTTTATGTACCGTGTGTGTGCCCAGTGTCCCAGGAGGCCAAAAGAGTAATAGATCCCTGGAACTGACGTCACAGATGATTATGAGCTGCCGTGTGGGTGCTGGGAACCAAAGTCAGGTCCTCTGTGAGTGCTGCCACCTCTTCATTCCAAAAGTGGAAGTCTTGATCCAATTCTATCTTAGCCCTGGGCTGGAAAACTCCTTAGGGGTTCACGATTCTGTCCCTGGCCTTAGCGTGGCCTAGGATGTAGGATGCGGAAGTATCAACAATATAGGAGCAAATATTGTATAAATCTCTGAGAGGGTAGTGTGGAATTCCAGCTTTTTCAAAGTTCCAGGAAAAGAATGTTCTCAGAAGTGGGGCAATGTCTTCTCAACCTCTCACTTGGGCTCCTGAGATCAGACTTCTGTCTCCTTTGCTTACCTTTTAGTTTGAGTCAGGTGGTCTTTCTCCAGAAGCCCCTCCCTGTTCTGAAGGGAACTGTGGCCCAGTAGCTGGTGCTGGAGGAGTCCCTTGTTCTCTTGACTGGGTTCCGTGTTGTGATCGTTTCCAAATTTATTTGCTTTAGCTGAAGCAGCACTATGGAGGCCAGTTGTCACACCTGTCTGGTGGGAGGCACCAGAACATTTTGTGCACAGTCAGACTCAGGCCACAAAGCCCAGGTTTCTTGTTGGCACAGATAGCAGTCATGTGATGAACAGTCTGGCTTTGGGTTTGGTAGAATGGTAGCAAAAGCTTCTTCCTTTCTTGATTTATGCTTGGTCAAAACCTGTCAGGATCCCCACCACAAAGAGAGCACGGTATTTATGGCAGGCGGCGGCTTGTGCTCCTGGGAGGGATGTGTCTCCCACAGTTTCCAGTCCACTGCAGGCTTTAGCCCCACGTCTATTTCATCCACCCCACAAGTTATAGTCCCCTCAGGGCCATTTTACGACCCTCTAGCCTCTGTTTTCTCGTGGAGCAGTGGAAATCTGTCTCGCTCCCTCGCTCCTCTCTTCTCTTCTGTCCCCACTCTACCCCTTTCCTGCTTCCTACTCCTTTCTCTCCTTTTCCCCCTCCCTCTTTCCCTATAAGATTAAAATATGTTTTCGCCTTTATTTTGCATGTGAGTGAGCACACATGTAAATGTGTGTGTGATGCCACAACACACATGTGGATGTCAGGGACAACTTGTGGGGACTTTTCTCCTCTGCCAGGTGGGATCTGGGGATTGAACTCAGATTTGTCAGATTTGGTGGCAAGTGCCTCTGAGCCATCTCGCTGGTCTGTCCGATTTGACATCTTAGATATATAATGCTTCAAAATTATTTGCTTGGTTAAATTGTTTTTAACTCCTGATTTTATTTTTCTTTAAACAGGTGGTACTAGAAAAGCCAAATGGCTTTAGTCAGAGTCCCATGACTCTCTACAGCAGCCCACCTGAGGTAAGTAACAGGGAAGAGACGTGGCCATCCCACCTCGTACTTATTTGGTATAAAAAATAAACAACAAAGACAAAAGAGGCAAAAATATCCTAAGCTAACTGCTTAGAAACAACTACTGTTGGTTGGTGGATCCTCCTACAACAGTGTCTCTGATTGGCTGCCCCTTGCATGAGCCCTAAGAGCTTTAAAGGAGTTGATGCCTTGGTCCCCTCCCAGGAGATGTGGAATAACTGTTCTGAGGTGTGGCCTGAGCTGAGGACTTTTTATGTTCATGAGTGCTTTTCCAGTGTGTGTATATGTGTACCACAGGCATGCCCCACAGAGGGTGGAAGAGGGTGTTGGATCCCCTGAACTAGTATTACGGACAGTGGTAAACCATCATGTAGACACTGGGAGCTGAACAAGGGTCCTCTGGAGGGGCGGGAAGAGCTCTTAACTGTTAAGCATCTCTGTAGCTCAGCATCAGAATTTTTTGAAAGCTCTTTAAATGATTCTAACATCTATCCAAAGTCTAGTACCATTGTTTTCTATGCACAGATATGTATTTAAATACTGTGCGTATTAAACACACCGTATGTGCATGCATAATTGAAGGTCTTGTTAAGCACAGTGTTGCTTACTTTCCCTCTTGTGTGCTGTGCAAGCACTTTTACTCCCAAGGCACATCCCCAGACACTTGGAGGTTTTTTTGTTTGTTTGTTTAAGTCTTTTATTTATTTATTTATTTATTTATTTATTTATTTATTTATTTATTTATTTATTTTTAGAGACAGAGTTTCTCTATGTAGTGCTAGCTGTCCTAGAACTCACTATGTAGACCAGGCTGGCCTGGAACTTTAGATCTTTCTGCCTCTGCCCTCAGAGTACTGGGATTAAAGGTATGCACCACCATGCCCAACTTTATTTAAATTTTACTTCATGTTGCTTCTTAGAGCTTCATTCTGTGGGTGTGCTTTTTAAAAAATGATATTTGTTACCTTATGTGATTAAATAGTAAGATATACTAACTGTAAAAAAAAATCTTGGAAATTTAGAAACAGAAAAGTAAAACAAGAAAATGTGACAGTTTTAGTCTCCGGGTCAGTGGCAGCAGCAGCTTGTAAACAGCCTGAGGAGTACTGCAGAATAACTCCAGGACTGGTCAGAGTGAGGGAATGATTCGGGGTAGTACACATCCAGGACCGGTCAGAGGGAAGGAATGATGCAGGAGAGTACACATTTCAACTTGAGCGTGGGGCATCAGGAAAAGCGAGAGGCTTAGAAGAAAGACAGCACACATGGAAAGACAGACTTCCTAGACAGGCAGTCAACCTAGGTGTCTTTACAGTGGCAGCTAGTGATCCTGTGACTTTCTAAATTACATTGTTCAAAGGACATAATTTACAACATGTTTTGAAGACTAAGCAAAACTTTTTTAAAATTAAGTAAAAATACATAAGGTAGTTTATTTCTTGTCTTAAAGAATTTCTTTTGTAAATGAAGTTGTCAGGTAGTTTAAAGCATTGGTTTTTACACATATGTATTGTGTGTGTGCACTTGAGTGTGTGTGCATGTATACATGAGCATTTGATGCCCTCACGTGTGTGTGAGGGTCAGAAGACAGTTTAAGGGAAATGACTCCCTCTTACCACGTGAGTTCCAGGCATCAAGTGCTATGAGACTTGGTCCCAAGCCCATTTATCCACTGAACCATCCTACCACCCTGGACTGTGGTTTTGTGAGGTGTATCGTCTGGGTGTTTGGGATGAGAGAGGAGCAATACTATGGTCACGTCTACAAACATTTAGCAAAGTAAGCTGAGATCACTTGATACTTTTAGTATCCTGTTTAACCGCCTCTTAGGAAAGCCAGCATGTCTCTGTAAGCACTCTTGGCTTGATCAGTGCTGTTCACCATTTATCTCCCAGCTGGATTCCAGAATGAGAGGTTTCCTTCCCTTCCCAGGGCCCTCATTTTTCCTGTCTCTGCCCTGTCTCATCTCCAGAGGGAAGAGGTTTATACTTTGATGAAGTTTCTCTGTCTTTTCATCCATGCAGATACTTAGTTAAAATTTTGAGATTGCACCTCACATCGCATCTCCTGTTTCTTTGGTGGGCGGCTTTTTGTTTGGTTTTGTTTTGTTTTTAAGGGGCTCTGTTTGCTTGGTGCTGAGGACTGTAATTATGGCCTCTACCACTAAACTACACACCCAGCCCCGAGGCCAATTTTTTGGGGTTGGGTGTTTTTGGCCTTCATGTGTAGAACTGAATCACACCTATTCATTAGTCACAGTGTGTCATGGTTCATCAAGGCCTCTCGCTGGTCAGACTGCTTTTTTCTTCTTTTCCCACTAACTATAAAATACTTAATATATCTGACTTTAAATATGGCTGTAAAGTGTTTTCACTTTATATGATGTACTTATGTCTTTTTTCTTGTTTTTTAAAAATAATTTTTTCTCAAAATATGTTTTAGGGTCTATGTACATTACTGTATGAAATCTGGTTTATAGCATCACAAATGATAGTGCATGCCTATAATCTCAGGACTTGGGAGACTGAGGCAGGATCAATGTCAGTATGAAGCCTAGTTTGTTATTTGTTTCTCTAACATGTACTTTTAACCACCCCCACCCCCTCTCTGTCTCTGTCTCTGTCTCTGTAGTGCTGAGAATTAAGCCCAGGGCCTTATACATGTTAAGCAAACAGTCTGCTACTGTGCTGAGCCTCTGACATATTTTAATTAATGAAAAAAATTATGTCTTTAAAAGGGTCTTATGAGAAGACTAGTTGAAATAAATGTGTCAGAGATATGTGCAGGATCCTGAGCAGCGCTTTTACTTGGCCTAGGTGCTTGAGTGGTGCTAGAGAGGAACTGACAAGGTGACTTCATGTCCAGATTTTAAGTATGATTCCAGCCACGTGCTTAATGCTAAACGTGCAGTTTCCACAGAATGCCATATTTGGCAAATAAGTTGTTGGTAATAAATTAGAGTAACACCTGGCAGTATCTGCCTAGGTTTTCTTACAAGCTCCAAACTGTACCAGATATTGTCTTCCTGACTTTGGACATAGCCTATGAGATCTGTTGGGGTGAGGAGTCTTCCCATTTCATACATGTAGAAGTGGAGGCCCATGGGAGCCAGGAAGAATACAAAGGCTGGGACACGTCTCCCTCCACCCAGCTGAGAGGTCTGTGCTGAGGTGAAGGTCTTGCCACTTCCTACTGTGCAAGACCCAGAGTCTGTGCCAGACTCTCAGGGAGTTAGGCAGTGGTTCATGCCTTTCCAGCAAAAATGAGAGCGAGACCCTACACGTCTGCTCAGCCCTTACCAGCAGCCCACGTTTGGGTGTGTCTGGGAGGGACAGCTAGCAGTCGCCTTAGTGAGACACCCTTTTCATCACAGCAGATCCCTGTCTTCTTGCCTTTGCTCTAAACCTGTCTATCCAGCAGCAGCCCTGTACGTGCTGATCCTGCGGGAGGTGTGAAAACACAAAAGACGTGCCCTTGGGCTGCTGCCCTCCTGGAGATGGGAGCTGCTGTCCCTGGGGAGCCTGGTCTAAAAGGGATGCAAGGCCCGTGTCTCTCAGCTCTGATCTGAAGCTGGGACTGGTCGTTCATACCTTTAATCCTAGCCAAGGAAGGCTGATGGCCACAAATTTGAGGCCAGACTGGGACTATGCATAATGAGCTCCAGATCAGCCTGGGCTAGAGAACGGCTTGTGTCAAAACAACAAAGATGAATTCTAATCTAGAGGAAAGCAAGGCATGCCCATAAAGACAGCACATGCACATGCACGCACATGCACACACATGTATACACACAAACACACACCCACACCACACACGCATGCACGCACGCACGTGTGCTGAGAAGCCATCCACTGAGCCACTGAGATGGTCAGGTAAGAGTGCCTGTGGCCAAGTTTGGATTTGTCCTTGACACCCACAAGGTGGAAGGAGAGAACTACCTCCAGCAAGTGGCCCTCTGACCTCCATACCTGTTCTGTGTCACACACACACTGCCACCCCAACACACAAAGTACATGTAAAAAGGTTTGAAAAGAACCCATTCCTGGCCAGTGGTAATGGCCCATGCCTTTAATCCCAGCACTCAGGAGGTGGAGGTAGGTGGATCAGTGTGAGTTCCAGGCTAGCCTGGTCTACAGAGTGAGTTCTAGAACAGCCAAGGCTGCACAGAGAATCCCTGTCTCGAACCCACTCTTCCCCATTCCCCAAAAAGAAAGAGAAACCATTCCCTTGATGTATTTAAAAGTTACTGTGTCCTAAATAGTTGGGTTCTGAGACTGGCCAAGTCCCTTAGGGATTAAGGGAGACTGTGTGTGTGTGTGTGTGTGTGTGTGTGTGTGTGTATAAATAACTCAAGACTTTTGGTTGCTCTTCCCTGCGTGATGCTAATTCTTTTGTGAGGGTGATTCCCACAGACAGTCCAAATCCTAGTATGGCAGGTGGGTTGGAGGGTTCCTTCTCTTACTAAGTCAGATATGGCAGCTTTCCCTTCCCATCTCTGCTCCGGTGCTAGGTGGACCCCAGCATGGGTGAAGATGTTGAGAGCTTGAAGAAGACTGTGCAGGAACTGCTTACCAAACTGCGGGAGGCCGAGCAGCAACACCAGTCAGACCGTGTGGCTTTTGAGGTAAGATTTGGTATCTGGAGAGAGGGTGTCCTGAGGGACTGGCTCCTGGATGAAGGGCCAGTGGCTTTCTCAGCATGGACTTCATTTTTCTGGGTGGATGCCAGCCTACAAGAAATGCAGTGCTGGAGCCTTACTCATGCGCCTGCCCTTGTGTTCCTTAGATGTTAAAGTGTTTGCTGTGCAAATCTGGCTGGAGCTCATGTCTTTCTTTTCTCTGCAGTGCTGAGGACAGATCTACTTGTGCCTTCTGCATGTTAGGCCATGCTCTTCCACTGAGCCCGGCTAGTCCTTGAAGCTTAGATCTTGATTCTCTGTTCCACTGAAGTTGAGTGTAGTTCTAGTTTAGGAGAGCAGGTAATTCAGAAGTCATTGCTGTGACCCATAATAACAGTCATGGAGAGCCGGGCAGTGGTGGCACACACCTTTAATCCCAGCACTTGGGAGGCAGAGACAGGCAGATTTCTGAATTCGAGGCCAGCCTAGTCTACAAACAGCCAGGGCTACACAGAGAAACCCTGTCTTGAAAAACCAAAAAACAAAATAAAACAAAACAAAACAAAACAAAACAAAACAAAAAATATCAATCATGAGGTCAAAAGTTCCTTGTGGGCGGGGACCGTTGCTATCAGGTTCATAAAACCCCAGTGCCTGGTATAATACATGGCATAAGGTATTTCATAAATGTGGACTGAGTGAATAAATCTGTCTTGTCAAGAACTAACTATGCCAGTGGACACACAGGGCCTTGCCACCTTAATTGTTATTGTTAGAGTCATTTTTAGATTTTATTTATTTTATGTGTATGGCTGTTTTGTCTGCATGTATGTGCATCACATACATGCTTGGTGTTTGAGAAGGTCAGGGTCAGAAGTGGGCATTAGATCCTCTGGAGCTGGAACTCTAGATGGCTGTGAACTGCCTCGTGGGTGATGGGAATCAAACTTGAATCCTCGGGAAGAGGATTCAACCTCTGAGCCGTCTCCAGTCCCTGGTGTTGTTTTTGAGACAAGGTGTCATATAGCTTTAAAAAATTCCTGATTCTCTACCTTCCCACACCTTCCTGTGTTATAGGAGTGTGTCATCATGCCTGGTTTGATTGTGTGTGTGTGTGTGTGTGTGTGTGTGTGTGTGTGTGTGTGTGTGTGTGTGTGTGTGTAGGGGGTCCTGGAGACTGAATGTGTACTAGGCAGGCACACTGCCAGTGAGCTAAGCTACATTTCTATCCCTATAGTTGATTTTGTTAAAAAAAAAAAAAAAATTACATTCATTCATTTATTTGTTTGGTGGGTAGGAGACGCTTCCATGGCATGCACGGGGAGGTCGGAGGACAGTTTATAGGAGTCACTTCTCTGCTTCTACCGTGGGGCTCTTGGGGATTGAACTCAGGTCATCACATTTGGTGGCAGTACCCTGCTAAGCCATCTTACCAGCCCAATTTTTTTCCCTCCAGTAATTTTGATTGTTTTAGAAGAATTTTAAAGTCTGTAAGTATAAATTCCTTATCTATTAAGAGTATGCAAGGGGAAAAAAGAGTGTGTAAGGTCTTCAGTTCACTGTGGAAAATTCTTTGGGTATAAAATGAAATGTACTATAGTGAGAATTCTGGAATTTTGGTTTTGTTAAAAAACACAGAAATATTATAAGAATATGTTTTTTGTTTTAATCCCAGGTGTGGGTTGTGGTGTAGCTTGTTCACAGATTGTTCACAGCAGCTCAGTATGATTTGCCTCGTGCTCTAGCAGGGGCGTGACTTTGCCAGCTCCAGATAGTTTCTACGATTGTGTGATATTTGGAATTCTGGGAACTTTTCAGAGGGTAGACAAATGCTAGGCTCCCGAGAGGCGTGGTGGGTTGTTGGCTATTAGTTGCTAGTTGTTAGTGTTGGTTGCTATTGGTTGCTGTTGGTTGTGGTTTGCTAAGTAGTTGTACACAGAGAAGAAACAAGAAGAAATTAGATATCCTGACAGGGAAGATCAAACTTGCCCCAAAGAACTCAGCAGCCCATGTAGCTGCACGCACCTGCCCAGGAAGCAGGAAGCAGTCTAATGATAACGTTGCCCCCTTTCCAACCCCTGACTTTATTCAGGGCCTCTCTCCTCTCCTCTCTAGCCTATTCTCTTATCTAGTGTTAGGGAGTTGAACAGGTAGAAGAAGAGGGGTGGAGACGGTTGGAAGAAAGAAGAACCCACAAAGTAGCAAAGTAGCAAAAACTAACTACAGTACACTGAGCAATTTTCTGTTCTGTGTGCAGCTAGAACAATAACCCTTCTGTTATTGTTTACCCACAAATAAAATATGTTATGATAGGATTATATTCCTCGTAGACACACTAGGATCTCGTAGGAGGACAGCCTGCCTTAATTCTTTTTCATGGAATTAAAAAGATGTTTTTTTCATTATGGATGGGTGGTGTGTCACAGTGCGTGTAT
Source organism: Uromys caudimaculatus (assembly GCA_028551405.1). Classification (NCBI taxonomy): domain Eukaryota; kingdom Metazoa; phylum Chordata; class Mammalia; order Rodentia; family Muridae; genus Uromys; species Uromys caudimaculatus. Next base: position 69,662,951 of record CM052704.1, on the reverse strand, counting down.
GGAGAGCTCCTCTTTGCTGGGGCGGGTTCTTTCCTTCCACCGTGTGGTTCCCTGGCTTCACACTCGGGTCCCCAGGCTTTATGACACGCACCTTTACCTGTGGTCCATCTTACTGACCCTAAACAAGAGGATTTTTTTGAGAGGAAGATGGAGGACGGAGAATGACTCTGAGGATGGTGGACTGCCCTGAGGTTAAGGAAACAGCCCATGACACAGCTTCCCTGTGGAGGAAGAATTCATGAACTAGACCCCACATCTGGTTTGTGTGAGGCTGGGTGTGAGCAGTCTTCAGTGGATAGAAGAGGGAGCTAGGCTTTGTTTTTCTTAGTGCTCCGTTTCCAAGCATACTTTCCTACATAGCTTGACTTAGGACAACTTTAAGACCAGTTTGTGAGCAAAGCAGCCGTTTGGTAAAGGCGTTCCCAGCCCCTTTTCTATGACACAGCTTAGCTGATCTGGTTATTTATATACCAGTTCGATGGCCACCTGTTTCCTCTCTTCTCTGCAAAAGCTACAAGGAAAGGAGACTGAAGCTGCAGCCCGGAGCAGGGGTAGGTGTTGGAAGCTTTGGGAAGTTGTGGCATTCCAGACACACTTATCATTTCTGACCACATGTGGTGGAGCCAGCTGCTCCTAAGGAAGAGCTGCCTGAACATCACTACAGCCACCGTGGTTTGGGGCAGTGGGACTGTTCTTTACCCACCTGCAGCAGGTGCCCTTTGGTCAGGCTCCTCCTTCTGTTGAGCAGGGCAGGACGAGCTACTGGGACAGAGAAGTCTGGCTTTGTGGTTTTGTTGTTTGGGCCATTGGTTTTTGTTTTTTTTTGTTTTTTTTTAATGTTTGTTTTTTGCATCTCTGTGATTGTAATTGGAGATTTAGATCAAGGCTTTGTTAACTCTGCTGACTGACACACATCAGCCTGCATGTGGTATTTATGTACTGAAATGAGAACCCTTTTTTAAGCTCCTGTTTAGGAAGCTGGCCCATTTTAGGCTAGTACATATTATTGAGGGTATTTCCTAACCTCTCTTGATGAATAAGATTGTTCAGTCAGATTTTTTTTTTTTTTTGAACCTGGGGGTATGAAGGGCAAGATTGACAACTATCATAACTATTGCCTGTCATTAAGCACGCTCCTGTTCTGCTGGCTGCCTGCTGTCAGGAGGGATTTGCAGTGAACTTGCTTGGCTAGGGCAGGTGTTATGTCGACAGGCCCCATCATACATTTTCTGCATCAGGCTTTTCCTGCCCTGATTCTGAGATTGGGAATAGCCAGACAAACTGGCTGCTTTCTGTCATCCAGGCCTTCCAGAGCTTCTCTGGATTCTCTTTTACCAAGTGATGAGGTAGGTGTCTGGGGTGAGTGGGAAGCAGAGAAGTGGATGGCGAAGTCCCCTGGTGATAGCATGGGCCCTGCCATTCCCTAGCTTTATTTGTGATGGGGAGAAATGAACTAAGTGAGCACCAGCTCCACTGAGACCTGTTGAGCAGCTGCTGTACGCAAGGAACTTTATGGCTCTTTGGAAGTGAGGAAGGACCCAAGGCCTGTCTGCCATGAACGTGCACTGTGCTCATGAGTGCACCGAACCCGAGAAGAACCTCCCCAGGCTAGGAGGGTGCTTAGGTGGGACATCTATGGTACCTGAAGGATAGCCAGGCGTTGGTGAGATGGAAGCAGAGGAAGCAAGGCAAGTTCTTTCTGTACTCTCTCACTCTAACGATTGAGAATCCTGCTGTTCTTTCCAATGTGGTTTCTCGTCTGCTAAAGGACAGACTCTGCCTGCTGCAGCACCTTGTGCAGGCGCTGCGTTGGCCTTGGTGTGGAGGTGGCAGAGTGGGGAAATGGAAAGATGGTAGTGTGTCTCCTAGGTTGCTTCTGACCAGCAGGGAAGCCACAGCATTGGGTTAAGTTTGTCACCTCTGGAAGGGTTGTGGAGGTGTTCTAAGATATCAGCCAGGGGGTCTTGATGAACTAACTGTGTGCCAGTTTACCTTGGAGATGAAGTTAGTCTGAGGGGCCAATTAATCTCCATAACAGTCCTGATGGGAAGAGAAGTGACAATGTGCTCAGCATGGTCTCTTCCTTTGTCCCATCCTGTCCTGAAGCCACCCCAGGTTCCCCTTTGAAGGTTATTCTGTTTGCCTTTTTCCTTTCACCATTGAACACACCCTTCTGCATTGTAGGTCACACTCAGCCGGTATCAGCGAGAAGCAGAACAGAGTAACGTGGCCCTTCAGAGAGAGGAGGACAGAGTGGAACAGAAAGCGGCAGAAATCGGAGAGCTGCAGAGGCGCTTGCTGGGGATGGAGGCGGTAATGGTGATGATGTTCTGGCTTCAGAGTCCAGCCCTGGGGCAGGAAGGGACCCAAGGCTTCTTTCCCTAATAGCTCCAAAAGCATCCCTTCCTAGCAACCATACACATCCATTCCGATACCTTCCAGTGCTTTAGGAATGGAAGTCTGTCGTCCAGCCTCAGTCTCCTTCCACTGCAGGTGAAACTATTCCCACCTTAGACCTGTTCTTACATAGATGCCCCTTTGGGTTTCTGAAGACTTCTTGTAGCCAGTCACTCCACATGTTTCATCCAGGATTGGTCAGAAGTGGCAGGTGGGCTTGCACAATGCAGGGCCAAGTTCTCCCTCAGGCACTGGGTGAGGCTGGGAAGTTTCTGTATGCTGAGAGTGGGAAGGGCTATTCCCTGACAGGGGAGGCCGCCCATCAAACCAACCTGGCCTGCTATGCTTTGGCAACAGTCCCAGGCCGAGTAGCAGCCAAACCCCTGTTTAGGTACCCATTTCACCCCAAGGTGTTGATGTCTGTTCTTGCTACAGGCCTTTTCTTTTGTCCCACCCAGGAGCATCAGGCCTTACTGGTGAAAGTCAGGGAAGGAGAGATGGCCCTAGAAGAGCTTCGGATCAAGAACGCTGACTGTCAAGCAGAAAGAGAAAAGTAAGGGCCCTTGTTCACTGTAGGCAGGCTGTGTGCCCTCTGGAAGGAAACTGGTGCTGCTTCCAGTTCTAACTCAGTGTGCTGGCATAGCCCCACCAAGCCAGATACTGTTCAGGGGGCTGCCTTCTTCAGGGAGTTCATTTAACGTGGGGAAAATGACCTAAAGAAAAGGATTTATAAGGCCAGGCAGAGCTGAGGAAGCACGGGCTGTCTTAGCTCTCAAGGCAGGAAGTTTTGCTGGCCATGTCACTCTGTGTTTCTTACTCCTAAGTTCCTGGAGTCATGTGACTTCTCCAGTCTTTTGGGGTCAGAATGGATAGCTTCATGAGGACTTCCTGTTGCCCTAAGCAGTTCAGATAGATACTAAGAACTGCCTGCTGTCCTCAGAGGCCTGAAGGGGATCACTGAGCATTTACCTCCTAGGTTAGAGGGCTTGGCAAATCTCTGAGGAGCGGGAATCAGAGGCTCCAGATCAGTGGGACCCTCAGAGCAGAGACTGCCTCCTGAATGTTCAGGACAGAACAAGACGTTAACATGGCATGGTGGCACATGCCTATAATCCTAGCACTTAGAAGTGATAGCTGTGTGTTCAGGACCAGCTTGTGCTACAGAGTGAAACTGATTACGATCCTTCTGGATGCAGTAGTGAGCCCAGAAGGCAGAGGCAGGACCAGGAGATCCAGGCCAGCCTATGCAACTTAACACAACAACAAACAAACTGTTTAATCTCAGTAAGCCACAGTGGTTCTGATCATCAATGTATCAGTGATCTTTTTCACATTCAATAGACATTCCCTGAAGGCCAAGGTGAGCAGCGGAGTCTGCCACTGCTCCTCTGTCTCCAGAGGTGTTTTTTCTTCTTTAGGACAACCCAGGGTGGATCTTCCCAGAATGGAAAGTACAGCATCTTTTAATTGTAGCCTTCTTTCTAGTTTGACGTCATATCTAAGTAACTAAAAGAACAGTTGGAGCTGGGAGTGGTGGCTCATGCCTTTAATCCCAGTGCCCAGGAAGTAGATGCAGGTGAATCTCTATGAATTTTAGGCCACCCTGGTCTACAGGCAAGATCTAGGCCATTCAGGGCTACAGAGTGAGACCCTGCCTCACTTTTTCCCTGCTTCAAAGGGAAAAAAACAAAAACCAGGAAATTGGAAGTTATCTCTTTACTGAATATCTGAAGTCTTATTTTGTTTGCCATTGGTCCCCCAGACAAACAAAGCAGTTCTTTGAATGGCATTTATATTGTATTAGGTATCCTAAATAACCCTGAGGTAAAGTGTAAGGGAGGATGCACACTCGAAGGACATGTGCCCATGCATTGAGGGACTACAGCACGTGGGGGTTCTGTAATCATTCTCCTTGTGTGCTGAGGGATGGCTGCATTCAGACCTCCTTCTTCCTCTGTGTGGGAGGGAGTGAGGGCAGAGTAAAGAAGAAGAACGAGAGAAAGAAGAGGTGAGATAATCCCAGACTAATGCTCTGGGATAGTGTTTGACCACTGCTCACCTCATGTGGAGAACTGAGGGTGAGATTTAGAGTGTTGAAGCTCAGGAAGGACGTGGGGCACCAGTGCAGTGGAACCACCTCACCCTCAGTACGACCCATGCTTGTTTTGGTTTGGTTTTGAGACAGGGTTTTCTATGCAGCCAGACTGTCCTGGAACTCACTCTGTAGATCAGGCCGGCCTCGAACTCACACATCTGCCTGTCTCTGCCTACCAAGTGCTGGGATTAATGGCGTGCGCCACCACTGCCTGGTACTACCCATTTTCTAACAGCATGCACTTGCTGATATCTTTAGGCAGAACTAGGAATAAGCAGTGCCATGGCTTTTCAGGAGTTCTGGGCATTCTCAAAAGTGACTAGGGAGATTGCTCTCTACTCACAGTGCCGTGATATCAGGCAACCTTCTGCCTCTCGACAGACACTGACTGTGGGTCTGAGACCATTCAGACTTAATGCAGACCCCTCATGTCAAGGGTTCATTTCTACCCCCACTTTAGCTGACAATCAAAGTGTGCTAAGGGTACCTATACCCCTTTGCCATTTGTGAGTGTGTATGTGTGTGTGTGTGTGGGGGGGTTACCCAGTTGCTTCCTCAGGTTCAAGAGGTTGTTGCAGTGGCTCATGGAACTGATGAAATAATATTATAGGATCTTAAAGGATCAGTCAAACAATAGATGAGGGGGTGTGTGGGGTGAGGTCCAGAGGGGACAGCGCTCTCTCCAAACGGTTGGCGTATGCTGTTCTCTTGACGTGTGTATGCATTTCTTGACCTGACAGGTCTTTGAACACTTTGTTCAGGATTTGGGGAATGTTTCAGTGTGCAGGCATGGTTGGTTTCTCCCAGAGGTTGGAGAGGGGCTGAAGTATATAAGGTTTAACTAGCCCCTGTCCTGCAGCTGTCCCACACCAGCCAACACTCCCTCCCTCCATGTACTTACGGCCTCCTTAGTCCTTCTGAAGACCCCAAATATCTTATCAAGAGCTAGAAACCCAAGACCAAATACTGTATAGTAAAACATGTCTCCATCACTCCTGTGCTTGGAAATCTCTAAGGGCTTGAGGAGTTCTCTGTTAAGAATTAAGAACAGAAGGGCTGAAGAGGTGGCTCAGCCTCAGAGCGTTGGCTGCTGTCCTAGAGGAGCTGAGTCCCCAGCACCCATGCGGCAGCTCACAATTGTCTGTAACTCCAGTTCCAGGGGATCCAACCGACACACATGTAGGCAAAGCACCAATGCACACAGAATAAAAATAAATAATTTTTTAAAAAAGAATTAAAGACAGAGCAGATATTTCTTATTGAGGATCTTGGCTTTGTTTGCTTAGAATAATCCTACTTCCTACTTAAATCTTTGAAGTAATCAGAAACTTAACAACACACAAGGCAACCAATACTCCTGGCTTTTTTTTAAAAAAAAGATTTATTTATTTTATGGATATAAGTGCTCTGTTTGCATGTACATCTAGATACAAGAAGAGGGCATCAGATCCCATTACAGATGGTTGTGAGCCACCATGTGGTTGCTGGAAATTGAACTCAGGACCTCTGGAAGAGCAGTCAGTGCTCTTAGCCACTGAGCCATCTGTCCTGCCTTCTCCTGGGTTTAATACGGAAAAAATTTTTTTTATATATTTTGTGTATATGAGTACACTGTTGCTCTCTTCAGACGCACTAGATAGGGCATCAGATCCCATTACAGATGATTGTGAGCCACCATGTGGTTGCTGGGAATTGAACTCAGGACCTCTGGAAGAACAGTTGGTGCTCTTAACCACTGAGCCATCTCTCCAGCCCATTATTATTAATTGAAAAATTTTAATAATAATGTTAATTTAAAAAAAAAAAAAGCCAGGTAATCCCAGCATTAATCCCAGCAGTCAGGAGGCAGAGGCAGGCGGATTTCTGAGTTTGAGGCCAGCCTGGCCTACAGAGCACGTTCCAGGACAGCCAGGGCTACACAGAGAAATCTGTCTTGAAAAACCAAAACCAAACCAAACAAACAAACAAAACACCCTGCCCTTGGCAAGGCATGATGGTACATGCCTGCAGTCCTAGCAACTGAGGAGGCTGAGGCAAGACAATGCCTTTGAATTGGGGCTATACCACCTAAAACGAAAAAGCTGGAAACAGATCACACTGCCCCCTAATGGCATGCAAATGACTTGCCAGTGATACTTTAAAGTGCCTTGTAGCTTGTTCTTTAGGGCAGGCCACGGGAGCACGGAGACTCACTCTTGGTGGCAAGTGTGACCTCACCTCAGCTTCCTGGTCTTTATCTCCAGGGCTGCTGCTCTAGAAAAGGAAGTGGCTGGGTTTCGGGAGAAGATCCACCACTTGGACGACATGCTGAAGAGCCAGCAGCGGAAAGTTCGGCAGATGATAGAGCAGGTAAGGGGTCCCATCTTAGCTGTCCTGCGCTTACCCCAAGCCTGTGCTTCCATCACTTACGCCCCTGGGCAGCTCAATATAAAACAGGTGTCCCATGCGCATCAGCATGCTGGTTACTGGAGTTTAGGTATTGCTCTTCCCCACTCATTCCCTAACATTGATTTTGCATTTAGTTTCTGCTTTCCCGATGGTCTCACATCCTAAATCTTTTTGGTAAAAGAGTATTGGAGTCATAATAAATTCAGTTATTATCTGAATTTTATCTGTGAAGATTATCAGTCTTCATGCCTCCTGCCAGTCTCCTTCCTGCCTGAGTGTCAGGCATGTTTGGAATAGGCCCAATTGCAAAACTGTTTTGAGACCCTAAGGTTTCCCTCCACAAACAGGGAAGGGTCATTTCCTCCCTTCGTGTCAGCTCCCTTTACATGTGCTGTGTTTACTGCCATTTCTCATTGTCTACAATGCCCTATAGCCAGTGTAGACTTTGGCGAGGGCACGGCTTATCTCTGCAAAATGAACTCCCCATCTCTGACATCTCTGCAGCTCCAGAATTCAAAGGCTGTGATCCAGTCAAAGGACGCCACCATTCAAGAGCTCAAGGAGAAAATTGCCTATTTGGAGGCTGAGGTTTGTATTGGACAGCCCCCAACACAGAACTGGGCTCTTAAGAAGCGTAGGCACAGGAGGGGGATTGGTCCTGTCCAGCATCTGCTTGGAGGGAAGTATCTGGGAGCATCGTTCCGTGGTAGTTGAGAGCTTCCAGGGAGCAGCTGGCAGTGGTAAGACCTGTGCCTGCCATTCAGGACAGAGCATCGAGATGCGAGCCACTACCATGGCACATTTTAACCATATGAGTTTTGCTGACAGTGGAGCCAGGTTTGAAGGAAGAGGGCATATTCAGTGGTTGGCATCTCCTCATAGCTCTAGTAATGGGTTCAGTTTGCTACCAAGATGACTCCCTAGTCTCATTTCTGCTTTGCTGCAGCTGTTGATTACCTTCAGATCATGTTGCAAGCCACTGTGTGAAGATCTCTGTAATAGGGGAGACAGGGGAGAGACAGGGTATTTAGAGAAAGTATGGTCTAGAGTTGAAAATAAAAATATCAGGAAAAACTAAGCCAAACCAAAAGTATATGGGGTGGAGAGGTGATCCAGAGGTCAAGAGCTTGTTGCTCTTCCAGAGGACTTGAGGACTTGAGTTTGGTTCTCAGCACCCACATCTGGCTGCCCACAACCACCTGTATGTCCAGTTCCTAGGCATCTGACACTTTTCTTCTGGACTCTGAAGGCACCTGTATGCATGTGGCATACACTCACACAGACATACATATAAGTAAAAAGTAAAAGTAAAAACAAACAAAAAACTACAAATATGCTGGGCAGTGGTGGCTCACACCTTTAATCCCAGCACTTGGGAGGCAGAGGCAGGTGGATTTCTGAGTTCAAGGCCAGCCTGGTCCACAGAGTGAGTTCCAAGACAGCGAGGGCTACACAAAGAAACCCTGTCTCGGAAAAAAAAACAAACCAAAAAATGAAAAAAAAAACTACAAATATTTTAAAAACTAGACTGTTAACAAAGGCATATAACTATTTTGACTGAAGACAAGAAGCTGCATACAGAAAGTATCCATAGAGGAACCCAGAAGTGACTAGTGTTGCTGAGTTACTGAGAGCAGGTACTTGAGGCAGAGTGTGATCTGTTCTGACAAAGGGAGAGGACACCCCTGGCTGGTAGCATGCTGGTAAACATGGGGCTAACAGGAGCATCCACACAAGTGAAACAGGGCACGTATCAAGCCAGAGACCCGCTGTAACCCGCATTCGCTTTTCAGAACTTAGAGATGCATGACCGCATGGAGCATCTAATAGAGAAGCAGGTCAGTCACGGAAACTTCAGCACACAGACCCGAGCCAAGACAGAGAACCTAGGCAGGTAAGTATGTGTGGAGAGTGGTCCCAGGAAACCAGAAGAGCCAAGGGGCTTTGTAACGCCTTCCCTGCTCAGGCAAGGAAGACTTAAACCCAGCTTTCTTCCCCAATCTCTGATCCGAGTTCAACAGGCTACTTTCTAGAAGTATATGAACCCCTGAAGATTGTATGTAAAATTTATTTATAATATTTCCCTATCACAAATTTATATGTATATTTACAGATTTCTAGAGAAGGTCACAAAAAGGCCTTAAATCTTTGGGGGAAAAAACTCAAGAATCTCAGCTATGTGCACCTCTCAGTTGTGTGACTACTCCTATCTTTATCACCCTTGACACCAGATAAAAGTGTCAGGGCACAGTTTGCCCTCCACATTACTAAAGATCACTGTTTTGAGCTCTCAAGAGATGAGTCAGCCCTGCAGTGTAGTGTTCCAGAGGCACCATGGAGGGGAGGCTCTCTGAAGCTGGGCGCAGCAGCTGTTCTCAGCGTTTATTCCTTTCTCTCCAGTGTCAGGATATCGAAGCCTCCCAGCCCTAAACCTATGCCTCTCATCCGAGTGGTGGAAACCTGAGCTGCCAGGAGGTGGATGCTGCCATTGCTGTCGCCTCAGTCCTGCAGAGAAGCCCTCCACTCCTGTAGGCGGTTGATACTGACTCTGACTTCCTGACTACTCTGGTGGCCCCAGGTCTTGGGCTCTTGCCCTAGGCTCCTGTCTTCTGCTTGCTGGCAGATGGGTCAGGAGTGCCTGTCTCCTCCACACTGCAGACCTTAGGAAGACAGTGTCCTGCTAGCAGGGACGGAGCACTATCCTTATCCCCAGTTAGTGCTTTTCCACGTAGCAGCGTCCCTGCTGTGTACTGGAATCTAGCTACCCCAAAGCCAGGCCCTCATCAAGTCTAGAGAAGTGACAAAATTCATCTCAGCCCCAAAAGCTAGAAGCACAGATGGGCAGTGATTGGAGCATGTCCTGGGGGAATGAAGTTCCTTCTGCAAACACAGCTCAGTTCTTAGCAACAAACTGTTTTCCCACTTGGCTCCACCCTTGTGCCATGCTGACCAGGGCCTTTTGCAGGCAGCCAATGGGGGGCTAGCTGGCCAAGCCTGGTATTAGCCAGGGCACCTTGCCTACTAGATAGCCTTGCCTTTTGGGGGACAAAGGAATGTACATTTAGGCAGCAGTTTTTAGTAGGAAGATTCTCTAGGGCTATGAATGGTTCATGAAAGCTCCCCATCTGTGGGTTTTCCTCTGTGGCGTCCCGAGAGGCACACCTCAGTCTTCCTAACCCAGAGCTGAGAACGGTTTCCTCTGTCAGTCTCAGCAAAACTGCTGCTATATTTATTTTTGCTAAGTTATTGCTGGTTTTGCTTACATCTCATAATTGATTGAGTACCAGTATTCTGCAGCCTTCTGCTGAGATATTTGGGTTTACCTGGACATGGGGAAAATATTCTGGTTGGCCTGGTTGGTTTCACAGTGTCATACTAATTCCCCATGCCGTCCCTCTAACTGCTGCTTTTCTCTTCTTTCTCCAGAGTCAACCTGTAACTCAGGAGGCTAGTGTCTGTCCCCGAATGTGTGCTGTCTGGGGAATAGGGCAGTCGGGACTGTTTGGGAGGCAGGGATTCTTCTAATCTTCCTGAACCCTCCCCCCATACAACCTCTATCCAAGCCCTGAATGACCGTGCAGCTCATTGTGTTCCCTATAGTGTGGTCTAGTAGCCTCAAGAGTATTCAAGCATCTGAAAGTGGGACCGTAGGAACAGGTTTAGTCTTAGATCTATTGGCTCACAACCAGAAGCCTTAAGTCTGTGTGTTTCTGTCAGGACTAGGCCCAGAGCCTAGCTTTGTCTGTACAGTGTCCTGAGACTTCAGGCAGAATGAGGGGGTTGTACATGATCTCCACGCCCCTTCAAATTCTTTTCCTATCTGTGACACAGTCTTTGTAAGGTGACTTTAATAAATTATGCTAACATGTCTCTTTGCCCTGGGGGCCTTTTACTGCTTGGGGAGAATGAAAGCACATAATATACTGTCTCTCAAAAGTGGCATCCTGTTGTCAACATGTGAGCAGTGAGTTACAGCTCTCTCAGACTATGATGTGTTGTCCTCAGGCCCCGTGATCTAACCCTAGCTTTAACCCTGTCTGGGGTAGTGACCCTGTGAGACCCCTGTGTCCTGACTTGGTACAGCACTACCCGGAGTTACAGGTCCTGCGACTGCATGGAGGAGCAGCAGTCACAGTAGAGGCACATGAGCAGCTCAGATCCAAAGTGAAAAGCCCTGGGAAATGCTGACTGCAACTCTTCAAGGGTTTGGTCGTTTCTGTCAATCTCGTAGTACAGTGGTTTTTCCTCTCCTCCCTTTCTGCCAGGAAGCTAGTTGGCTGCAGGACCAAACAAGACATAGCTGCATTTACAAACTCTTCTTACCCTAGGAAATGGGAACAACACGATCCTTTGCCTGGTCCCTCTGGTTTCCCTTTCTCCTTCAATTGAGAATGTAGCTTTCCTCCCCGCTTCAGCTGTATTCACAACACAGGCATCAAAATGCTCTGGAAACATTCCACCCCAGGTCTGGATGTATCTCCTTACTCCCAGGTTTCTCTTGCACTGGCAGTCTTGCTTGGCACAGGTATATCCAGACTGCTTGTCTCAGAATATTAACAGGGTGGAAGCAGGGTGGGGTTGGCAAGGGTCCCAAGAAGACTGGCCTAGCTGGAGGATGTAGGAGTGAGTGTTGCCCTGCAGGAAAGGGAGGCTCTCCAGCAGGGCCTGCTGGGCTACACCAGAGGAGCAGAGATGTGGGGTGGAGATAGGAAGTGGGCAGGAGACTTTCTGGAGACCAGAAGCAAGGCTCTAAGAGATTCTTTGGATTAAAAAAAAGAAGAAGAAGAAAGAGGGGGAGCTCTGGCGTCTGCTTCATAAGCCAATGTCACGGCTGCTGCAAGGAACAGGGCAAGGAGGATGTAGGAGAGAAGCTGGGAAACCAGGCTTTCCAATCAGATGCGGGATGGAGCTGAGGAGACAACAAGCTCCTGGCTTCTGCCTTTTTTACTGCCTGTGTTTTGTGGTGTTTTAAGCCAACTCCTGTGTGCTACCAGCAGGAGTCTGGAGTTCTGCCTCTCTGGGACCTTTGCCATGAGGGCGTTAAGAGCTGCCCAGACATGCAGCCATCTTTGTCAGCCTCCTATAAACCTGGGCTACAAGCCTGGCGTTGGGAAAGCAGCTCACAGGAGCGCTCGTTCCCTGCCTGCCCAGCACTGCCCATATTCCATGTCTTCACTTTTTCCTTGCTGGAAGCACACGCTGTTTCGCCAAGAGGAGCAGGTTGTTAGCCTCAGCTGCTTTGGATGAGGGAGGAGGGCTGGAAACGTAAGGGCAGCCTGGTCAACTTAGTAAGACCCTGCCTCAAAATCAGAGTTTACCAAAATAAATAAAAAACGAACACAGAGCATGGGGGTGCACACCTTTAACCCCAGTACTCGGGAGGCAAAGGCAGCTTGATTTCTGTAAGGTGAATGTGGTCTACGTAGTGAGTTCCAGGCCAGACAGGTGTCTACTGTTCACTTTCTTCGTGTCTCTGGATCTCTATGTCTTTCTTGGGAGTCTCATATAACTCAGGCTGGCCTCAAAGTCCCCATCTGCCTGCTTTGGCCGCTGAGTGCCGGGGATTACAGGTGTGCACCACCCTGCCTGGCTTTGTCCCCGTTTTAAATCACTGTTCACCATGGACTGTACCATGAAATATTTCCACTTTGGGAGGAGGTTCTGCTTGACACCATACTTTACCGGAGGAGGCTAATGCCCCCTGGGACAGAAAAGCAATGTCCCCTCTCTAGTCAGCTCCTGGTTCTGGGTGGCTGTTTTGGTGGGGCCTGTGTAATCCCCTGAGTTCTCTCATTCCTCAGAGCCAAGCTGCTGAGCTAGGGCCTGAGTCTGTTCAGTCTGTGACTCAACAACAGATGTTAGCCTAGGGCCCTTGGCCTCTTTTCCACACTTTGATTTAGAGCTCTAGCTTTGCAAAGAGCAATTGTTTCCTCTAGTCTGTCCCAATTATAAGACCGTGGCCCTGAAACTCATTAATTGGAGACCTACATATCCCCCCTTTCCCAAGAAAAGTGCTTATGCAGGCTGAGAGTGAAAGACATGGTTCTTAAAGGTAAGTACTTTCTGGCTCACTGAGGCCAGTTCAGGACTCTTAAATGTGTGTGGCCTTTATGCTAAAATCTCTTTCCCTGGAGCCCTGTGGGAGAAGGGATTGAGGGTAGATGGCAGGATGATTAATTTCCGGACAGGGTATTGGTCACCAAGTCTTAAACCATAGGGACCTCAGCATGCTGAAGGGAAGGAAATGTTTCGTCTCTGAGTTGAGTGAGCTATCTCACAGTCAGCCTTCTCCTCCCTGTTCCTGGGGCACCTAGCTGGGCCTCACCCTTCTGTCTGTCCTGTAACTTTCAAACTGACATGCTGTGTAAAATATATATTAGTAGGTGGGAAGTTTTGCAAAACATAAGTCAATGAAAAAATGGACTTTTCAGGACTGGAGTAATGGTTCAGCAGTAAAGAGCACTGACTGCTCTTCCAGGGGTCCTGAGTTCAATTCCCAGCAACCACATGTTAGCTTCACAACCATCTATACTGGGATCTGATACCCTGTTCTGGCATGTAGGTGTACATGCAGACAGAGCGTATGTATGTATGTATGTATGTATGTATGTATGTATGTATGTATATAAATCTTTTTTATTTTATGTATGTGAGCACACTGTCACTTTTTTCAGACACATCAGAAGAGAGCATCAGATCACATTGCAGATGATTCTGAGCCACCATGTGGTTGCTGGGAATTGAACTCAGGACCTCTGGAAGAGCAGTCAGTGCTCTTAACTGCTGAGCCATCTCTGCAGCCCATAAATCTTTTTTTTTTTTAATGGACTTCTGTCTGTGGGTGTATAATCTCAGGCTCAGGGGGTCTGCGATCAGCTTCCATCTACTCCCTTTACAATCTCTCCCTCCCTCCATTCCTTGTTCGTTTTGTTTCTGAGGCAGGTTCTCACTATGTAACCCAGGCTAGCCTTGAACTCGAACTCTTGATTCTCCCTGCTCTGGCTCCTAAGAGCTGAGACAATGATGTGATCTATTGCAGTTTCTCTCCTTTGTCTTACAACTGTAACTCTTCAGACCAGACAGCCATCTTTGACTCCTCTTTCCACTTCTTAATCTAATTATATCTGGTTTGTCAACTTGCTAGTTTCCTCTCTTGAAAAATTTCATATTTGGCCTGTCTCATGGTCACAGCCCACTCTTAGCCTGTCTCCTTAAGCTATACACAAGCTGTATCTTGCTGCTCTGTACCTCTAATCAGCACCAAAGATTTATTTGAATCTTTTCTAAAAGTACTAAGTACTTGCCTAAGGCAGGTCACAACTGCCTGTAATTCCAGCCCAAAGGGATGCAGTGCCTCTGGCCTCTGAATGCACAAAGCCATACACATAATTAAGAATAATAAAAATAAGTCTTTTAAGAAAAGAAAATACAGAGATTATTATTGTTAGGAGTAGGAAAAAGAGGCAAAAGAAGAATTGAAAAAAAATGAATAAAAACCCACCCCTGGGGGCTGGAGAGATGGCTTAGCAGTTAAGAGCACTGAGTGTTCTTCCAGAGGTCCTGAGTTCAATCCCCAGCAACCATGTGGTGGCTCACAACCATCTGTAATGGGATCTGATGCCCTCTTCTGGTGTGTCTGAAGACATCTACAGTACACACACACACACACACACACACACACACACACACACACACACACACACGTTTAAAAAGACAAACCGCCCTGTTATTTGTACAGTGTTGAGCCAAGCTCTGCTATAGGACAGGGCTGTACTCCTCCAGAATTCTGCTGGGTTGCTGGAACCAGCCTGTGAACAGGTAGATGATGATGAAACGTAGAGATAATAGGCTGTGATGCTAGAACTGAGCCCGGGGGATGTGATGGGAAGAAAGCATGCAGCGGAAATCAGTAAACACACTCGGAGGAAGGGAGACCAGCTGAAGGCTTTTTGGGGAAGTGGTGGAAGAGACCAGTAAGGCGGCCTTCTCTAGAACTCCTTTCTTTCTTTCTTTGAATTTTTTTTTTTTTTTTTTTTTTTTTTTTTTTTTTTGAGACAAGGTTTCTCTGTGTAGCCCTGGCTGTCCTGGAACTCACTCTGTAGACCAGGTTGGCCTCGAACTCAGAAATCCACCTGCCTCTGCCTCCCAAGTGCTGGGATTAAAGGTGTGTACCACCACTGCCCGGCTCGAATATATATTTTTGAGACAGGGTCTCACTATGTAGACCTGACTGGCCATGAACTCAGAGATCCACCTGCTTTTGTCTCCAAAATGTTGGGATTAAAGGCATGGACCACCACTGTGGTTTAAATAATACTCTTTTATCAACCAAAAGTAAGTTTTGTTTGTTCATTTGCTTGATTTGTTTTTTTTGTTTTTGAAGACAGTCTTGCTACATAGCTCTTGCTGTCCTAGAACTCACTCTGTAGACCAGGCTGATCTCCAACTCTCAGAGATCTGCCTGCCTCTGCCTCCCCAGTGCTGGCATTAAAAGCATGCACCACCATGCCCAACTACAAATAAGAATTTAATGAATTGATAGATCAAAGGGGAGGGGCTGTTCAGCTGAAAGAGACAATACCAGCAAATGTGTCGATGGGATTATCCAGAGGGCGTGGGGGTACAGTCTGGCTGAAAGAGAAGAGCAAAGCAAATCACCTGGAAGATGGGGAAAATGAAGACAGTGAGGAGGAACCAAGACACACCTACTTCACCAGCATGGCAACATTTGGAGTGTTTACTTCAGCCTCTTTAGGAATGGCCCTTTTCCCGTGGCAGGCTGTAATAAGTGTCCATGGTATTTTGTGCCCTCCTTTACCGTTCCCCCATCAGTACGCTCTTCCTAACAGGCGTCCTCCTGTACCCCGTTCCTTGTTGTTCAACATGTTATTTCCCATTGTATGCTACTATGATTGGCGCACAACAAACTTGTGCTGAGAGAAGTGGAAAGAAACTGAGTCTTTGGTGAGTCCCTCCGCTGTTGTTATGGAGTTTGTGACCCCTGGGGAAAGACATAGATTTGATCCTATTGTAATTAAAAGATTTATTGATTAGCCTCTAGCAGGACAAATAATCTCTAGGCAAAATTTGAGCTTGCCATTCAGGAGGGGTGTAGGGAAGGACCTTTAAAGGGGAGTCTGTTCTGCCAACTCGAAACAATCTTTGGGTGTCTGTGTAAGCAAGTTACAGGCACAAAGGCAGCTACGCATATCACGGGTATATAGTCGTGGCTGTACAGTTGCAGGAGGGGTCACTGAATCAGAGACCAACAACTGGTGTGTACTGAAGAGGAATGAATACCTAGCATAAAATGGAGGCCTGAGTTATTGCCTGATGAAGGCTCACCTGAGCCTCAAGTATCTCCGTCTGAGCCAGTAAGACAGCTTTTATTTACCAGGCCAATTGTAGCAACATTCTCTCTGAATGGCCTCCTCCCTTATCCCACCTAACACAAGATCCCCAAGGGCAAGACCACACTTGACTTACAGATGCAGCTCTTCCAAAATCCTCAAAAGCATGATGCTTTTAATAAATGTGCAGAAAAAAGGCTATGACCTCTCTTGAACTATCCTGATCATTGACTTAGTAGGACCTTAGTATTTCTATCAGCTTCTTTGTGTTTACTGATTAAATGTTGTCACTGTCTTTTTAACTTAATTACTTAAAAAATAATTTTAAAATTCAGTTTATAGTTTTGGGCTAAAATGTTTTTCTTTGTGATCTTGATAAAAATTTTAAAAAATTTTATGTGTATGTATGTTTTGCCTGCATACATGTCTGTGTACCATGTATGTGCCATAGAGACCAGAAAAGATGTTACAAAACTGGACTTACAGACAATTGTGAGCTGCCATGTAGGCTGGGAATTGAACATTGGTCCTCTGGAAGAAGAGCCAGTGCTCTTAACTACTGAGCTATCTCTTCAGCTCCCCTTTATGATCTTTAATATAAACATTCTAATGTAATGTTACCTTTAAGTTTTGATATGTAATTGTATTCCCTTCTAGCTTTCCTACAGTTAATTTACAATGTTTAATTAACTTACTAGAGTTTGTTTAGGTGTATGGTTAAAGCTAAGTCCTGTGTGTACATAATATACACAGATATCTAAAACATTAATTCTGTGTACTGTGTACATAAGACTTGTTTACATTCATGGGACTTAGTACAATATTTCAATACATTCATACAATGAGAACAGATCAAGGTAATTGGCATATCTTTTCCCCCCCAAATTTTAACCAACTGTTCAAATGCTCTTCTTCCCATTAGGCTGCAGTGTTTATATAAAATCGGGTCTACTTATGTCTGGCTAATGTGTTAAATCGATGTGCGAGCTGCATGATGCCTACGTGCCAAGCTTCTTTCCCCGCCAGTGAAGCTCTGTCAAAGGGTTCTGTGTGCCTTCCTTTGCACTCTGCATGGTAGTCAAACCCGGGTTTCATACATTTGAGGCAAAGGCTCTGCAAAATGAGGGGTGTCCCAGTGTCTTTAAGGTTTGCTGTTTTTTTCCTTCCAGGAAAGTGAAATTTTAAGTAATTTTATCCAACTCTACAAGGATTATATTGGATTAAAGTATACACAAACCAAATAAAATAATAGATAAATAAATATTCAATAGCTCTATAATTTTAATTTTCTCACCCAGAGAAACTTTTCTTGGTTTTGTTTTAAATTGTGTGTGTATGTGGTTTGAGGAAGCAATTTAAATGGTCATTGTATGTCAGATTACAAGTATAAATTAAAAGTCACATGATATAATTTCATCCAGCTGAACTTATAAGTATGCTGAGCCAAAAGCTGTTCAACAATGAGAAACAGTGGGGCAGACGTAGCGCAAACAAAGACATTCCTGAGTTCTTTTGTCTTGCTGAATGCCAAAACCCGCCAATCTTAGCTCATACTCCCTGCCCATCAATTCCTAGGCATTTAAAAAGAATTTTTTGTCGTTATTGAGACAGGATCTCACTGTGTAGCCCTGACTAATTTGGAAGTCTCTATGT
Organism: Uromys caudimaculatus; assembly: GCA_028551405.1. Taxonomy (NCBI): domain Eukaryota; kingdom Metazoa; phylum Chordata; class Mammalia; order Rodentia; family Muridae; genus Uromys; species Uromys caudimaculatus. The sequence goes on along the minus strand of CM052704.1, from coordinate 69,645,068 downwards.
AGACCAGGCTGGCCTCAAACTTACACAGACCCACCTCTGTCTACTGAATGCTTGAATTTAGGTGTGTGGTACCATGCCAGCTTCTGATTAATCAAGCTCTCTTTCTCCCTCCCTCTCTCTTTCTTTCTTTCTTTCTTTCTTTCTTTCTTTCTTTCTTTCTTTCTTTCTTTCTTTCTTTCTTTCTTTCTCTCTTTCTCTCTTTCTCTCTCTCTCTCTCTCTCTCTCTCTCTCTCTCTCTCTCCCTCCCTCCCTCCCTCCCTCCCTCCCTCCCTCTCTCTCTCTCTCTCTCTCTCTCTCTTTCTTTCTTTCTTTCTTTCTTTCTTTCTTTCTTATTTGTTTGTTTGTTCTTAGGCAGGGTCTCTCTATACAACCCTAGTTCTCCTGGAAGTCACTATGTAGACCAGGCTAGTCTCTAATTCACAGAGCTCTACTTGCCTCTGCCTCCCCAGTGCTGGGATTAAAGACGGTGCCTCCATGCCTGGCCTGAGTTTTCTTCTTTAAGGCCCTCCCAGAATCCTCAAATGTGCGCTGTGCTCTTTTGGAACCCAGTTCATGTAAAACATCTTTATCATCCTGTTGTAGAATACAGTAACACACTATTTTGCATTATGATCCAGACTTTTCATGTTTCTTTGTCTAACTAGACTGCAGGCAACAAATAACTAAAGATGTTTATTCTGCACAGTGCCAAGGCACATGATGATTTAGAATAAACCAGTTTTTTTCTGTTTTTTTCTAAGATTTATTTACTTTTTGATATGTATGAGGTTTTTGCCTGCATGTATGTATGTGTTTCACGTCTATACCTGATGACTATAGAGGTCAGAAGAGGGCATCAGATCTCCTAAAAGTTATAGATGGCTGTTGTCTCAGGGTTTCATTGCTTTGAAGAGACACCATGACCTAGGCAACTCATATACAGGTAAACATTTAATTGGGGCTGCCTTATAGTTTCAGAAGTTCAGTTCATTATCATCATGGCAGCCTGCAGGCATACATGGTACTGGAGAAGGATGTCTTGATCCAAAGGCAGCCAGGAGGAGGTTCTCTTCCACACTAGGTGGAGCTTGAGCACTAGAAGACCTCAAAGCCCGCCCCCCCAGTGACACACTTCCTTTTAACAGGGCCATACCTCCTATGGGCCACTCCCCACGGGCCAGCATTTAAACACATAGGTTTATGGAGGGTTTAATATAGTCTCTGAAAAGTTCCCAGAATTCCAAACATCACACAATCAAAGAAACTATCTGCAGCTGGCAAAACCATGCCTCTGCTAGAGCATGAGGCAAATCATAGTCAGCTGCTGCAGACAGTCTGACGCAGCCACATATCTCACACCTGGGATTAAAAGGAAAGGACATTCTTAGTGTGGTTTTAAAGAAACCAAAATTTGAGCCGGGCAGTGGTGGCGCATGCCTTTAATCCCAGCACTTGGGAGGCAGAGGCAGGTGGATTTCTGAGTTCGAGGCCAGCCTGGTCTACAGAGTCTACAGAGTGAGTTCCACGACAGCCACAGCTACACAGAGAAACCCTGTCTTTTTTTTTTCTTTTTTTTTTTGTAAAGATTTATTTATTTATCGTATGTAAGTACACTGTAGCTGTCTTCAGACATCCCAGAAGAGAGCATCAGATCTCATTGCGGATGGTTGTGAGCCACCATGTGGTTGCTGGGATTTGAACTCACGACCTTCAGAAGAGCAGTTGGCGCTCTTAACCACTGAGCCATCTCTCCAGCCCCAAGAAACCCTGTCTTGAAAAAAAAAAAAAAATAGGACCTCATAGCAGCTGCCCAGTTCTTGAACTGATTATGTGGAACAGAACTTTGACTGTAACACCTTCCTGCTCAACTTTTAGATTCATGTGCTGCCACGCCCAGCTTTAGTTTCCTTTTTAAAGAATTCTTTTCATCTGGACATGGTGACATATCTCTGAAATCCCAGCATTTAGGAGACTGAGGCAGGAGAACAGCCTGAGTTACAGCGGGAGACCCTGTCTTAAAAAAGAAGTTTCCGGGCCTGGAGAGATGACTCAGCGGTTAAGAGCACTGACTGCTCTTCCAGAGGTCCTGAGTTCAATTCCCAGCAACCACATGGTGGCTCACAACCATCTGTAATGGGATCCAATGCCCTCTTCTGGTGTGTGTCTGAAGACAACTACAGTGTACTTATATTTATAAAATAAATAAATAAATCTTAAAAAAAGAATTTTCCTAGCCAGGAGGTGATGCAGTCTTTAATCCCAGCCTTTAGGAGGCAAAAGCCGTGGATTTCTTGAGTTCAAGGCCAGCCTGATTTACAAAGTGAGTTCCAGGACAGTCAAGGCTACACAGAGAAACCATATCTTGAAAAAACAAACAAACAAAAAAGAATGTTCCTGGGGACTGGAGAGATGGCTCAGTGGTTAAGAGCACTGGCTGTTCTTCCAGAGGTTCTGAGTTCAATTCCCAGCACACACGTGGCATTGCACTAGAGAACCTGATCTCCTCAGACAGACAGACATGCAGGCAAAACACCAATGAACTTAAAAATAATTTTAAAAAATTATTTTTTGTTTGGCTGAAGGCATGACTGAGTGGTTTAAGAGCACCAACTGCTCTTTAAGAGGACCTGGAGTTGATTCCCAGCATCCACAGCTCTAGTCCCAGGTGATCTGATGCCGTCTTCTGGCCTCTAAGGGTACCAGGCATGCAAATGATGCACATGGAGGCAAAATACCCATACACATAAAAAAGTTAAAATTACAAAGAATGTTGTCTACTGTAGCTGGTCTTGCTACCTTGTGGGTTCTTCTTTTTCCCACCCTTATCCCCCACCCCACCCCTGATTTTACCTCCTAACACTAGATAGGAGAGAAACAAGGATAGAGAGGAGAGAGGAGTTAGGAAAATCCCTGAACCTAGATTCTTTCCTTTTGTTTCTTCTTTGACCACAGCTACTAACAAACCACAACCTCCCTATGTAACCAGTAACCACCCCCATTCCCCATCCCCACCTAGTGGGGCCCTAGGATTTAATATATTCTCTGAAAAGCTCCCAGAATTCCAAACATCACACAATCAAAGAAACTATCTGCAGCTGGCAAAACCATGCCTCTGCTAGAGCATGAGGCAAATCATAGTCAGCTGCTGCAGACAGTCTGACGCAGCCACATATCTCACACCTGGGATTAAAAGGAAAGGACATTTTTAGTGTGGTTTTAAAGAAACCAAAATTTGAGCTGGGCAGTGGTGGCGCATGCCTTTAATCCCAGCACTTGGGAGGCAGAGGCAGGTGGATTTCTGAGTTCGAGGCCAGCCTGGTCTACAGAGTGAGTTCCAGGACAGCCAGGGCCACACGAGAAATCCTGTCTTGAAAAAACAAAGAAAAAGAAAGAAAGAAAGAAACCAAAATTCCAGAATTCTCAAAACTCATCACTTCACCTACTATCTTAGTTGATCCCGGGGCACGGGGAACAGGCAGATTATGTGTCCTTCTTATCCAAGAGTCAGAAGGCAGCGCAGCGCCTGCAATAAAGAATCTCATCTGATACTCCCTCGTCCTTGCATTTGGTCATTTGGGAGTAGTGAGATTGTGTAGCATAGAGCTGAGAGCTGTCCTGGGCTTTGCTCTTGCTTATTATATCTTTTTTTTTTTTTTTTTAAACAATCCGTGCTAGTTGGAAAAGTTATGTAAACTCTCTAAGCATCACAGATGATAATGTCTACTTAGTAAGAACATTTAATGAGTGCCTGTAGTAAGCCAGCATTATCATTTCCCATTTGACAGATGAGGAAGTTGAGACACAAGAAAGCATGTCTTGTGTCAAAGTTAGACCGTTTTGTGAGTTGCCCTGGTGCTGTTTGTTTTCTGATGTTAATTCTGCTTCCTCAAGAGGGGCTGCCCCATAAGGAGTGGATCACATGTACTCAGGTGATTTCATGTAAACCTTCTCCCCATTTTAACTGGTCAAATAAAGACTAGAGCCTGTGATTGGGTAGTGGAAGGGAAAGGTGAAGCTGGAGGTTTTAGAGGGTGGGTGAAGAGAGGGAAGGAGGGAGGAAAAAGATGGAGGAAGAGGAGGTGGAAGGAAGATGGAGCAGAACCACACGGCCCAGAGAAGCCGAAAGTAGCAAGGGGTCTCATAGCTGAGGAACAGAGTAGTGTAGTGGTAAATCTGCCCAATCTAGGCATGCAGCTTATAAATATTGTAACTGAGTTGTGTGGGTTTTTTCTTTTTAAATTTATTTTCCAGGTCTCCCCTTCGGAAGCCCCCTATCCCACCCCCCCTCCCCCTGCCTCTATGAGGATGCTCCCCACCCACCCACCCACCCCAGTCTTCCCTCCCTGGCATTCCCCAACACTAGGGCATCGGACACCCTCAGACCCAAGGGCCTCTCCTCCCACTGATGTCAACAAGGCCCTCCCCTGCCACATATGTGGCCAGCGCCCTGGGTCCCTCCATATGCATTCTTTGGTTGGTGATCCAGTCTTGGGGAGCATGGGGGGTGGGGGGATCAGGCCAGTTGACACTGTTGCTCCCTCCATGGGGCGGCAAACCCCCTCAGCTCCTTCAGTCCCTTCTCCAACTCCTCCATCTGGGACCCCACACTCAGTCCAATGGTTGGCTGTGAGCATCCGCCTCTGTATTTATCAGGCTCCGGCCAAGCCTCTCAGGAGATAGCTTACCATGCTCCCATCAGCAAGCACTTCCCGGCATCCACAATAACATCCCGGTTTGATGGCTGTATATGGGATGGATCCCCAGGTGGGGTAGTCTCTGGATGGCCTTTCCTTCAGTCCATGAGTTGTGTGTTTTTTGCACGGGTTTATTGGGGTTTGAGATTTACTGTAACAAATTGGCACCCAACATGGGGCTTGAACCCACAACCCTGAGATTAAGAGTCTCATGCTCAACCGGGCGGTGGTGACGCACGCCTTTAATCCCAGCACTCCGGAGGCAGAGGCAGGTGGATTTCTGAGTTCGAGGCCAGCCTGGTCTACAGAGTGAGTTCCAGGACAGCCAGGGCTACACAGAGAAACCCTGTCTCAAAAAAACCAAAAAAAAAAAAAAAAAAAAAAAAAAAAAAAAAAAAAAAAAAAAAAAAAAAAAAAGGAGTCTCATGCTCTAAGGAGAATAGGCTCTAGTAAAGATGATAGAAAAAAATTGCACAAGTTCATAGATGAGGCTGAGTAACAGATAAACTAAGACCTGGCAACACAGCCTAGAGGTTCAGGATTTTATAGGTCAAAATAAGCAACAGAAAGAGGAGAATGAAGGTTGGAGACAGGAGCTGGAAAAGATGCTAGAAAAAAGGATGCAGAATTTCATAGATCAGACCGAACAGCAAGGAGCTAGAGATAACATTTGGAAGCAGAGTCTAGAGAATAATTTACTAAAGCTAGTAAATCAAAATAAGGCAGAGGCTACAATATCAGAATTACAACATAAAGTTTTAAACTGTGGAGGCAGAGCCTTGAACAGAGACTACGGGAACTTGGGGAACAGGGGGAGCGGCAAAAGGATTATCAGGAACTCGAATGGCAACCCGTGGATGTGTTAGAACTGAGGAAATTTAAGGAAAGCGTCACTAATTTTGGAATGCATTCGCCATTTGTAAAACAAATCCTGGCTTCTTGGGCTATTCACAATAGAGCAATCCCCCAAGACTGGAAGGATATGGCAAGGGCAATACTAGAACCTGGGTCACATTTACAGTGGTTCTCATGGTGGAGAGATGAGGCAAAGGAGATAGCATGACACAGTAGAGCTAGTTGGTAGATGCAGCAAATATTAAGCTCCACAGAAGGGAGACGTTAGGGAGATTGAATGGGGAAAAAAAAAAAAAAAAAAACTTTAGGAAAGATTTGAAAAAGTCTTACCAGGACAATTTCTCAGGATCTTTGAATATGGTCTACTCATGAGATTTCTGGGATTTCTTTGCCTGGTATGCCAAATAGAGCCTGGAAATAGGCTTATACAGTAAGTAGACAGAGATACTAAATAATAGTTTAAGCCTTGATCTCTTGAAGGTCAGGGTAGGAGACAGCAGAAATACTGTCTCATTGGTTAATATTTGTTCAGATTGCTTTGCTTTGATTTGTGGGTTTTTTTTTTTTTTAATCAAAATGAGTGATTTTGAGTCTGGTAGTTATATTAAAATTCCTCTGGGAGAGAGGAAAGCTAAATGTTTAATGATTTCTGGTTACTGGACCAAGGACTTGGTTTTTTTTTTTTTTTTTCGGAAGAAAGTCTCTGCATTTGTGTTGACAGGGAAGGAGAACAGACTCTGGGTCCCTTCTAGAGTGATATAGATCAGATATGATGGGGGAGACCCCTGAAGAACTAGAAAAACTTCAAGAGAATCAAATGGGACAGGTAAAGATTCTTCGTGCCATCCTTCACATGGTGTAAATGAAGACATTACAATTGGTTATTAATAAAATTAACTCACAAAAATAGATAGATCTTCTGCCTGCTTAAACATGGAGAATTTCATCCTTAACTGATCTGTGCACCCTGCATATCTGTGGTACTAAAATTTTGATTGTGGGATTCATATATTACAGAATATACAGCTTTGGTGAGATTCCTCTTCAGAGATGCTGAACTGACCTGCTTGCC
>CM052704.1:69569747-69632482 GCA_028551405.1 Uromys caudimaculatus | reverse complement strand
TACTACATATAAGTTGTCAGTAAATAGACTTTTCAATAGCTGCCAACACCCACCCAGGCTTTGTGCCTGGGTTTCTTTGTAGCTTGGAGATTTCCTCTCTGCCTCCCTGTCCCAGTGGCTCTTGGCATAGATATGAGGTGAGCCAGCTGTGTTTAAAGAGGACAAGAGACAAAGGTGTAAATGAACAGGTGACTTTCAGGGGAATTGGAAGTGGACAAGGCAGTTGACTCCACTCTGCAAACAACATTCCCTAGCAGTGCTTTTAGTATTGTTGTTGTTGTTGTTATTATTATTATTTAAAATCTTTAAGGGAGATTCTTGAATTGAGTTTTAGTCAAAATAACTTTGGAAATAAAACTGAGCATGGTAGCACCCACCTGTAATCCCAACATCTGGGAGACTTAGGTAGGAGCATGATTTGAGCCAAAGAATTTGAAGCCATTAATAAACAACCCGAGGGCTGAAGAGATGGCTCAATGGTTAAGAGCACTGGCTGTTCTTCCAGTGATCCTGGGTTCAATTCCTGGCAATCATGTCAGGCAGCTTATAATCACTTGTAACTCTAGCTCCAGGGAAAGCTAATGCCTCTGTTGGCACATGTAGTCATCAACACATTCACACAGAGACCCCTCACATACACATAAGTAAAAATAAAATAAAACTATAATAATAATAAAGAATAATAATAAACCATATATCTCAGTTGGTTTTCTACTGCTGTGACAAAACACCATGACACGGGCAACTCATGAGAGTTTATGTGAGGCTTACTGTTTCAGTGGGTTAGAGTTCGTGACCATCATGGCAGAGAGCGTGGCGGCAGGGAGGCCATGCTGGAGCAGTAGCTGAGACACAACCTCAGGACAGAGAGAGCGAGCTGGGAATGGCTTGTCCCCAGTGACTACCTCCTCTAACAAGGCCATACTGTAGAGATGGTTTGGGAGTTTTGATTTCTTTGAAAAACACAGAAATATTATTGGAATATATTTTTGTTTTGATCTCAGGTGTGGGATGTGGGGCGGCTTTGCCTCATGCTCCAGCAGGGGCGTGAGTTTGCCTGTTGCAGAGAGTTTCTGTGATTGTGTGATGTTTGGAATTCTGGGGACTTTTCAGAGGGTAGATAAATGCCAGGGCCCCAAGAGGTGGTGGGTTGTTGGTTGACTGTTGGTTGGTTGCTGCTGGTCGCAGTTTGTTCAGTAGTGGTGTACAAGAAGAGAAGATTAGAGATCCTGACAGTGAAGATCAAACTCCCTCTAAGGAACTCGATGCTCCTAATCAGCAGGAAGTAGTCTAACAATACGTCACCCCCTTCAGACCCCTGACTTTAGGGATTCAAGGGTCTCTTTCCTCTCCTCTCTATCCTTTTTTCTCTCTTATCTAGTGCTAGGGAATTGAAGAGTGGAGAAGGATGAAAGTAAGAAGAACCCACAAAGAGGCTAAGACTGGCTACACAATACTCCTAATCTTTGCCAAGCAGTTCCACCAACAAGAGACCAAGTATTAGACATACTTTCTGAGAACCACCACATCCTAACACTCAAGAGCCAGAAGCAGGAAGTCCAACATGAGTTTGATATCAACCTGGTCTGCACAGTGAGTTCCAGGCAAGCCAGTCTTACCCAGAGAAACCATGCCAGTAAATACACTTAAAAATAAATTAATTAAAAAGCCCATGAAACCTACCTGAGGATCTGAGGACAAAGGGGAGGGTGGTAGAAAGGTACAAGGCTGGGAAAAGCAGTGGCTGAGGCTGGGGAATGGTGGCCATTCACAAGTGGAGGGGGTGAGGCTCAGCATCGAGGGCCGTTAGACACAGCCATGGACTAACAGTTTTCAAGCTTAGCATAATTCTTTTGCTTTGTATCTTGAGTATCTTCACTGCTTTCTTTATGTAGTTCAGGTTATCCTGAATCATGCTGTGTGGACCAGGCTGGCACAAACTCACAGAGGTCCACCTTCTGATAAAGTCTCTCATTATGGTAAGTTATATATAATATAGAATTTCCATTTAGCCAATTTTAAGTGTGTGGTTGTGGCATTCCTTTCACAGTGTTGTGCAACCACCCCACCCCCACCCATCTCCGGAGTCCTTTCACCTTTCCCAATCCAAACTCTGTACCTCTTAAAATTCTTTCCTGTTCCTCTCTCCTTCAAGTGCTTGTGACTGCCATTCTACTATCTGTCTGCACCACATAAAAAAATAATCACATAATACTATAACTTGTATTTGTATAACTTGCATTGTCTTTCAAAACTGACTAATTTCATTCAGCATCATCTTCAAGGTTCATCCTGTTGTACTGGCTGGTTTTGTGTGTCAACTTGACACAAGCCAGAGTTATCACAGAGAAAGGAGCTTCAGTTGAGAAAATGCCTCCATGAGATCCCAGCTGTAAGGCATTTTCTCAATTAGTGATCAAGGGGGGAGGCCCCTTGTGGGTGGTACCATCTGTGGACTGGTAGTCTTGGGCTCTATAAGAGAGAAAGCTGAGCAAGCCAGGGGAAGCAAGCCAGTAAGTAACATCCCTCCATGGCCTCTGCATCAGCTCCTGCTTCCTGACCTGCTTGAGTTCCAGTCCTGACCTCCTTTGGTGATGAACAGCAGCATGGAAGTGTAAGCTCAAAAAACCCTTTCCTCCCCAACTTGCTTCTTAGTTATGATATTTGTGCAGGAATAGAAACCCTGACTAAGACACCTGTTACAGCATGATTTTCAATTTTTAAAAAATTAAACTATTTTTCGTAAGAGTGCCCTACAGCTGGGCAATGGTGGTGCATGTGCAGCTTAGGTTTTTCAAAACCTACTTTAATAAGGATTCTTAAATATTTCAACCTCCCTTCTAGTCCACCACCCACCAGAAGTAGTGGAAAGGAAAGAGTAACAGGGCAAAGAGGTATGTGGACCTGTTTAGAAATAGTTCTTTGGGGGCGATTCCAATCTTCATTGTCAGGATATCAGCAGTTCAGTTCACACAAATCAGCAATGGTAGCTCAATCCACTCATAAATACCATTCATGAATCAGCAATGCCAGTTTGATCCAGAAGAAACCATGAGGCTCTGCCAATCGGCCCGAGTTCACAGAAGCAGCAAGAAGCCTCCAGAACACCACCAGCAGGTCTCTGGTGCATTTCTCTCTATGAAGTCATGACAAATGATGATCAGTAAAGAAGGCAAAGCAAACCAATGCTACAGTGTCATCAGCGAAGACCTTCGTCAGTCAGCAAAGACCAGCAAAGCCCAGCAAAGAGTGGCAAGGCGGACCAATGCCACAGCGTCACCCACTGGGTTATATTTACATCCTTTCCAGACATCACGTGTCCTCTCAAGCGTCTGCTCCATGAAAACATCACATGACTTTTTCCCAGGCAGCTTCCAGAAAAACACCACGTGTCTGTTCTCAGCAAACATCCTCCCACGTGCCTGCCTCAGCAACATATCCTCTCATAAGACAGTTTCCAGGAAAACATCACATGACACAGCTGATTCTCCAAAGAAACCAGAAATTTCCACTTCGTGGATGACTTTAATCCCAGCACTCAGGAGGCAGAGGCAGGCAGATTTAAGGGTTAAGTTCAGCGTGATCTATGGAGCAAGTTCCAGGACAGCCAGGGCTACACATAGAAACCCTGAGAGAGAGAGAGAGAGAGAGAGAGAGAGGGAGAGAGAGAGAGAGAAATAATTATTAAATGAGTGCCCTGAAATTTTTTTTTCAAGTATCTACATGGAGATGAAATGGCACCATGTGGAAGCTTCTCAAAACCCACCCTTCCATCTCTTCTTGCTCTACCTTTCGTATTTGCAGAACTTTAAGTTGAATCACTGGGAGCTAAACATTCAGGGACAGCCCTACTCTTAGCTCCAGGAAGAGTCTTGACTAGTTTAAACTAGCCATGGTAGTTGTTTGTTGTTGTTGTCAATGGTTGGTTTAGCATATTAGCATGTGAGACAGGAGAGACCACTAGGAAGGTGACTGCTTGGAAACTTGCTTGCTTTTGTGTATGAGTGTTTTGCTTACAGGTATGTCTGTGTACCACTAGCATGTCTGGTGTCCTTGCAAATCAGAAAAGGGTATGTGATACTGTAGAACTGGAGTCATGGGTGGTTGTGAGGCATTAGGTGGATGCTGGAACTTGAACTTGGGTCCTCTGCAAGAACAAGTGCTCTTAACTACATGTGACCTGTCTGCTGGTTTCCTGAAGCTTGCATTCAACTTGGAAAGGTATAGCCCAGGTAGATACTTGCTGTCATGTTCTAAACTGAACTGTGCTGACCATAAATGCAGTAAGGGGTTCTATTGATTTTTCTTTTTCGTTATTTGTTGCTATAGACCCAGCAGCTTAAAACAGCTGCTCTTCATATTGGAGGGCTTGGTGTCAAGAGTCTATCTAGGCCCAGCTTGTTTGGGCCCCCTACTCAGATATCACATGGCTACAATTGAGGTATTGCTGGACTGGTTCTTTGTGGAGCTTGGATCCTCTTCCACGTGTCATATGGTTGTTGGCAGAATTTCATGAGGATATAAGATAGAGGGACCTATTTTCTTCCTGTCCCCAAGAGCCACTCAGGTCCTGAAGTCCCTTATGGCTACATGTATGTGGTTTGCCTCCTACATGGTTCTGAACCTTCCACAAAGCCAGCAGGACCAGTCTTGCTAAGAAGCAGCATTAACTGACACAGCAGAATCATGGGTGTGACTCGCCTGTCACTTTGGCATATTTTGTTGCCCAGAAGCAAGTCACAGGTTCTACTTACCTTCGAGGGAGGGGGTTACACAAGAGCATGACTCATTAAGGGGTCATCCAGAACTGTATTTGCCTCAGGGATTTAGAGAAGGGAAATGTCAGAGCAATAGTCTTCAGGGACACTGGAGAGAGACTTCAGCTAGGGCTTGGACAAGGAGAATTCAGAGCAGCAAAAAGGTAAAACATCTACGACCAAAAAGGCTGTGTGAGCAGACGTGCAGAGGTGGGTTTTCCACCTAAGTATCCCTGCTTGAAAAGGGTGACGGAACCCACTGCCCCTGCAGGTCACAGGATGTAGGGAGAACTTACTCAATCAAGAAGGTGGTCAGAAGAAAGAGAGTAGCTTGGCTTTGGTCAGAACACATGGGTTCAAGGTTCAGTTCTTGGGTTAATTAGCAGGTCTGCTGTTATCTGAGCCTTTGTGAGGGTAAACTGGGATCTGATATGCAACGTGCTCTGCAAACAATGAGTGGTCCAAGTCCGATGCTGAAGACAGCTGCACTGACTTCTAAGACTCCCCAGTGTCTGAGTCCCCAGGTCTCTGATTCCTCTTAGTCTTCCACTGATCTCTTTGCTCTTCAAGTCTTCTACATAGTGGCTAGAGGGAGCAGTTTCTGGGTTCTGTTTTCAGCACTCAGCTTAGCTTAGAGTAAAACATTGTCTACCTTACTCTGTCATTTGTCACCACTCAAAGCCAAAGGCTCCCAAACCTATGCAGTGGCCCAGACTCCAGTGTCCAGTCATGACTTGACCAGTCATCTTGGGCCTCTCACAGCTCCTCCAGTCCACTAGCTCCAAGTGAACTCTGTGTCTCTCCTCTTTCTTCTTGGGCTTGGGGAACTGTGTATCATCACTTCCTCCCTGTGCCACAGCCCCTGAGATCCTCCCCGGCTCTGAGTCTCTCCTTTCCCACACCTCCTTCCTTGTATCCCCTCTGCTACTGCCCTAGTTTGAGTCCCATTAATTCTCCCAAATCACTGCAACTGCTTCTTAATTATCTATCTCAATTCATTCTCCACACATCCTGCGGCATGAACTTTTCTGAAGTGCAAGTTTGATAATGTGGTTAATCCTTTCAAGAAGCATCCAAAGATCCCTAAATTCTTAGGAATGAAATTCCTACAAGACACAAGCAATAGCCAGTATCTGGAGCCTCCCAAGTTCTAGGAATTTCTTGGTTTTTGTTTGTTTGTTTTGTTGTTTTTTCGAAACAGGGTTTCTCTGTGTAGCCCTGGCTGTCCTGGAACTCACTCTGTAGACCAGGCTGGCCTCGAACTCAGAGATCCGCCTGCCTCTGCCTCCCGAGTGCTGGGATTAAAGGCGTGCCACCACTGCCCGGCACCTCCCAGGTTCTAACTCTCCTGTCTTCCAGCCCTGTTCCCTCTGCTTCAGTCCTACTGAGCCGCACATTCCCACACTACACTGATATTCTTTTGGACCTCCATGTCCCCCACAATCATTCTCTGTTGTGAACTTGTCTCATGGATAACCACATCTCCCTCTGCCCTCACGTCCAGATGCTTGAAGGCGTCTGTCACGTACCTCATTGTGATTTCACTGTTAGTATTGGTTTGTCTTTTGCTATCTTGACTGCTAGACTATGAACTTTTAAGACATTTCATGTAGCCCAGGCTGGCCCTGAAATTAGTAAGTAGCTCAGTGAGGCTGGCCTTGAGTTCTTGCATCCAGTGTTAGGAATGTATGTATGTACCACTGTATAGGCTTGGCCATTTATTTACACACACACACACACACACACACACACACACACACACACACACACGCATACACACACGCATACACACGCACACACACGCACACACACACACGCATACACACGCACACACATGCGTGCATGTTTTTTTGTTTTGTTGTTGTTTTGTTTAGTTTTGAGGCAAAGTTTCTCTGTGTAGCACTGGTTGTCCTGAAACTCTGTAGACAAGGCTGGCCTTAAACTCACAGAGATTGGCCTGCCTCTGCTGCCCAAGTGCTGGGATTAAAATCATGTGCCACCACCACCCAGCTAAACATATTTTTAGATTACATTTCTTTCTGTCTCAGTCAGGGGACATCTTGTGAAGTTGGTTCCCTTGTTATCCCAGGGAGAGAAGTCAGGTTGCTAGCCTGGCTGTAGGCATCTTTACCCATGAGACCATCTCCATGACCCTTGCTGGCCTGGCTGTAGGCACCTTTACCCAGGGCACCATCTCCATGGCCCTTGCTGGCCTGGCTGTAGGCACCTTTACCCAGGGCACCATCTCCATGGCCCTTGCTGGCCTGGCTGTAGGCACCTTTACCCAGGGGACCATCACCATGGCCCTTGCTGGCCTGGTTGTAGGCACCTTTACCCAGGGCACCATCTCCATGGCCCTTGCTGGCCTGGCTGTAGGCACCTTTACCCATGGGATCATCTCCATGGCCCTTGCTGGCCTGGCTGTAGGCACCTTTACCCATGGGACCATCACCATGGCCCTTGCTGGCCTGGCTGTAGGCACCTTTACCCATGGGACCATCACCTGGGCACGTATTTTCTAATTCTTATGCTATGCCAACCTTATCTTTCAGTTTGATCTTTTCTAAAATTAATTATATCTTTTTGGGGCAAGATCCAAGTGCTAGGATTACAGGTATAAGTCCCTATTGCTGGCTCATTTAGTTAGCTAATTAATTAGGTTTTTAAAATAAGTCAGGGTCCCCAAGCCAGACTGGCCTTGAACTTGCTTAGCAGCCTAGATTACCTTTAACCTCAGATCCTCCTGCCTCTGCCTGCTCAGTGCCAGCATTACAGGTGGTGTGAGAACTGAAGCCTAGGACTTCTTGCATGCTAGGCAAGCATTGTACCATTGAGCTTTGTTACTACATTGGTTTTCATTCGACTGAAAGTTTGGAAGTTAGAGAAGAGTTAAAGAAAGGAAATAATGAGAAAAGTCTCTCTCCTACTCCTGCCTCCAGCCCCACTGTCCAGACTCCTCCCTTCCTAGCAGCAGTCTATGCTATTCATTTCTTGTATTTCTAAAGATACTGAGCTAGACGATTCCTCATTTACACACAGATGATATTGGGTCTGTGCTCTGTCCTGTTCTCGCTTCACTGTGCAGTCTCTGTGAGCTCATTTTGTGGCATACCACAAACAGCTTCTTTAGTTTTTGTTTGTTTAAAGTGATTCAGTTTTCCATTGTGGATGTACCATATTTTACCCATTGACTGTTAATAGTTCAAGCTACTGTGAATATAAACAATACTGCAATGACTTACCTTCACAGAAGTGTTATTTCCCAGGTGTGTGAGTGGAAACAGACTCTGAGGGGTGAAGATGCCACATGAAGGGCAGGTGCAGTTTGACTACCTAAAACTGTAATCTGCAGATATCTTGTTTAGCTCTGCATCCTCACCATTGTGAAAAAGCCTAGAACAGAATGCACATTCAATTCGTGTGGGTATGTGTGCATATATGTATATATCTGTGTGTGTGTATGTACTGAAAAAAATATATATTGAAGCCGGGCAGTGGTGGCACACACCTTTAATCCCAGCACTTGGGAGGCAGAGGCAGGCAGATTTCTGAGTTCAAGGCCAGCCTGGTCTGCAGAGTGAGTTCCAGGACAGCCAGGGCTACACAGAGAAACCCTGTCTCAAAAAACCAAAAAAAAAAAAAAAAAGAAAGAAAGAAAGAAAAAGGGTCTCTTATAGCTTAGGCTCCCCTTGAACTTGATATATAGGTGAGGATGATGACCTTGAACTTCTGGTTTTCTTAGGGCCTCTATGTTCTGAGTGTTGGGAGTGTATCATCACATATTGTTTATATGTTACTAGGGATTAAGCTGGGCTTACTGCATGGTAGGCAAGTGGTCTACCAACTGGTTGACACCCTTGGCCTCATTCAGTGTGTGTGTATGTATGTATGTATGTATGTATGTATGTATGTATGTATGTATATATAAGTACATTACAATTTATGTATATGAATGCTCAATTTGCATGAATGTCTGTATAATGGAAGAGGGCATCAGAATCCATTGTAGATGGTTTCGAGCCACCATGTTGTTGCTGGGAATTGAACTCAGGACACCTGGAAGAGCAGCCAGTGCTCTTAACCACTAAGCCGTGTCTCCAGCCCTCCCACCTTCAGTATATTTTTAAATAAATAAATAAATAAATAAATAAATAAATAAATAAATAAATAAAGAAAGAAAGAAAGAAAGAAAGAAAGACAAGTAGGTTTTTATTTGGTTGTTTTTTTTTGTTTTTTTGGAGACAGAATGTTAGCATGTAGCTCCTGGTTGGCTTGCTTCAATTCACAGAGATGGGCTGGCCTCTGCCTTCTGAGTGCTGGGATTAAAGATGTGGGCTTGGCAAAAACAACTAGTTCTTTTAGCAGCAAGTTCTTTCCATCCAGTACTCAATTCAAAATAAATGATTCATGCCCAAACCAGATTCCATCATTATGTTGAGGCAAAACTTATTCCACCTTTATTATTTCAGTATTTCAAAACTAACCAAGAGTCTTCATCAGCTTTGTTGCAAAACAAGGTCACCTTTATTCCTTTTGTTTATAACTCAAACCTTTTTGTTTTTAACCTTCCTTTGTATGCTCTAACTGTAGTGACTTTGTGTCTCCATTCAGTATCTCAAAATCTCTTAATCCCCCTATTGCTTCTTCTGTCCTGTAACCCTAAGAACTCTGCATAGCCCGTAAACTCTTTCAGGGGCTTGTTTGTTGTTGTTGTTGTTGTTGTTGTTGTTGTTGTTGTTGTTGTTCTTCTTCTTCTTCTTCTTCTTCTTCTTCTTCTTCTTCTTCTTCTTCTTCTTCTTCTTCTTCTTCTTCTTCTTGTTTTGGTTTTAGACAGGGTTTCTCTGTGTAGCCCTGGCTGTCCTGGAACTCACTCTGTAGACCAGGCTGGCCTCGAACCCAGAAATCCACCTGCCTCCCAAGTGCTGGGATTAAAGGCGTGTGCCACCACTGCTCGGCTTTGTTTCTTCTTATAAATCATCTGCTTCTTTAAGGTTCATGATTTTTTACTTGTGTAACCTCTCCATGTATCTTTATTCATCTACAAAATAGGGACAGTGTTAGTGCTATAAAGAGTTAATGCGCTATAGATGTAAAGACTTGGTAAATATTAGTGTTGAGAAAGATAGTTCTTGGTGCTTCTACTCATCTTCAGCTAGATGCCAAGAAGGCAGACTCCTGGCTGGTTATCTCCAGGTTATTTCTCAGGGCCGTGGGGTTCTGTTAACATGCGGCTTTGGGAGATAAAAGTAATGTCTTCCTTCAGGACAAAGAACAAGTTTACTGTATTCCTTTCTATAGAATGGCAACCTTTCCAAGCTGTGTACCTTAGGCTCTGACTCCTTAGGGGAACATCATTCATCAGAGCTCTTTATCTACATGGTGCTTGGTGGGGAAGAACTGATGATAGAGCAGAAGCTGATCCTGTTTCCTTTGTCTTTGCTTTGTGGAGTCTTGTGTATTCTACAACATCTACTAAACCAGAACGGATTAACTAGTGACCTTATCAGTAGGGGAAAATCAAATACCAGACTGGAGCAGTGATTGCTTAGATTGCTACATGCATTATTTCTGTCCTTACTCGCTGTCACCAGGCACCCAGCACCATCAAGTTTATATCCAGAACATCAATTTCATGTTTTAAAAGAATTCTCTTGTGCTATAGGGAGAAATGAAACAAACTAGATAAAAGCAACTTCAAAACTCTTGCTAAATTGAAATTATTGACCACTTTAGTATCCAGTTCTAAATCATGGAGGCTTTTGTTTTCCTCAACACATGCTTTTTTGTATGTCTGTATATAGCTGTGAAGCTGCAATATATGGAAAAGAAAGTTGCGCAAAAATAGCTGAGCTTTAAATCCTGTTACATAATTGCTGGTTGACTTTGGCCACGCTAAAGTTCCGTTTTCTAATACTTGAAATAAGGAACCGAATTCACGATTTGGTTGAATCACTTGGTTGCTGTGGCATCGTCCAAGATGAATATACAAATGAATGACCAATTAAAGACTGCAATGGATCATCAACTAGTGGTCGGGATCGGGAGGCAGAGGCAGGTGGATCTCTGAGTTTGAGGCCAGCCTGCTTTACAAAGCTAGTTCAGGACAGAAAGGCCTACAAAGAGAAACCCTGTCTCGAAAAAAACAAAACCAACCAACAAACAACCAAACCGAACCGAACCGAACCGAACCGAACCGAACCAAACCAAAAAGATGCTCACCAACCAAGGAAACTCAACCAAAGCCGAAAGCCCAATAAACCACAACTCCCAGAAGGCTTTGAACCCGGATGCGTCATGCACCACTCTCAGAACTACATCTCCCAGAAGGCCCTGCAGCGCCCAACCGTCCGCTTCTCCCTCCTTGCTCCCCCTTTCCTCTCCCCCCCCCTCCCCGCAGCGCGGTGGCCGACGAGCTCCAGCGGTCGGCGGGGCGGGCGCACGCTGGAGGAGTGGAGGCGTAGGGGGGCGGGGGACCGCTCGCTTGCTCGCAAGATGGCGGACGAGGACGGGGAAGGGATTCACCCCTCAGCCCCGCACCGGAATGGAGGCGGCGGCGGGGGTTCTGGGCTTCACTGCGCCGGGAACGGTGGCGGGGGAGGCGGCGGCCCTCGGATCGTGCGCATTGTCAAGTCTGAATCCGGCTACGGCTTCAACGTGCGGGGCCAAGTGAGCGAGGGCGGGCAACTGCGGAGCATCAACGGGGAGCTGTACGCGCCGCTGCAGCATGTGAGCGCCGTGCTGCCCGGGGGAGCGGCCGACCGGGCTGGGGTGCGCAAGGGGGACCGCATCCTGGAGGTGTGAGTATCGCGGCCGCCACGCCCCGTCCTCCTACCCTTCGCCTGTCCTGGCCCCGCACCCTGTCACCCAGGCCGCACCTCTCTTAGCTCGCGAGCCTGCCGCGACCCTCACCCCCCCCCCCCCCCCCCCCCGGGCCTTCGCGGCCGGGCTTGGAGCCTCCTGCTTTCCTGGCGTCTCCAGTTTGTGCTTTTGCCCCACCATCCCAGAGCTCTCCCCGCTGTCCCCGTGCCTTTGGCTGCTCCCAAGCCGTTTGACTTCTCCTTCACAGCATGCCACTTTCTGCCCCTTACTGAGGGAGTCTCGTTTTCGACCTAGCCAGCACTGTGTCCTCCCCAACTTTTCATCTTTAGCATCGTAGTTTCCTGGTCTCTGCCACTCCCCTTAGACCTTGTGGACTGTCCCTTCTGCCCTCTAGGGGACCTGTGGTCAGCTCATTTTCCTCTGGAAGCATCCTTTCTCCCCACCTTAACCCTCCACCCCCCTTTCCTTCGTTGCTCCCCGTTATGATAAAGCACGCCGACATTTTTGTGTCCACCACTTGGCCTTCTCTCCTCTCTTCTTTGTAGTCGTACCATCTCGAGTATACCTTATCATCACATACGGTTTTGGGGGGGAGGGGTTGCAACCTGATTTTCAAGCTGGTTTCTCCGTGGCCACATTGCTTTTGAGTACACCCTTTTTTGACTCCCCGAGTTCCCACGTGCACCACTCCTCACACCTTGGAGTTCTGTTTAATAGTGCAATCGCCTTAGGTCTTTGCTCTCTCTGTTTTCCTCCTGCTCTGTGCTGTTGCAATCCTACATTTTATCTTATTTGTTCCTCTACGTAGCTTTCCCTTCTCTTTTTAAGGCCCCTTCTGCTGTTGCAACCCACCTTCTGCTGCAATCTTCCTTCATCGAACTTGTTCGGGCTCACTTGTCACCACCACATCCCTTAAAGCTCCAGGGATGTTATCTTGTCTTGGCAGTTTGAACGCAGACCTCCACTGCCCTAAGCTGTGTGGTTGTGAATTTGTACTTTGTCCTAAATTTGTATAGTGGTTGTTGGTTGACTTGTTGGTGCTTCATGTTCCCATTGTCTCCCTTTTCCTTCAGTCCTGGATTTCTCTCCTTACTGCATCTGCACTGTACCCCCCCAACCCCTCAGGCTCTCTCCTTCCGGGATGGGATTTACCCACATAAGTCTTTCTTCTTTTTAAACATTTCATTTAAATTGTAAGTTCCAGAGCTGCCTGTTCTTCATCATGTAAGACCCTCCTTACCTTTTTTTTCCCCCCATTTTTGTGCCCATTATTACTCTTTCTCTGTTTCCTCATCGTTTCCACTTCAGGAAAGAGTAACTCACTAACGCATGTGTCTGGAGAGCGTGTACATTTCTTCTGACCTTGCTGCAAAGAGATACTTGTGGGAGTTTTTGTTTTGTTTTTAATTACTATATTATAGACTATTTTCTAATATTTTCTGGTAGTATATTTTTAGTCTTTGTGGGTAGCATTAAGATACTGAATGTAATAATGACTTTGATGCCTTCTAACTGGGTTCCTAGGTATTTTTTAGAGAACCCAAAAGTTGTGGCTGATGGTTTCTTCTGATAGAAACTTTTTTTTTTTTTTAAATTTTATTTATTTATTTATTATATGTAAGTACACTGTAGCTGTCTTCAGACACCCCAGAAGAGGGCATCAGATTTCATTACGGATGGTTGTGAGCCACCATGTGGTTGCTGGGATTTGAACTCATGACCTTCGGAAGAGCAGTCGGAGCTCTTAACCGCTGAGCCATCTCTCCAGCCCCCTGATAGAAACTTTTAGAATTGTCATTTTGCTTTCCCTTTGGAAATTAACTTTGATTTAGCTATTTATTTTTAGCTTTAAGATAAATGAAGTTATAAGTGTATTAAAGCCCTAGGTCATTTGCTGTATTGGATCCAAATCGATGAGATTACAGCTAATAATCGTCTGCCATGAGAGTTTGAGCTCTTTACTCTTATTATAGTCTGCAGCAGAAACCCCAGCTGTGAACTAGTCGTTGTAAAGAAGATCTCAGTGACCCTGTGAATCCCTATAAGAGACCAGGAGCCAAGGAAGTAGAAGCTAATGTTTTTGGTACTGTCCTTGGTGGTGAGAGGAATTTTTGTAATTTTTGGTGGCACGGGAAAAGAAATACTGCCTAGACAATTCTTTCTGGAAGGTTGGTGATGATAAAAAAAATCTTCATGGTATTCATTTTGTACCCTTTGAGCTTTTCATATTCTGATTCAAAATTCTTTTTCAAAATTCAAAATTCTTTGAAACTGTGGTACCACTGTACAAGTAATAGAAGTAACTAACAATTCTAAGCTAGTTTATAACTTCTGAGGCTTCTGTATAACTCCCCAGCTCCCCCATTTTCCTAGACTTTTCAAGTAAGAGGAAAAAAAAAATCAGCTACTAACTTTAGGGATTTATTTATATATTTGAGGCAGAATCTCATGTAGCCCAGGCTGGCCTCCAACTCTGTATGTAGTTTAGAAAGACCTTGAGCTTCTGGTCATCCTACCTCTACCTGCTGAGTGCTAGGATTACAGGTCTATGCCACTTTGTTGGATTTGTGTTGTGCTGAGGATGGAACCCAGGGATTTAGACTTCATGCTTGCTAGGCAAGCATTCTACTGACTCAGCTACAATTCCCAGCCTCCTGAGCTTTTCGATTTGCCTTACCCAAGTTCTTAGTTAATCTTTCAGTTGTCCCAGGAAAGCTTTTCATGTTGAAAAGTGATGGGGTCTGAGTTAGGGATAGGTTGATTACTACTGCATAGCTTTATTATTGTGCACCAAGTCACAGGCAGGTGTCTGGGCCTTGATAATTGGGGTGTGAGAGTTCTCCCTGGTTGTTTTTTTTTTTTTTTTTTTTTTGGCTTTTTGAGACAGGGTTTCTCTGTGTAGCCCTGGCTGTCCTGGAACTCACTCTGTAGACCAGGCTGGCCTTGAACTCAGAAATCTGCCTGCCTCTGCCTCCCAAGTGCTGGGATTAAAGGTGTGCGCCACCACTGCCCTGCTGAGTTCATCCTGTTTTAAACTCTTTCCCTATGTGCAGATAGCTTTTACTCCCGTTGTCATGTTGCAGTTGTTTGGACAACTGGTAGAAGTGTGAAAGATAGCAGATTTAAGTGGATCTAGGCTTGAACATCAGCAAGAGGAGCCATTTCTTTGTGTTGCTCTTAGAGTCTGCTCACCAAGGCTCATTGAATCCTGGGATAATTGTTAAACTCAACTGGAACCAGTATTGGCTCCTTTTCTCCTTTTTCCTTTTGAGGCTGGCTAGAGTCATGTTGCAGGGCTTGGTACCGCAGGATGAAGCAGCCCTCTGGGCTCCACATTTACTACAGATGGAAAGTTTCTTGTCTAACGCCGTTAGTCTCCACCTTGTCATTTTTCCCAGTGTAATGTGTACTGCATCCCTTCCCCTTGATGTGCATGTACCTTGAGGCCAGAGTATGAAAGATGCTTTCAACAAATAGAACCAAAATAAATATATCTTTGCACTGATTATATGGTATGTGAAATAACTGACTTTAGGTTAATCTCTATAAGGTTAAAGTAGGTCTGAGGACACTTGATTTTGGAAGAGTTGCTGTGTGCAGCGGGTTATGGAGCCGCCTACAGTTTTTGAGATTGTGTTTGTGGACCTTTTTTGACTTGATCCTGAGATCTTTGCGTGCGTGCGTGTGTGTGTGTGTGTGTACACGTACAGGACACACTTTGAGGAGTTAGTTCTCTAAGTTAGGGCAGATTCTCCTGTTTCTGCCTTCTCCTCTCTCCCCATAGGGGTGGCTGGGGTTAAAGATGTCTCCTCCAGTGCATCCAGCTTTTAGGAGGTTCCAGGAGTGGAACTCAGGTGGTCAGCTTGCACAAGCAGCCACTTTTACCTTCCAAACCTGCTCTGGAAAGTGTGAATTTCAAACACACACCCTTAAAGCTTGACTTGTAAGCATTCAAAATCATGATGTATATATGCTAGTCACACGGTCTGTGATTCCCTTCTTAGTAGCTACCTGATAATATACCTATCAGCTTTCCTTGGTAAGGTTAAAACATAAGATAAATTATATTGTGCAGTTTATTGAGGGTCATTTTTTGTTTAATTTTCATGTGAATTAAAAAATTTTTTTTTAATTTAACAAAGAGTTTGATAATGATTTTTACAGCTGAGTGAGTCATGAGCCATTGAGTATCTTCTTAAGGACCTTTATAAAAGGATTGACTGATTTTTTTCCTTTGGCTCAGATTTTCCACGTAGACTTAGATAATAATGCTTGAAGTGATTGTTGAGCAAAGGGAATGCTTACAGCAAGGACCTCACACTTGGTGCGCGTGAGAATCACTCGGGGCCTAGCCAGAGACACAGGTCTGCGGCTACACTCTGAAACGGCTGTGACTCAGTGGGTCTGGCATAAGACTGGAAATGTAAGTCACGTGCTAAGCCGCATTCCCAGAACAACATGATAGTTATGGACTATTCTAGATTGCTCTCGGCTCATTGTGCTTTATCATTATGGTTATACTGGGAGCCACTAGCTAGGACTTTGCTGACACATAGTGACTTATTAAGCTCCTGAATTCCAAACTAAGGGGAAGACAGTTCCTCACCAAGTATTCTGTCCAATCGTACCTACTTGAGTGGATTTCGCTGTTGTCATGCAGCAAAGGTGTACAGTTAAGAGACAAATGATGATAATCGTGTCATCTCGCAGTGTCTGTGGTGTGTTACAGTTTGCAGTGCAATATGTATTCATTTGAACTTCAGGACAGCCTCCTGGATGGAAAGGTTTAAAGCTCCTCGGGGCAGGGACTGTGTTAACGGTTATGTTTATTGAGTCCCTAACCAAATATGTAGTGGAACCTTGGTTTTCTTCAGTGAATGCTTGTATACAGTGGACAGGAATAAAACTATCCCTGTAAGCTGGGCAGTGGTGGCGCATGCCTTTAATCCCAGCACTTGGGAGGCAGAGGCAGGTGGATTTCTGAGTTCGAGGCCAGCCTGGTCTACAGAGTGAGTTCCAGGACAGCCAGAGCTACACAGAGAAACTCTGTCTCAAAAAAACCCAACCCCCCCCCCCCCAAAAAAAAAAAAAACCCTATCCCTGTGTTGTAAGAAGATTCTGCATGGAGTGACAACCAGAATTAAATCCAGGTCTCAGGATGCTTTCTCAGTTAAAAAGTTTGTTTTGGTTGTTGACTGTTGATAGTCAACTTTTATTTATTATTTAGAAGTTTCACACCTGTATCTTGATCATATTTACCCCAGCTCCTCCTTCCAACTCCCCTTAGGATCCCCTCCTGCCACCCCCATGATATCTCCTTCCCAACTTCATGTCCTCTTCTGTAACTAATTTTTTTTTTTTTTTTAAAGATTTATTTATTTATTATATGTAAGTACACTGTAGCTGTGTTCAGACACACCAGAAGAGGGCATCAGATCTCATTACGGATGGCTGTGAGCCACCATGTGGTTGCTGGGATTTGAACTCAGGACCTTTGGAAGAGCAGTCAGTGCTCTTAACCACTGAGCCATCTCTCCAGCCCCTCTTCTGTAACTAATTAATTAGATAATTTTTAACCCACTCAGTCCAGTTAGTGCTGTTCATATGGGCATGGATGTAGGTCATTCACTGGGGCACGGGGAACCTCCCAGAGGCCATACTTTTCAAGAAGAGTAACTTCCATCCCCAGCGCAGCCATTAACTGCCAATAGCCCCACAGCCTAGGGTGGGGTCCTGGATAGTCAGCAATTTTTTTTTTTTTTTTGGTTTTTTGAAACAGGGTTTCTCTGTATAGCCCTGGCTGTCCTGGAACTCACTCTGTAGACCAGGCTGGCCTTGAACTCAGAAATCTGCCTGCCTCTGCCTCCCAAGTGCTGGGATTAAAGGCGTGAGCCACCACTGCCCAGCAGTCAGCTATTCTTCATGATAACTATTTATTTAAAATCAAGTTATGTTCCTATAAATGAATCGCAACTAAACTTTGTTTCTATTTGTGACATGTGATTCACATTTTTTATTTATCCTTTATCTCATGTTAATTTGGATCAGAGGCTGGGGTCTAAAGAAAACTTTCTTTGCTCCTATATTATTGCTGATTTTTCTCTATTGCCAGCAAAGTCATTCTTGTTACTTAAAAATACTTTTAGTCTCATGTTATAAGGATACAAACAAATAATAATAAACTTGAAAACCACATTACCTTCCCTCAGAAGTCATTTTTATGGGTTGCTGTGGCTAGTAAAGTCATGGTGCATGCCTTTACTCCTGGCACTTGGGAGGCTAAGGCAGGCTGATCTCTGTGAGTTCAAGGCCAGCCTGGTGTAAATAGTGAGATCCAGGCAAGCCAGGGCTATATAGAGGGACTCAGGCTAAACCCCCTTTACCCTTCTACCCCATCCCCCAAAAGAAAGACTGATTAGTTGCATAAGGGCTAGTCTTGAATTTGTGGTAGACAATTGTCTTTCAGCCACTACTAGTTTATTAGTTAATTTGTTTTATGTGAGGGCTTGTTATCATTCACTTACTGATAAGTATTTTAGAAGCTAAGTCTCAGTGGGAATAATTCTTATGAAATGCCAGATAAGCAGAGAGATTTAGCTGACTTTGGATTTTTTGTTTTTGTTTTTTTTTGAGACAGGGTTTTTCTACATGTAGCCTGGGCTGTCCTGGAACTTCCTCTATAAATGAGGCTGGCCTTGAACTCAGAGATTAAAGGTGTGTGTCACCATTCCCAACTGAGATTTCACTGACAAACAAAGACTTTATGATCACAACAAAGTGCTTTAAGAACAAAATCCATGATGAGTTTATTCAGTGGAGATGACATCACTGACAAAGGCTACTGTGGAATTTAGAGCCAGGTTTAACTGGCAAAAAACCAATCCTTAGGCAGTGTTAAAAGCTTTCCAAAAACCCAGCCTGATGGTAGTGGCACACACCTTTCATCCCAGTACTGAGGAGGCAAAGGTAGGGGGAGGATTCTCTGTGAGTTCGAGGCCAGCCTGGTCTCCAGAGTAAGTTACAGGACAGCCAGGGCTACACAGAGAAACCCTGTCTCAAAAAACCAACCACCAACCAACCAGCCAACCAACCAACCAACCAACCAACCAACCCTTTTGAAAAACCTTCAGGAAAGTTTGTATTTCTAGCGCTCAGGAGGCTGAGGTAAGTGGATCTTGAGTTTTAGACCAGCCTGTGCTACACACAGAGATCCTATCTCAAAAACAAAACAACCAAAAAATAACCCCACCCCCTAAAATAAAACAGAAAGCCAAAATTGTGATACCTTTTATATTACAGCTCAGTATACACACAAACCAGCATCCAATGCCACCAAAGCAAACCACAAAACTGTTCACTGTCTTTTTTTTTTTTTTTTTGGTACAGTAGCCAAGTTTTTCTTTTTTAAAAAAGCAATGTCTTTTAAAATTTCTATTTATTAGTAGTGTGTGTATGTATGAATGCACACATATATGCCTGCATGTACACGTGTACTGCAGCATGTGTGTGGAGGGCAGAATATAACTTTGTAGAGTCCATATTCTCTCTCTCCACCTTTGTGTGGGTTTGGGGCTAGAACTAAGGGCTGACTTTCCAGGCATGGACCATATCCACACTCTGAAAACACTGATTTGTTCATCCTGAGGATGCTAGGTCTTATGGGTGCTAGGCAGGTTATTCTACCACTCGTGAGTTTATCTGCAGCCCGAAACACAGTGATTTAGCTATCACCCCACCTCCCCACCCATCGTTACTTTGTATGGACTGGTTTCATTTACTCTTAGGCACAAACTATGTCAGGTTCCGTATGCCTGGCTGTAAGCCCTTGAGAAACTTGCTCTGAGTTGGTGAGGTACTAGAAGTTTACTCTGTAAAAATTGCAAAATGAAGTAATGGAGGTTGTCTTAGGGTTTCTGTGAGCAGACACCATGACCAAGGCAACTCTTACAAGGACAGCATTACTCAGGGCTGGCTTACAGTGTTAGAGGTTCAGTTCATCATCATGGCAGGAAGCATGGCAGCATCCAGGCAGGCATGGCGCCGGAGGAGCTGAGAGTTCATCTAGTTCCAAAGGCAAACAGGAGAAGACTGAATCTCTCAGGCAACTAGGAGGACTATCTCAAAGCCCACCCCAATAGTGACTTCCCCCCATAATGCCACACCTACTCTAACACGGTCACACTCCTAATAGTGTTACTCCCTGAGCCAGGCATACTCAAATCACCACAGAGGTGAATGAGGAACGGTTGGAATTTAAAGAGTAGATTTACTTAAGTTTTGGCACTTCACAGAAATATATTTTTTTTATATAATTAAAAAAAAAAGTGTATTGTGACGTGTGACAGTGAGTGCGCGTGCCCACGTGAGTGTAGGTCAGAGGACAGTTTTCAGGAGTAAATTCTCTCCTCCTTCCGTGGCTTCCTGGGATTGAACTTGGGGTGTTAGGCTTTCAAGGCAACTGCTTTTTCCCAGAGTTCCCCCTGGCTCCTACATAAAGCATTTATGAGATTGAAGGACAAGTATTTCAGGAGTAGAGAAAGAGGAAGGGTTTCATAGGCTGAGGGCCTGACCAAAGGGAGGAAGATGCGGAAGTTCTAGGGTAGCTGTTGGAGCATAGAAGCTGGGAAGGGTGGGTAAATGAGATACACAGCGGCTTTGAAAGCTGCGCCAGCAGGTCTGGAATTTTTTCCCCCTAAGACAGGGTTTCTCTCTGTAGCCCTAGTAGTCCTAGAACTCGCTCTGTAGGCGTAGGGATCTGCCTGCCTATGCTGGGATTAAAGGCAGGTGCCACCACCGCCTGGCTAACAAGTCTGGGTTTTGTTCTTATGTGCTAGGAATATAGTTGTGTATATATTTGTACCCATACAAATTTTGGTTTTATTTTGTTGAGTACATTTCCAAGGTTGAAGTGGAAAAATCGGTATTAGATTGAAAGACCATTTTTTTCCTCCTTTGACTGTCTTCTACTGTGTGAAGAAGGGAGCTGAGAGCAAGGTTGCTCTGACACCCAGTGCTAGGAGCAGCTGATGAGAAGCCGCCTTTCATTTGTCCCTGCACTTTGCCCATAGTCCTAGCCAGCTTCTGGCATGTCTGCTCCTGTCACCTTGTGTTGTAAATGACTGTGCTGTGCTTATCACTGTGTTTATAGCATTTTGTCCTCAAGTGTCCCAGTGCCCTAACCATGATGCCTTGTTCTAGATACACTTTGTGTCTCTGATTGGAAAGTGCCACCTTGAATTTAAATCTTTTCTGTTGGTGGTGCTGAGGGCTTCTTTCACACAGCACCTGAGTTCAGTTCTCAGTACCCACAGTACAGCTCACAACCACCTGTAACTCCAGCGCCCGGGATCTAATACCCACTTCTGACCACCTATACTGCCTCTCACGTGTGTGAGTGCAGAGACACACATTTACACGTACATAAAAACAATCTTAAATTTTTTGTTTTGGTATTATAGCTTGTTGGGAGTTGAGGTGACTAAAGTACTAAGGTGTGTACCTGAAGTCTGTCTTCAGCATGAAAAGGTGAATTTTCGCTGTGTCAGGAATGTGAGGAACGCTGCAGTTTTGTGAGATGCTGTTAGTTAGATGTCAGGTAGCATGTGTGTCATCTTGTACTCACTGGGATTACCAGCGAACTTCTGTTGTGAAAATGTTCCATTTGGCCGGGCAGTAGTGGCGCACGCCTTTAATCCCAGCACTTGGGAGGCAGAGGCAGGTGGATTTCTGAGTTCAAGGCCAGCCTGGTCTACAGAGTGAGTTCCAGGACAGCCAGGGCTACACAGAGAAACCCTGTCTCAAACCAAAAAAAAAAAAAAGAAAAAGAAAATGTTCCATTTTTTTGTGACAGTAGCCCAGGCTGGCCTCTAACTCACTACTTAGCTGAAGCTGACCTTGAACTAACTAACTAACTAATTAACTAATTAACTTTCTTTCTCCCTTCACCCCCCCTCTGTTTTTCAAGACAGGGTTTCTCTGTATAGCCCTGGCTGTCCTGGAACTTTGTAGACCAGGCTGGCCTCGAACTCAAAGAGGTGTGGGCCAACACACTGGGCTGGTTTTGAAGTCTTGATTCTTCTACTTGTATCCCAATGTATCACCACATCCAGCTTGGTTTTATTAGGTTGCCCAAGCTGACATCAAACTTGCTGTGTAGCCAGGTTGACAGTCCTTGATGTTCTCCCATTTCCATCGAGTGTTGGGATTCAGGCATGGAGAAACATCTTTTAAAAAAAATGTTTTGTTTTGCTTAAGCTATCTGAAGCTTTTGTTTTGTTTTGTGCTAGGGTTAAACCCAGGGTCTGTGAATGTTAAAATACTCAAATTCTATTGAGCTATACCCCTAACATTATCCAAAATGTGATATATGTGTGTGTCAGACCTCAGATCAAGACCCCCCCCAAAAAAACCCCCAAAACTATGTATGCTATGGATTCAATACCCAAGTGATTTGCTTACTAACAGCCATCGGAGGGAGTTATCTGCTTATTGGTATTCTTCAGCTGCTTTCAGGATGGTTATTACAGAACTGCTCAATGAAAATAATAAGGAAATTGGTCCTTCCTTAATACAGCAGAAGTTTAGTAAGTCTGTGTGTCTGTTTAGGTTTAGTTATATACTGTTTTTTAGAATTGAGAGGCAGACTGAGTATTTGGAGATTGTGGAAGATGTGATAGTCTCAGAAAGTTTGGAAATGCACCTTTGCTTCTTTTGCTAGTTTACTTATCTTCAAAATGTGCAAGGTGTTTGTCTACAGAATATACTATGAGGGTTATACTATATTTATATTAAAAGATGCTATTTAATTATAAGAGCAATAAGCTCTTAGGGCTGGAGAGATGGTTCAGTGGTTAAGAACACTTGCTGCTCTTACAGAAGATGCAGGTTCAGTTCCTAGAACCCACATTGCAGGGACTCAAAATCATCTGTAACTCAAGCTCCAGAGGATTGATCCATTGACACCTTCTAGATCTTGTGGAGACACACACACACACACACACACACACACACGCACACACACGCACACACACGCACACACGCGCACACACGTGCAAGCATAAACAGATCCTCAGGTTGAGTGAGGTGGCACAGTCCATTAATTCTGGCACTCAGGAGCAGAGGCAGGTGGATTTTTATGAGTTTTAGGCCAGCCTGTTCTACAGAGCAAGTTCTAGGACATCCAGGGCTACAGAGAGAGACCCTGTCTCAAAACAAACAAAAAAAGAGCAATAAGCCTTCATACTGCTGAGCCACATTGACAGCCCTGGAATTGTGTATTCTAGCAGGAGTGAGATGAAGGAGATGGTTTTATTGTTGATAAGAAAGTCATGCTGGCTTCATAGGCAGTTTCCGAACTTTTTTTTCTAGCTTGATTATATTTTTATAGTCTGAAAAATATCTGAAAGTACTATAGTATCATACTTACTTTCCTGAATGACAAATATGATTCACCTTCCAGATCTATGTCCTGTATTTGTAAACTGACTGCCTTGTAATTACAGACTTAGGAACTTTTCATTGTTTCCCAAGCAATAACCCCTGTGTTCTGGCTGGAGGTGTTAGGTTGGGGAACAGGGGAGCTTTCTGTACTTCCTTGCCTCAGGCACCCTCCCTCCCCCCCAGCATGACGGCGTCAGGGGCTGACCCATACACAGTCAGCTTTGCCAGGGCCAGTTTTTACTATTACGAAAACTCTTTTTTAGTGTCAATTTTCTGAATGGAAATATTTGGTTTTGTTTTGTATCTAGAGACAGGGCCTCTCTGTGTAGTTCTAGTCTTGGAACTTACTATATAGACCAAGTTGGCCTTGAACTCATAGAAATCTGCCTGCCTCTGCCCTCTGGAGTGCTGGGATTAGAGGCGTGTGCCACCATACCTGGCTGGAAATGCTTTAAAAGAATTGGTAAAGGCTGGAGAGATGGTTCAGTAGTTAAGAGCACTGGCTACTCTTGCAGAGGACCCTGCACCCACATGGTGGCTTAAAATTGTCTAACTCAGGTTCCAGGGGATTAAACATCCTCTTCTAGCCTCTATGATACCAAGTCTGCAAGTGGTATACATACATGTAGGCAAAGTATCCATACAATTAAATTAAAATTAAAAAAATAAAAATGTTGATAAGGGCAGAAGAGATCCATCAGTGATTAAGAGCATTTGCTTTGTAATCAGAGAACTAGGGTTTATATCTTAAGCAAAGTGTCCTATAAAAGCTGTAACTCCAGCCTCTAGGATTGTTACACACACACACACCTCTGTACACAAACAAAAAATTGATACATCCAGTTGTAGTCATATACCCAACACTTAAGGGTTGTCTTAGTTTCAGAAATTGACAAATAGCATCAGTGTTGGATAGTTTATAGGTTTTGACAAATAGCGTTGTGCACCCGTTGTAAAAGCTGCTGTGTGAGTGCTAGGAACTAAACCTGTGTTCTCTGTAAGATCAGGCAGTGCTCCAGCCCCAGTAGCACATTCTTTTGATAGCTGAATTAATACTTAATTATACGGATGTTCCAGAGTTTGCTAATTCATCCAATGATTGAAGAACATCCTGGTTACTTCTAGTTTGGGACAATTATGAATAAAGATGCTTTAAGCATCTGTGTACAGGTTTTAGTGTGGATATGACTTTTTCTCTTCATCTGGCTCAGCACATGGGAACATGGTTGATGGATTGGGTGGTAAAACTATATAAAAGTTGTCAGCTTGCCTTTCAAAGCCACTTTCTAGTGCCATGAAAAGACACCATGGTCAAGGCAGCTCTTTTCTTTTCTTTTTCTTTTTTTTTTTTTTGAGACAGGGTTTCTCTTGTGTAGCCCTGGCTGTCCTGGAACTCACTCTGTAGACCAGGCTGGCCTCAAACTCAGAAATCCACCTGCCTCTGCCTCCCAAGTGCTGGGATTAAAGGCATGTGCCACCACTGCCCGGCCCAAGGCAACTCTTATAAAAAAATATTTAACTGGGGGCTTGCTTATGGTTTCAGAGGTTCAGTCCATTATCATCATGGCAGGGAGCATGGTGGCAGGCAGGCAGACATGGTGCTGGAGAGGTAGCGGAGAGCTTTACATCCTGATCCTCAGGCAACAGGGAGGGAGGGAGGGGGCAGTGGGAACAGACAGATACTGGTCCTAGCAGCCCACTCCTAGTGGCACACCTATTCCAAGCAGGCCGCATCTCAGTCCTCATGGGACAGATGGTCAGCCAGGGATTAAGTGTACAAATATGTGAACCTCTGGGGGGGCTGTTCTCATTCAAACCCCCACACAAAAAGGGACATTTGTGTTTGTCCCACATCTTCACTGGTATTTGGTATTTGACATGGTAAGTTTGGATTTTAGCCATGTTTAATGGCCGTGCTATTGTTTTGATTTTGAATTCCTCCATGATGAATGTTGGCTTTCATTTCGTCTATTTATTTGCCATCTGCACATCTTCAGTGAGATGTCTGTCCAGATCTCTTGCCC
Source organism: Uromys caudimaculatus (assembly GCA_028551405.1). NCBI lineage: Eukaryota > Metazoa > Chordata > Mammalia > Rodentia > Muridae > Uromys > Uromys caudimaculatus. The sequence continues at coordinate 69,607,443 of CM052704.1, read as the reverse complement.
ATTTTTAATTTGGGCCAGGGAGAAGGCTCAACTGATAAAGGTACTTACCCCCAAGCCCAGGAACCTTAGTTTGATCCCTGGAGCTTACATGGTGGGAGGAGAGAACTGATTCCCAAAAGTAATCCCTTGACTTTATGTGCACCCAGTGTCATGTCCCCTCCACCCCCCATAAGTAATACTCATGATAAATTGGGTTGTTGTGTTTTAAGAGTTTGCCATGTATTTAGATATAGATACTTTATTGGATACATGTGTTTGTAAATGTTTTCATTCTCTGTCTTTTTATAGAGACTTTTTAAATTTAGGTAAAGTTTAGCTTGCTAGTTTTTTTCCCATTCATGGACCATGTCTTTAATATTGTATCTAAAATCTCATTTTCATACACCAAATCACGTAGACTTTTCTACTCTGTTCTTTTTAGAAGTTTTATATTTTTTTGGAGACAGGGCCTCAGTATGTATCAGATGATGGTCTTGAACTTGTTATGTAGCCCAGGCTAGCCTTGAATTCTTGTCCTGCCATCTCAGCTTCCTAATTGTAGGATTCTGTCAGAGTTTCCTCCTTGCAACTAAATTTTCTTTCTTTCTTTCTTCCTTTCTTCCTTTCTTTCTTTCTGTCTGTCTTTTTTTTTTTTTTTTTTTTTTTTGAGACAGGGTTTCTCTGTGTAGTCCTGGCTGTCCTGGAACTCACTCTGTAGCCCAGGCTGGCCTTGAACTCAGAAATCCACCTGCCTCTGCCTCCCAAGTGCTGGGATTAAAGGCGTGCGCCACCACTGCCCGGCTTCTTTCTCTCTCTCTCTCTCTCTCTCTCTCTCTCTCTCTCTCTGAGACAGGGTTTCTCTGTGTGTAGTCCTTGCTGTTCTGGAACTCACTCTGTAAACTAGGCTGGCCTCAAACTCAGAGATTCGTCTGCCTCTGCCTGCTGAGTGCTGGGATAAAGGCGTGCGCCACCATGCCTAGCCCTAAATTTTCAACTTAACAATACTTGCTTAATTAATTAATTAACTAACTAGCTAAGTAACTAACTTATTTTGAGCAGTACTGGGGATCCAAATCCAGGGCATTGATAGGCAGGCACTCTGCCGTTGACGCATAGCCTTGATCTATATAAAGTACACTTTTTCAGAAACTTGTGCGTGCATGTTCAAGTGTGCGTGTGAAGCTAGAGGACAGCTTTGAGTGTCGGCTTCAGAAACGCTGTCTGTAACTTGGGAAAGGTGGCTACATGGTTAAAGCTCTTGCCATAAAAGCAAGAGGACTAGAGTTCAGATCCTCAGAATCCATATAAATGCCACATGAGTATAAGGGCTCACCAGTAATCACTGCTGTGGAAAGGAGAGGCAGAGAGTACCTGAGCAAGTTAGCTAGTCAGACTAGCATAGTGGTGAGTTCTGGGTTTGCCTGAAAAACTGTGTCAAAAAGAAAAGGTGGATATCTAGTAAGGAAGATTCTTGACATCAACCTGGGGCCTCCACATGCACGTGCATACATACTTGAGCGTGCACGCGCGTGCGTGTGTGCGCACGCGCGCACATACACACACACACACACACACACACACACACACACACACACACACACACACACACACACACACACACACGCTCTCACACTGATGTCCATTTCCTTGGAGACCTGTTTTCTCATTGCCCTGAAGCTTTTCAATTGGTCTGGACGGGCTAGCCAGCAAACCCCACACAGCTCTTCCTGTTTCTATCTCCAGATAGTTCTGTACTGACATGTTTGGATACACACACACACACACACACACACACACACATACACATACACATACACACATACATACATATATGGATTATATACACACACACACACACACACATATACACACATACACACACATACATATATACACAGAGTCTCATGCTGCAGTGCTTGCTGATCTGGAACTCACTGTGTAGACCAAGCTAGGCTTGAACCCACAGAAATTCACCTGCTTCTGCCTCCTGAGTGCTAAAATTAAAATTAAAAGCATGTACCATAGCATACCTGGCACGCCAGGCTTTACTTATTTTCTTTCTCTCTTTCTCTCTCTTTCTCTCTTTTCCTCCCTCCCTCCCTCCCTCCCTCTTTCTTTCTTTCTTTCTTTCTTTCTTTCTTTCTTTCTTTCTTTCTTTCTTTCTTTCTTTCTTTCTTTCTTTCTTTCTTTCTTTCGTTTAGTGTGGGTTTTGGGAATCTAACTCAGATCTTCATGCTTATGAGACAAGTACTTTACTGACCAAGATAATTCCAGGGCATTAGTTCATTAACAAAAAAAAAAAATAATAAAAAACAAAAAATAGCAACACTGTCTCCATCCTCCATCACTGGAACTATAGACACTTGCAGTCTTGCAGCTGTGCCTGGCTTTTTACATGGATGCTGGGATTTGAACACAGCTCTTTATGCTTACATAGCAAGGGCTTTTACCCACCGAGCCTTCTTCTCAGTGTCCTTGTCACTCTTTAAAATGTAGGCTCTTCTTGTGGCACATTGCCATTGTGTTTCACTGTATGAAGTTGGAAAGCATCTGACTGCTTACAGTCGCATGAGTTTATTGGCTGTGTTTAAAGGATTGCTTCTGAGGACTAATTGCCATTTAGTCACTCGTGCATGTCACAAGGGGTCACATGGTATTGTGCTTGTGGTGTAGAAATGGCTCCTTTCCCTGGTTTATACAGAAGTTTGCTTTGTTATGTTTTTGTCCAAACCTTGTTTCATTATGTCCAGCTTCCTTCAGAAGCAGGGTATAAATCCTGACCAGAACTTTTCTCCTGCTTCTGGAAGTGTTTATATTAGCTTTGTAATTTCCTCAGCTGGCTAACTTTAGTTGTACTATTTGAAGCTACTTCAGTTAGCTAGCTAAAAGTATCTCCGTTGGAGTGAAACATTGATCTCAGAGTAAAAATGAGGCTTTCTTTAAAATTACCAAATGCATCTTTACAATGCTAAAAACATCCAGGTAATTTGAATATCACTTAGATTCCCAAATAGACAAAATTATGTATTTTATTATAAAGCATTTTCTTATGGAAAATTTCAAACATGGAGAAGTTGAAAGGATTATAAAGTGAGTACCTGTAGGCTTAGCATCTTTAAAAAATGTACGTATTTTTTCACAATTATATTAAAGTATGTGTGTGTATGTAGATGTGTGTGTAGGTGGTATTTATGTACATGTACACCATGCACACAGGTGTTCAAGGAAGCCAAAAGAGGGCATTGGATTCCCAGGAGCTGGAGCCACAGGCATGTGAGCGGATGGGTGTGGGTGCTGGGAACTGAACTCAGGTCCTCTGCCAGAGCAGTGCTGCTCCTAACTGCTGAGCTGTTACTTCTCTCCAGCCTCTGTACTTACCTCCTGATTCTATAGCTAACATTCAGTGTTACTTCTTTAGTCACGCATTTGTTGACTTCTTTTTAGTAGTTCATTGAAGATACTGACTTCTTTGTTGTGGGAGAGGATAGGTTGGTATTTCTTCACCCACTGCACATCTTTTGTGTTGTTGGTTGTACTTGTGTGGTTCTCTGATGCTTGCTTATTTTGTGATCATTTATTTTCAGATGAATTTCTGATAGATTATGTTATAAAGATGGAAGGGAAGCAACATTGTTAGGAGGAGAGGTTTTATTGTCATGGAGAACACAGCTGAACCAGCCCATTTGCTGTGTGGATATCACAGTCCTAATGGCTTTATCAGTGGCTCACTTTAGTCCCCATGGCCCCTTCATTAGCCGTATGTGGTGGCTTTTCATACAGATTGGGGAATTGAGGTCTAGTGAGACTGAATGAGTTACCTAATACTCAGTAAGGTCTTATCTAAACCGGCATCTTTGGTATTCAGACCCCATGCAGGTCTGACTCCCTAGAGCCCATGCTTTGAAACAGATGTCTGCACTGCTGAAAATTCCCTTTTGTACATTTTGTATTTATTTATATTTCAGGTTTGTATAAGTTTAGGGCCATACTTAACTTGAACCTCGTTAATAGTATTCTTGTGTAAAACAGTGTATCATACCAACATTTTAATAACTAGTACATTAAAAAAATAATTTTTTTGAGTGTGTGTGTGAATGAATTTGGGTATATGCATGTGATTGCCAGTGCTCTCGGAGGCCAGAGGTGTCATGCCTCTGGAACTGGAGTTATAGTTGTGAGCCACCTAATGTGGGTGTTGGGGATTGAACTCGAGTCTTCTCCAAGAGCAGTATACAAATGCACATAACAGCTGAGCTGTCTCTCTAGCCTATGACTAACACTTTTGTGACTGAGAAGCCCTTGAAATTCCTGAGGAGGGAGGGCCCTGTTTCAAATCAGATGGCCTGGAGCTTTTTAGTGACTTCATTCTTTAGAGAATTAAAGAATTTCTTTCTTTGTATTAAGCTGAGGCACATATAGCATTCCTTCTGCAGTTATCCAGATAACTATTAGCAAATGTGTTTAGGATATGACAGAACACTGGAAGTTCTTTCCTGTGTTTTGTGTCTCTTTTTGTAATGCTGGGGTTGAATCTAGGACTCACGCAAGCTGAGTAAGCATTCTGCCACTGAACCCAGTCCCCACCCTTGTCTGTATTTAGTTTCTAGTGAAGTTTTTCGGGTGTTAGCCAGTTGGAAGTACATTCTTTTTTTTTTTTTTTTTTTTTTGGTTTGGTTTTTCGAGACAGGGTTTCTCTGTATAGCCCTGGCTATCCTGGAACTCACTCTGTAGACCAGGCTGACCTCGAACTCAGAAATCCTCCTGTCTCTGCCTCCCAAGCGCTGGGATTAAAGGCGTGCGCCACCACTGCCCGGCTTGGAAGTACATTCTTGATGACAAAGACAGGGAGCTGAAGCTGCTCCTGCTGTGCTCCGGCTGTTTATAACCCTCTCATAAGTTTCTCAGGAGTCTTTCCGGGATTTATTTATCTTTGACACAGTCTCACTCTCCTGCTTTTGCTGGTCTTGAAGTCTTGAACTTACAGAGATCTGTCTGCCTGCCTCTGCTTCTAGAGTGCTGGGATCAAAAGTACATGGCACTGTAGCCAGCTTCAGGGAGTTTTTTTTTTGTTTTTTTTTTTAAGGTTTTTTCGAGACAGGGTTTCTCTGTGTAGCCCTGGCTGTCCTGGAACTCACTCTGTAGACCAGGCTGGCCTCAAACTCAGAAATCCGCCTGCCTCTGCCTCCCAAGTGCTGGGATTAAAGGCGTGCGCCACCACTGCCTGGCTAGGGAGAATTTTTATGAGTGACTCAAGGAGCAGTTCATTTCTGTTTACAACTTGAAGTTGTGTTTTGAAATCATCAGTTTTTAATCTCTTTGAAGATTGCATATTCCTTTTTGAAACCAATGAAAGATGTGGACTTCTCCCCAGAAAACATATACACGTACATAAATATACTTTTACCCACAAATTTTGTAGAATCACTAATTTCCAAGACTATAAGCAAAGTACTCCAAGATGGGATGACGTATGCTGTAATACCCACGCTAGGGAAGCTGCAGCAGCAGAACCGAAGTCAGGGTGTGGCTGGAAAGTCAGATCCTGTCTGGGAAAGTTGGGGGAAAGTGTTCATTCCTCCCTTGGGGCCCCCAGCCATTGCGTGTTATTTTTTCCTGTAATAAATCTATGTTTGCTCTGCTAAAAAAATAAACAATGCTTTAAAGGAAGAAAAGGGTCTCTGTAGAACGACTGTCTCAAAAAAAAAAAAAAAAAAGCAAAGGAAAATAATAAGATTTGAAGATAAATTCACAAAACAATCTTGTTAGTGTCTAGGATATTGTATTTTTGTGTCTTTGAGATGTCTTATGTCAACTATTTTATTGAAAAATTAAAATGAATATTTGTTAATAAGCTAAGGTTCTTAGGGATCCATGAATTCTGTGATGATTTCTAACCTTTTTTTTTTTTTGAGACAGGGTTTCTCTGTGTAGCCCTGGCTGTCCTGGAACTCACTGTGTAGACCAGGCTGGCCTTGAACTCAGAAATCCACCTGCCTCTGCCTCCCAAGTGCTGGGATTTCTAACCTTTTCAATTGAGTTTTCTCAGAATTATTAAGTCTGAAGAGCTAGATGAACCCCCATACGTTTAGATCTCAGTTTCTTGTTTACCCAGTGTCTTGATGCGCGGTGTCATGCCAGTCCCCGGTTCTAAACTGAACCCCAGGCGCCCCACTACTGAGCTCTGTGTACCCCTTCTCAGGCTCCTCTCCTTCTTAATACTCTCTTTTCTTGTGTGGCTTTTTAAAAGTGGGGTGGCATAGCTTACGTTGGCCTGGAAGCAGAGATTCTCATGCCTCTGCCTTCAGGGATTACATTTGAAAAGTTGGAATTTCGTATTCTGGTTTCTTTTCAGATTGTGTAAATTGGAATTTCCATCACAAAGAGACCCTTAAGTTTTATGTATAGAACTGACTGTTTTGGTTAAATCACTACTTTTAAGAGTTGCTTATAATTAGAATTTTAGGTTGAGAAATGTCAGGTGTTTTGAGGATCACACATTTTTTTTCTTTTTCTAAGTTTTTTTGAGGCAACATTTTGCCATATAGTGCATGCTGGTAGTCCTCCTCCTGCTTCAGCCTCCTGAGTGCTAAGTTCACAGACAGGCTTGCAGTGCCATATCCAGCTGAATTTACTGGCTAGATGGCTAAACTAGAAATAAGGGAGGAGGCTAGCTGAGGCCTCGCCTTTCTGCTCTGTTTATACAGATGGATGTTTTAGATACCAGGCTCTGAGGAGGCTAGTGTATGGCTGAAAACTCAGGATGGCTTGTTACTAAACAGCATTCTTTTCAGGAAGGAAAAACCCTAATGGTTTGAAACAGAACTGAAAAAAAAAATTAACTCTAACAGGCAGATAAACTTTAAATGTTAAAGTGAGTGTGGGCCAGGTGTATTTTTCCCGTGTCTCTTGTGAGAGCCATTCCAGGGAACCTTCAGGCCAGCTGCTCAGTGGTTTTACTGAGGCAGCTCACTAGGTCAGCATTCTGGGAAGGCTGTTCAGTTTGCTGAGTGCTTGTGGGACTCGGCACCTTTCTTGACAAAATTATTGTTCTTCCTTATTTTATACTTTTCCTTGATTCAGGTACAAATGAAATGAATAGGTTGATTTGTGTATAACTGTAGGTGTGTATTTCTTGGTTTGGACAGATTATATATAGAGGTTTTTTGCTTTGTTTTTTTTTTTTTTTTGGTTTTTCGAGACAGGGTTTCTCTGTATAGCCCTGGCTGTCCTGGAACTCATTCTGTAGACCAGGCTGGCCTCGAACTCAGAAATCCGCCTGCCTCTGCCTCCCAAGTGCTGGGATTAAAGGCGTGCACCACCACTGCCGGGCTTGAGTTTTAAGTGAAATGTATGGAGCAGAAAATTTTTAGATTATCCAGATATCCAAATTATCCTAAGGGATTATCCAGGCTGACTAGAAGAACAAAGGAAGTTGAGTCAGATAATAGAATTTTTAAAATAATTTCTAAATTTTTATTTTATGTCCATTAGTATTCTGCCTGCATGTATGTCTGTGTGAGGGTTTCAGATCCCCGGGAACTGGAGTTACAATTGTGAGCTGCCACGTGTGTGCTGGGAACTGGACCCAGGCCCTGTGGAAGAGCAGCCAGTGCTCTTAACTGCTGAGCCTTCTCTCTAGCCCCTGAAAATAATGGAATTTTAGAGAGGTAATCTTGCCCCTTTAGAAGAAGCTAGAGGAAACTAGTCTTATACAGATTAATACTTTTTAACTATCAAGATAATAAATTGGCATAAAGGAAGGTTAATTTGAAGATGTGGAGAAAATGTATATATAATTTAAGTAGCTATCTTGGGGGCACATCCACACTTAACTTTAATCTCTACAAAGGGGAGTATTTTAAAGAAAGATTTCTGTGGTTGGAGGTATGACTCAGTGGTAATGCTGTTGCAGAGGACCCGAGTTTGGTTCCCAGCACCCACACTGGACGGCCTGCAATGGCCTGTAACTTTAGCTCCAGGCCTCGACCTTTGCATTTATGTGCACAGACCCATACATACATACAATTAAAAACAGTAAGAATAAGTCTTAGAAAGGAAATCTCCTTGAAGTGTAGGTGAACAGACTGTAGTAAAAATGGGAGAATTATGCAAGCCACTTTGATTGTATTGTACATGTGGCTGGTAAAAAACGAGAAAAGCAGACTGTTTAGATAGCTAAATGAGCTGAATCTTTTCCCAGCATCACCAGCTTTCCCACATGCTTTCCTGAATCAAGCAATGTGTAGCATTCTGGACTAGAGGAAGGGTAGGTCTCTCCCTGTTTGCATTTCCTCTCCCTGCCGTAAGTTCACAAACAGCCTTTTCACTTTAGACTCTGAAAGACAAACAGCTTTTCTGGAACCAGATGAATCTTTTGATTTTATGGTTCATATTATGACACTGGAGTGGGGACAAAAGGGTGGAGTTACAAAGTGTTTGAACCCGTCTGGTTTATGGGATTGTTTTTTTCCCTTTTTCCCCTTAGGAACGGCGTGAATGTTGAGGGGGCGACACACAAGCAGGTGGTGGACCTGATCCGAGCAGGCGAGAAGGAATTGATCTTGACAGTGTTGTCTGTACCTCCTCATGAGGCTGATAACCTAGATCCCAGTGACGACTCCTTGGGACAATCATTTTATGATTACACAGAAAAGCAAGCAGTGCCCATATCGGTCCCCACATACAAACATGTGGAGCAGAATGGTGAGAAGTTTGTGGTGAGTGTCAGCCCAACTTGATCCTCAAACATTTAGTTAGCTTGTATTGCCCTCAGTCTCATTATGAATATATTCCAGGAGGTCAAATAAGAGTGCAGCCTAGGCCAGTTTGTCAGGAAGTTAGGTTCACTCAGAGAAGATCTTGACACTGATTGATTTATTGCAGGGTGTGGCCTACAGTAATGAAGAGTCCTGTTTCTGCTTAAGTAAAATTTCATTTGATTTTTCTGAAAGTTTCAAGTTTGTATTCGTGAATTTTTTTTTTTTTTTAATTTTTTTTACCATATGTCTTTGCTAGCTATAGTCTGATTGACTGTTGGCTCTGGAGCTATAAAGCGAGATAATTTTAAAAGGTATCTTCCAAAATATTTGGATACTACAGAGGTTTGTCATTTTGAAACCTGTACATTCCTGTGCTCACTCCTCTCCACACCTTGTTCCTTCAGTTCTCCATGATGTCTATGTGCGTGATTAACTCTTGAGTTTTTCCCCCAAGGCCCTAATATACTTCGACTGAAATTCCCCTGAGCTGTTTTGCACATTTCCATTTGTAGATAGTAAAACTCATCTTGAATTCTAGGTGATGTGTGACAGCCTGTTTCCCATGTTGCTTGTTTTCAAAACTTAGTTGCTGCTGTTTATTTTTTCTCTTGGTTGCACTGTGTATTTATTTGCCTTTAATTGTTTCAGAAACATTGACGTAATAAGCATAAATTCTTTAATTCTTTGTTGAAGTGTAGTGGATTCTTTTAGATATTGGCAAATAGACTGCAGGTGTTTAGAGCTGACCTGTAGGGCTAGGGGTCTAGCTCAGTGGGTGGAGCGTTTGCTTAACTAACAGACACAAGGTTCTGGGTTTAACATGCAATAAAAACCTGATCTTCCGATTAAAGTTATCAACTCTAAAAGTAGGATTTGTCCTATGTGTAGGAATGAGCTACTAAATGCTTGTGGAATTCTTCCTGGGGGTGGGGAGAGGCTGAACAAAACAAGGTAGCCAGGGATAATTGCTCATAGGTTTTGTGTCAGCATGGTCTCTGTTCTAAGCTGTACACAACTTTAGAAATGAGAGCTAATTGGCTATGGAACTTTTTGAGAATTAACCTAGGACGCTGGAAACTTTTGTAGCCTTGAGACAAGGAATGCAACTACTAATTGTTCCTTTGTAAAGGGTCAGTTTTATTAGCAAAATGTTTGTATGTCATCTTTCACCTGCCTAGATGTCCAGTGTTATGATGTTTACAGTCTGTTATCTACTACCACACAAGGACAGAATACTTTCATCAGCCCCAAGCTCCCATTCTGTCTTACAGTTATTTTCCCTTGTTAACTAACTCTCATCTGCTTTCTGTCTCTATATTTTGCTCTATTTTTTTGAATGCCAAACAAATAATATGTACTTGTATTAGTTACTGCAACAAAATACCCGACAACAGCAAGCTGAAGAAGGGAAGGTTTATTTTGGCTCATGGTTGAAGAGTAATGTTAGGGAAGGCACGGAGGCCGGGGTGTTTCTAGTTACAGTGGTTGGAAGCCATAGGCAGTCAGTCACATCATGCCCACACCCAGGAAGCAGAAAGAGATGAATGCTGGTGCTTAACTTGCTTTTTGCTTTTAACTTTTTGTTCAGCCTACGGATGGTGTTGCATGCATTCAGGGTAGTCCTGCCCTCCTCAGTTAAACTACTTTGGAAATGAAAGGTTATCTTCTGGTTACCTTCTGTATGCAGTCGAGTTAACAATAAAGATTAACTACCACAACAGCATGTATGTGTGAGTGCATACACATGCTTGTGCATGCAGAGACCTGAGGTCATCATCGAGTGTCTTTCCTCAGTTACTTTCCAACTTTATTAGTATTAGCTCTTTACGTTTATTTATTTGTGTTGGGGTTGGGGTGTGGATGTTTGTGTACATGGGCATGTGTGGGTCAGAGAGCAACATGTGGGAGTGTGTTCTCTCCTTCTACCATGTAGGGAACATTCATACCAGGGATTGAACTCAGGTCATCAGGCTTGGTGGCAAGCAGTCTCACCAGCTGAGCCATCTTACTGACCCTCTTCTGTATCACAAGAAACTGCAGAGCTGACAAGATGGCTCATTGGTTAAGAGTGCTTGCTGCACAGCTGTGAGAACCCGAGTTTAGACACCCATGGCACAAGCCAGATGGGTAGAGGCAGGGCCATCGCTGGAACTCGCTGGCTGCCAGACTGTCTGAGAAATAAGAGCCCGTGCCTCCAAGTAACAAGGCAGAAGTGACGAGGAGGACGTTCAGTCCTCTGTTGTTTGTACACCACATTGCCCAGGTGTATCCACTGCACACATACAAATCCCTGCCCGACCGGGACTGGTGTGTAACTCAGAGGGACATAACTATGCTTAGCATACATAAGGCTCTGGTTCAGGCCCTCGCACCACAGAAACCAGGTGTAGTAGAGAACATGCCTGTAGTCTTAGCACTCAGGAGCTAGAGACAGGAGGATCAGCACTTCAAGGTCATTCTCAGCTACAAAGTTAAGTTTGAGACCAGTCTGGGCTATAGGAGACCCTGTTTGAAAAATTCAAAAGAAAAGAAAAAGAAAAGAAACTGACAAACTGCTTTTCAAAAGTGCCTTTGTCATATTTTCTCATTTGCAGTAGAGAATTCTAATTTTCTATAACTTCAATATTTGGTATTTTAATTACACCCCCATAACCCCCATTAGTGACTTGGCATGTATCCCTGGGTGGTATTTCACTCATGGTTTTTCTGCTTCAGACCAGAGATGTCAGATCTTTTAGAGCAATTGGTTGTGAGCTTCTAGGTGGAACCAAACTTGGGTTCTCTTAACCACAGAGCCATCCCTACTACGGACTACTCTGGTTTTTATTTTAAGGTTTATTTTTTTATGTATGTGTCTGTGTTTGTACATGCCAACTGTTTGTATGAACCCGCAGAGGTGAGAAGAGGGTTTTGGATCCCTGGGGCTGGAGGTACAGAGAGGTCATGAACTGCCTACTGGACAAGGTCCACTAATCCTCAAGCCCCAGTGTGGACATTCTTTTGAGTATAGTGGTATCCCACTTCAGTTTTAAATTATACTTATTTAATAACTAATTGGCAATGAATTGATTTCCATAGATTAATCGCCATTCATCTGTTATCATTGGTATGGAGGTATTGTTAATTTTCTGTCCATTTAAAATTTTGGTGGTTTTATTATTTTGTTATAAGAATTTATTATATGTACCGGGTGTAAATCCTCTCATAGATGTTTTGTAAGTATTTGTCCTGGTCTTTGCCCTTTTATTTTTTAAACTGTTTTAAAGAATGGAAGTTAGAAACTTTGGTGAAGTCTACTTTATCAAATTTTAATTATTGGTTATGCATTTCATGTTTTAGAAAAGCTGCCTAGCCCCAGAATGTTAACCCCTCCACCCCCAGCTTTCTTCATCAGGGTCTTACCATATAACCTAGACTGGCCTTGAACTCATGATCCTCCTACCTTAGACTTCTGAAAACTGAGACTACAGTTATGTTCCACCATAGCTGACTTTATTATTCTGTTTTTTATAAATGTTTTATAGTTACTTTAACTATTTTTGTAAGATTATTGATAAATTTATGGATTTGCACAATAATGTATAAATCACTATAATCATTCATATAAATTATGTAGTTTGCTGTCAGAGTGTTTACAAATTGTACCGCAGCAACCAATTCTACAGTATCTTCATTTCTCTGATACAATACATGGCCTATAGCATCATCTTCCTGAACCTACCACCTTCCTCCAGCCCTAGGTTATACTCGTGTACTTTCTGTCCTATAAGCTGATATATACTGAATATGTCATATAAATATATGTCATATAGGATTTTTGAGTGTGACTTGCTTCTTTCGTTTAGCATGTCTTCAAGGCTTACCTGTGTTATATTATGAATCTGTATTTTATTTTAGTTTCCATTAGTTTTCCATTGCATGGTGGATTTATTAGTCAAGGTTTTCTGAATTAATAGAACTGATAGAATTGTGTGTGTGTGTGCGCGTGCGTGCACCTGCATGTCTTAGGGTTTTATTGCTGTGAAGAGACACGATGACCAAGGCAGCTCTTAGAGAGGAGAACATTTAGCTGAGGCTGGCTTACAGGTTCAGAGGTTCAGTCGCTTATCATCACGGTGGGACACATGGCAGAGTCCAGGCAGACATGGGGCTGGAGATGGAGCTCATCATTCTGCATCTTGATCCAAAGGCAGCAGGAGTTTGTGTCCAACACTGGGATAGCTTGAGCACATAGAAGACCTCAAAGCCAGGCTGGAGAGATGGCTCAGCCGTTAAAGGCTAGGCTCACAACCAAAAATATAAGAGTTTGGTTCCCAGCACCCACGGCTGTCTCTCCAGCCACCACAAAAAAAAGGAGAAAAAAAAAAAAAGACCTTAAAGCCCACCTCCACAGCGATACACTTCCTTCAGTAAGGCCACACCTACTCCAATCAGATCACACCTCCTAATAGTGCCACTTCTAATGGGCCAAGTATTCAAACACATCAGTCTATGGCTGCCATACCTGTTCAAACCTCTCACACACACACACACACACACACACACACACACACACACACACACACACACACACACACGGGATTTATTAGACTGGCTTACAGGATACGGTCCAACAGTGGTTGTTTCACAATGGAAAGACTTAGAATCCAGTGTTGTTCCATTCACGAGACTGTTATCTCTCCCATCCCGGTTTGGTGAGGAACTCTGGAGGATTCTAGGGTAGCTGCTAGTCTTTAGTCTATTTTAGAATCCTGAAGTAATTGGCAGCAAGAGGATAGATGAATTTACCAACAAGAGTGCTAGCAGGCAAAAGGCAAAGCTTTTTTCACCTGTGTCCATTTATGTAGGCTACAGAAGGTGTGGCCCAGATTTAGGGTGGTTCTTCCTGCTTTAAAAATCTGATTGACAGCCGGGCAGTGGTGGTGCACGCCTTTAATCCCAGCACTTGGGAGGCAGAGGCAGGTGGATTTCTGAGTTCGAGGCCAGCCTGGTCTACAGAGTGAGTTCCAGGACAGCCAGGGCTACACAGAGAAACCCTGTCTTGACAAAACAAAACAAAACAAAACAAAACAAAACAAAACAAAACAAAACAAAACAAAAAACAAATCTGATTGATAGCTGGACAGTGAGGTGCATATGTGTAATTCTAGCACTCTGGAAAGAAAGGCAGGCCTGGTCTACAGAGTGAGTTTCAGGATAGCCAGGGCTATGCAGAGAAACCTTGTCTCTAAAAACTGAGTGGGGGTGGGGAGGAAGACTAAGTCTTTAGTCTAGTCAAAAATAAGCCTTTAAGAGTAACAAATAAATGATCAGACCTTGACTCTCAAAGAGCAAAACAACAACAACAAACCCATTGTTATATTTTATTCCAGTCATTACTATATATGTACTTAAGAAATATGTAGCTGGTCATAGTGGCTCACATCTGTGCTTGGATTATAGGCATAGGCTCCTCTATCTGGCTTAAATATATATTTTTTAAAAATACTAATTTGCACAGATACTTTACATATTTGTGGAGTACAGTATGACCGCAATACCTATACATAATGTGTAATGATCAGTATAGAGTAGTTGAATATGTTTGCCTACTTCCTGATCTTAGAGGAACCATTTCAGCTTTTCCCCATTGAGTGTTATGTATAACCCTTACTGTGATAAGATGCAATCCCAGTACACTTTGGTGAAGCCTCCCCCCCCCAGAGGAGTGCTGAACTTCAGCCCCCCTCCCCCCCAGAGGAATGCTGAACTTCAGCACATCCTTTCTTTGAATGTGTTGAGATGATGGTGATTTTTATCCTTCATTATTTGATGTGATATATTTATTGATTTGTATATGTTGTACCATTTTTTTCATTTGTTCATCATCTATAATTTTATATGTTGTTAAATTTAACTTTCTAATATTGTGTTGAGAAGTTTTACATGTTTGTTCATTAAAAGCATTGCTTTTTAGTTTTCCTGGTTTTTTTTTTTTTTTTTTTTTTTTTTTGGTTTTTCGAGACAGGGTTTCTCTGTGTAGCCCTGGCTGTCCTGGAACTCACTCTGTAGAAGACCAGGCTGGCCTCGAACTCAGAAATCCTCCTGCCTCTGCCTCCCAAGTGCTGGGATTAAAGGCGTGCGCCACCACCGCCCAGCTTAGTTTTCCTGTTTTTGTTGTATTGGCTCTGGTGTGTGTGTGTGTGTGTGTGGGGTGTCATGTACATGCCAAGACAGTTATGGACGTTAGAGGACAGCTTGTAGGAGGAGTCCGTCCTACCAAGTGAGTTACAAGCACTGACTGAGGTTGTTAGTCTTGTCAGCACCCACTGAGGCGTCTTCTTGCCTTAGAATTTTCTTTAATTTTGTGTATTTGTACAGTTTCTAAAGTTCTTGTTGATTTGATTTGAAAAATATTTTTGACAGGTTCATGCTTATAAACAGTACAGTGTAGCTTGATCATAATGCACTCCAAATCTACTTTCCCACTTTCCAAAAGCACCCCAACATTTCCCCTTCTCCTTCATGTCATCTTTTTATTTATTGTTTGGTTGGTTACCCACTGAGTTGGTGCTTCTTGTTGGAGTGTTGACGGACCTTGTGCAGGCAGCCATAACTGTTGAGAACTGATGAGTGCTGTAGCCATGTGGTATCCAGAAGGCAACACTTCACAGTTCTCCTCTCCGTCCTTTAGCTCTTACACTCTACTCTCTTCATCCCCTTGACGCAGTGTTTCTTGAGCCCTGAGTTAAGGAGAAATTGATAGCCGTGTTTCATTTAGGGCCGAGTACTGGATGGTTACTTATTCTCAGCTCTTTGACCAGTTATCAGTCTGCATTAACTGCTGGTCATTTCCATAGAAGTTTCTCTGGCCAGGATTAAAGGACGCATTGATCTGTGTACATAAGCAGAATTAATTAGAAAACCATTTGACAATGTGTCCATTTAGCAAGACCACAAACATAGGTTTCCCTCTAGGATTTATGATCTTCTGTAGTCATGGGCTTTTGACCAGATTGATCTACCAGGCATGGATTTACTCCTGAGGAGCAAGCCTCAAACCCACTTCAAAAGTGATTGCTAGTTACCCCTTCTATATGCTGCAATGTACTAGTGGGCACATCTTGCCTGGTATGTCAGTATTGTAGCATGCAAGGTTCCTTGTTGGTTAGTACCAGTGATGAGTTTTCTTCCCCAGCAGCCTGCAGGTGACCTCTGACACTTTGAAAGCTAGCCAATAGAGAGGATGTTTTCAATCAGTTCCAGCTTGATTTCTCTGTGTTCCACAACCGAAGTGTGCGTCTGCAGCAATAGAGTTTCATCGTCTAGTTGATGGGTAGGCAGGAGCAATGCAACAGCCTGGGTTTTGAGGACCTTTGGGGCTTCCCTGACCAATAACTTAATAGAGAGACACTTCATGCCTCACACTGAGATTTAATAACTCGTGTCTTTTTAAATTATACTTTTAGCCGGGCAGTGGTGACGTGTGCCTTTAATCCCAGCACTTGGGAGGCAGAGGCAGGTGGATTTCTGAGTTCGAGGCCAGCCTGGTCTACAGCCTGAGTTCCAGAACAGCCAAGGCGACACAGAGAAACTCTGTCTCAACAACAACAACAAAAAAAACCCAAAGCCCCCAATTATACTTACAAAGTACTGGTTTTTTTTTTTTGTACTGGTTTCTGATTTCGTGTGTGTGTGTGTGTGTGTGAGAGAGAGAGAGAGAGACAGACAGACAGACAGACAGAGACAGAGAGAGATTAGAAAAGACACAGGTTATGATTATAACCTTTGACTTTGTTGAAACTTGATTTATACCCTAACATGCAGTCAGTTCCATAGTATTCTCTTTGATGATGAAGCAAGTGTGTATTCTGTAACTCTTAGATAGTGTTGTATAAGTGTTTTTATAATAAGTTAGCTTTGACTTTTTAAAAAAGATTTATTTATTTTTTATATATGAGTACACTGTAGCTATCTTCAGACACACCAGAAGAGGGCATCGGATCCCATTACAGATGGTTGTGAGCCACCATGTGGTTGGTGGGAATTGAACTCAGGACCTCTGGAAGAGCAGTCAGTGCTCTTAACCACTGAGACATCTCTCCAGCCCATTGCTTTGGCTCTTTTTTTTTTGGTTTTTTCGAGACAGGGTTTCTCCGTGTAGCCCTGGCTGTCCTGGAACTCACTCTGTAGACCAAACTGGCCTCGAACTCAGAAATCCGCCTGCCTCTGCCTCCAGTTCTGACTTTTTTGTTGTTGATATTTTGGAGGGGTTTGGGTGATTACCCAGTGATGGAGGTGTCGGGTTAAGTTTCTAACTATTTATTGTATTAGAGTCTCTCCCTTTATAATAATGTTTGCTCTGTATAACTGGATGCTTTGGGGGTATACATATATTTGTAATCCTTATTTCTTTTTGTTGAATTTGTCCCTTTATCTATCTATCTATATATATATATATATATTAGCTACTATTGCTTGCTTTTATTTTTGTTTGCCTGATTTACATTTTTTCCATCCATTACTTTTGGTCTTTGTCTTTACTTAGTAAAGTGAGTTTCCTGCAGGTAGTTTAGTATTGGTTTTGTTTTAATCTATTCAGTCTATATCTTTTAAGGGGGGGAATTTAATCTGGTCACTTTCAAGATTATCCATAAGTAAAAACATGTTCTTGTCATATGATATTTTTTCTAGTAATTTTGTATTTTTTTTCTAACATTTATTTATGTTATGTATGTGAGTACACTGTCATTCTCCTTGGACACACCAAAGGAGGACATCGGATCCCATCACAGATGGTTGTGAGCCACCATGTGGTTGCTGGGAATTGAACTCTGGACCTCTGGAAGAGCAGTCAGTGCTCTTAACTGCTGAGCCATCTGAATAACATTTTTTGTTCATTTTTGTGGTTTGGTTTTTTTTTTTTTTTTTTTGTATTAATGAGGTTTACTTGTTTTCTCTCCCTCTTTTATGTATGTATTCTCCTAGTGAGCTTTTCATGATATGTACTTGTGGTTTCATGATGATCATTACTGTTTGATTTTTTTTTCTCCTAGTAGAGGACATGGTGGTGATGGATTGCTTCAGTTTTTTACTTCTCTTGAAAAGACTTCATTTTTTCTTCTTTTTCTTTTTGATGGAAAGCATTATTGGGTACATTAGGTTGGCAGTTTTTTCTCCTCTGGTTTATAAAGTTTCTACTGAGAATCTGATGTGAGTATAATGATTTTTTCATACATGATTTGATTTTTATTTTAAAGATGTATATGGGGTTGGGAATTGTTTGGTTCTTCTCAGCACTGCCGTATGGTGTCAAAGGTGGTCCAGTCCGCCATGACAGGGAAGGCGTGGCCTTATGGTGTCAAAGGTGGTCCAGTTGGTCATGACAGGGAAGGCACGGCCTTATGGTGTCAAAGGTGGTCCAGTCGGTCATGACAGGGAAGGCACAGCCTTAATGGTGTCAAAGGTGGTCCAGTCGGTCATGACAGGGAAGGCATGGTGGCCAGAGCACAAGGCCGACATTACCTCAGCAGTTTGGAAGCAAAACCAGGTTGGCCTCAAACTCAGAGGATCCTCCTGCCTCTGCCTCCTGAGTGCTGGGAGTAAAGAAGTAAAGGTGTGAGCCATCACTGCCCAGTCTGTGTTTTTCCTTTTTTTTTTTTTTTTTAAAGATTTATTTATTTATATATGTAAGTACACTGTAGCTGTCTTCAGATACTCAGAAGAGGGCATCAAATCTCATTACGGATGGTTGTGAGCCATCATGTGGTTGCTGGGATTTGAACTCACGACCTTCAGAAGAGCAGTTGGCACTCTTAACCACTGAGCCATCTCTCTTTTTTCCTTTTTTGAGGCAGGATTTTATGTAGCTCAGGCTGGTCTCATTCACTGTGTGGCTGAGAATGATGCTGAATTCCCTGCCCTCCTTCCTCCATCTCCAAAGTGTTGGGGCTAATAAGCAAACTTTACCACACCTGGCTGGTTTCTAGGATTCTTTTTGTCTTGTTCTTTTGACATTGACCTCAAGATGCCTCTGAGAAGATTTTATATTGCTTAAATCTGATAAGGTGAATTATCTTCTCCAAGATTTGAAAACTTTTCATCAGCTCTTCATTGAATAGGTTTCCCCTTTCTTTCTCTTTCCTCTCTTCTTTCCTTCCTTCCTTTTTTCTTTTTAAATGTTATGTGCATGAGTGTTTAGCCTATATGGATGTATGTATACTACATGGATGCTGGTGCCCAAATTGGCTAGAAGTCCCTGAAGTCCATTTTCTCCCCCACCACAGGATTAGAAATCAGACTTACCAGGCTCATGCAGCCAGTGCTTTTTACCCACAGAACCATCTTGTCAGCTCTGTATTAATTTCACAGGGTGGTTTTCATTAAGAAAGATTTTTCCTGCAGTACACCCTTCACTGTCACTTGAATAGGGTTCATTGGCATTGGTTAGGGGCGAGTGCTTTTTTAATGGGGTGTCTGTGTAGCTTCTACTAGCAATCAACTTTGGTGATGCCGGAATGTTTCAGTGTTGCTTAAGTTGTTTGATTATAGTGCCAGCCAGAATGCAGCTCTTTTGGGCAAGGTGGTTTAGGCATAGAGTGCACCTCTCATTTTCTGTGGGTTGCATGGAGGGCCTGTAGAGTATGGGTGAGGTGGAGCTGGTACAGCAGCAGAGGTGTGTTGTCATCACAGTTTTAAGGGCTATGTTGATGAGTTTAGGTAAGTATGTATATCCACAGCATGGCATATAGTAGAGCAAAAAATATATCAGTATCTAGTTCTACATGGGTGCCAGGTGGTACCAGTGGGCCCAGATGGGACACCTGTCTGTGTTTGAGGGCTGCATGGGTAACTTTGCAGGGCTTCTATTGCAAATTGTCTATCTGTTTCCTGGTGTAAAGGGAAAATGGGTAGCCAGGGCTTATGGCAAGATGAATGAAGCTGCGTAGAGGTTCACAGGTCTGGGTCCGTCAAGCTGCATAGGGGCAGGTACTTTACTGCTTTATAAGGCCCAGGCGTAAAAGTCTCAGGATGAGAGTAAGAACTGAGTAGGAATGGATGAGTTCAATGTAATTACAGTCTAATGGACAGTGGTAATAGTAACGGGGCTGCTCCCCAGACTGGGCCCAGGGCCTGTGCTGCTTGCAGTCTGTTTAACAGCAAATGTTTCAGGTGTCCATGGGCCTCTTGTTTATCCTTTTCTTACCATATAGAGACCCTCTTTGCTCAGGGTTGATCTTGAGAGAGAGGATAAGGACTGTAGTTCCTTTTATTCATTTTATTTATTCATTTATTTATTATTTTTGGAGTATGGTCTCACTGTTTAGCCTCAGCTGGCCTGGATTGGTATGTAGACCAGGCTTCCTAAAAAAAACAAAACAAAACTAACTCTCTCTCTCTCATCATGCCTTGACCCCTTTAAATATATAAACATATAATTTTTATTTGTGTAAATGAGTACCCACAGAGACCAGAAGAGGGCATTGAATCCTCTAAACCCGCAGTACAGGTAGTTGTGAGCTGCCTGGCATGAGGCCTGGGAACTCAACTGAGGTCCTACAAGAGCAGCAAGTGCTGTTAATCATCTCTCCATCCCCAGCCACCTTCTTTATAAGACCACTGAGTATCTCTGTGCTGCCCGTTGTCTCTGTCACATACCACTTCACTCAAGTCAGCTTGTCCAGTTGCTTCCTGGGGTGGGAGGTAGTAGCTGTGCTTCAAACACTCCACTGAAATACCTGTGTTTTCTTTGATTTGGTACCTTGCTGTGGAGAGAAATATTTTGGGCCCCACTTATCAGCTCACAGCACCAAGGTTCTTTTATCTTTTTTTTTGTTTTTGTTTTTTTTTGGTTTTTCGAGACAGGGCTTCTCTGTGTAGCCCTGGCTGTCCTGGAACTCACTCTGTAGACCAGGCTGGCCTTGAACTCACAGAGATCTGCCTGCCTCTGCCTCCCAAGTGCTGGGATTAAAGGTGTGCGCCACCACTGTCCACTGCTGGGCTTCACTTCTTTTATTGATCATTCTAAAGATCTCATATTAGTGTCAGCATCACAATCTGAAACATTGCAACTTTTAAAAGCTCCACAGTCTTTAATATTCCAGTTTCTCTGAAATATCCATAGTCTCTCTAAAATATCCAAAATCTCCCCTTCTGTAAAGTCAAAAATAAGTTAATACTTCTGTGCCCTGGTTCTTCCATCTTCAAGCACAATTCTAATCAAATCATTAAACTCTGAACACTCGTGACTTTTCTGTCCCAAACTTCCGAAGTCCTTCCTCAATCCCCCCCAACACATGGTCAAATCTGTCACAGGAATACCACATGACCTAGTACCAGTTTCTGTCTTACTTAGTGTTTCTGTTGTCACGATAAACACCACAACCAAAAGCAACTTGTCCAGGAAAGGGTTTATTTTATCTTGTAGTCTATCACCCAGGGAAATCAGGTCAGGAACTTAAGGCAGGAATCTGGAGGCAGGAACTGAAGCAGAAGCCCTGGACTACTTGCCCAGGGCTGGCGGCACCCACTTCAGTCATTAATCAAGAAAATGAATTCAACTTCTGACACTCACATAGCAGCTTACAACTATTTGTAACTCCAATTTCAAGGGACCCAACACCCTCACAGTTATACATGCAGACAAAACACCAATGCACATAAAATAAAAAGAAATAAATAATTTTTAAAGAGAAAATTCCCCACAGGGTTGTCTACAGGCCATTCTCTTAGGGCCATTTTTCTCAGTGTAGAGCCCCTCTATTCAGATGTCTCTAGCTTGTGTCAAGTTGACAGTAAACAGGTGCAGCTCTCTGCCTGACGCTTTGACTCTACTCGACAGTCTGAGAGCTTCGTAGAGCACTGTTCAAAGTACTCAGGTTTGTTTGTCTGTGTGTGTTCTGTTCAGAGTTTTTAATCAGTAGGAACATTGGTTTACAATGAGTTTATGAATACCTGAAGTAGACTTTTGAGTTTTATACATTTTTCTTTATGTATAAAAGCTATTACTGATGGACTGACCTCTTTAACATTATGAAACCTCTGTCCCTGGCAGTGCTCTTTGCTCGAAAATGCTTCTCCGGCTACTGCAACTTCACCTTGATTATTGTTTTCAGTATTTTTCCTATGTTCTTTCTTTTGTGCTGTCTGTATAACTAAAGCAGTGAGTTTCTCTTTCTTTCTCTCTCTTTCTTTCTCTCTCTCATTCCCCCCCCCCCCCTTTTTTTTTAAAAGAAAAAGTCTCACTATGTAGCTCTGACTGTCCTGGAACATACTGTGTAGACCAACCTGGACTCACAGAGGTCTATCTATCCTTTAATCCCTGCTGGGATTAAAGATGTGTGCCAATGTACCACGCCTTAAAGTATGTTTCTTATAGATAGCTTCTAACTGGGTTTCTTCATGTAACCTGGTAATGTTAGTCTTTATTTGAAGTATTAAATTACTGACAGTGTAATTATTGCTCTAATTGGTTACTCTGCTATCTTACTCATTTGTTCTCTAGGTCTCGTCTATCTTTATTCCTTTTTTTTTGTTTGTTTTTCGAGACAGGGTTTCTCTGTGTAGCCCTGGCTGTCCTGGAACTCACTCTGTAGACCAGGCTGGCCTCCAACTCAGAAATCCACCTGCCTCTGCCTCCCAAGCGCTGGGATTAAAGTTGTGCACCACCACTGCCCGGCCTTTATTCCTTTTTTTAATTTCAATTTTTTTCTTTAAAAGGAGTGAGTTGTATACAGGGGAGTTTAAATGCTTTATAGAGAAGAAAAAACTGCGCTAGAACCAACTTATTCATCATCATCTTCATCTTTGTCTTCCTCTTCTCCTCATCTTCCTCTTCCTTCTTTTTCTTGCTCTTTTCAGCCTTGTAGGTCTTGTCTATCTTTTTTTTTAAAAGATTTATTTATTTATTATATGTAAGTACACTATAGCTGTCTTCAGACATTTTTTTCTTCTCCCTCTGGCCCGACTCGCTGTAGCTGTCTTCAGACACACCAGAAGAGGGCATCACATCTCATTACGGATGGTTGTGAGCCACCATGTGGTTGCTGTGATTTGAACCCACGACCTTCGGATGAGCAGTCGGCACTCTTAACCGCTGAGTCATCTCTCCAGCCTGGTCTCATCTACCTTTATTCCTTTTTTTTTTTCACTTCTGCCTCCTTTTGGCTTAATAGAATGATTGTCTCTACTATTGCTTTACTAGGTGTAATTTATTATTTTATCTTCTTAGTATTTCTGAATATAGTATACATCTTAATTTATAAACATCTACTTTCAAATATTTTATTTTTATGAGTGTTTGTCATACCTCCATCCTTTGTATTATTGTTTGTACTATTCATTTACTTTTATGTTATAATTCTGTTAGCTTTGCTTTAAATGATACCATTTGGGGAGGTTGGCTAGGGTCAAACTCAGAGCCTGTGCAAGCGAGGTTATCACTGAGCTTCCTCTAGCCCTGGCTACCTTGGTTCTCAGATTAGGTGTGTGCACTGAGCCAGGCTCCAAGTTTTTAAAAAATACTTTATTAATTATTATTACTATTGGTGTGTGTGTATATGGGGGTGGGGAGCATGCTCACACTGCTGTGTGCTTGTGGAGGTCGGAAGACAACATTTTGGAACTTCTACTGTGGGCTCTGAGGATCCAACTCCGGCTGGCAGGTCGACTCAGCAAGTGCTTTTTACCTGCTGAGTTATTTCACTGGCCAAAGCCAATTACTTTTGTTGTTGTTGTTTATTTTTCTAGACAGGGTCTCATTATATAGCTCTGGCTGTCCTGGAACTCACTATGTAGAACAGACTGGCCTCGAACTCACAGAGATTCGCCTGCTTCTGCCTCCCAAGTGCAGCACTACCCCTGGCTCTTCCCAATTACTTCTAAAGAGACTGAAGATAGTAAGAAAAAGAAAAAAAAAAAAAGGTCAGTTTAACCTCATACTATTTCTGGTGTGGCTCATTACTTCCTGTAAATCTAGTTTTCATCCGGTATCACACTCCCTCTGTCCAAAGAGCTTTAGTTATCATTTCTTGTATGTAAATCTATTATAGACAATGTGTCTGTCCACTTAAGTTTTTTTGGTCTGAAAAGTTTAACAACAACAGTAGCTTATGTTTCCCAGGCTGGCCTCCGAGGATGGCCTTGGACTCCTGATCCTCCTGCCTGAAGCTCTTGAGTGTTGGGATTCCAGAAGTGTACCCCTCTTTTTAGTTTATATGATAGAGGGAGCAATCCAGAGACTCACGGGGCTAGAACCTCTAGCTACTAAAACTGAACTAAAGCTCTCATTCCTGTTGGAAAAAGTTTTGAGAGCCAGAGTGACTGTGAGCCTAATTCTAGCACGTGGGAGGCTGAGACAGGAAAATTATTGTAAATTTAAGATCAGCATAAATGGTGTAGGGAATTTTAGGCCAGCCTGGGCTATAGTGTGAGACCCTGTCTCAAAAAAAAAAAAAAAAAAAAAAAAATCAAGGAAAATTTTGATTGCTAACACTTGGGGAGATGACACAGGTGAATTTGAGTTTGAGCCCAACTACAAAGCAAGTTCCAAGCCTGTGGCTAGCCTCAAACTCATAGAGATCTGCCCGTTTCTGCCTCCAAGTGCTAGGATTAAAGGTGTGCACTGCCACTCCCCAGCTGAAAGATACTTTTATAGGACACAGAACTATGGCTTAATGTTTTTCTTCTTTTAATTATAAGAATGCCATGCCATGGGCTGGTGAGATTGACTCAAGGGGTAAAAATGTGCCCACTTCCAAGCCTGACAACCCAAGTACCATACACAGTATCCACAGAGTAGAAGAGGAGAACCAGATCCTGAACGTTGCCCTCTGAACTTCCATACATGTGGCTGTACATGTGTACACACACACATACACACACAAACCACACACACAATGTAGACTTCTGGTTTACATAGTTTGTGATAAGAAGTTTGCTCATTTTATTTTTTGGTCTTTTTTATATAATATTTTAACCCCCTCTGGCAGTCTTCAAAGCTTTTTTCTTTATCTTTGATTTATGTCTTAAGAGGGTTTTTCTCAGTATTTATCCTGTTTAGGAAAGCTGATTTAGTATCTTTTGTTAGTTTTAGAAAAATTTCAGCCAGTATGTCTGTATTTCTTCAGTTTTCTGTTCTTTTTCTCTTAGCTTTCTTTAAAAAGGTTTTTTAAAGATTTATTTTATGTGTATGGGTGTTTTGCCTGCATGTGTGTGTATGCGTCACATGCATGCCTATTGTTCTTGGAGACCACTGGAGGGTGTAGAATCCCTTGTAACTGGAGTTACAGAGGATTGTAGGTCACCATGTGGTGGATGAGAACTGTACCTGGGTCCTCTGGTCAGTGCTCTTCACTGCTGAGCTATTTCTCCTGCCTCCTCTTGTCTTTCTGAGATTCAAGTTTCTAGTTTGTTAAACTGGTATTGGGCTGAAGCTTTTGGATGGCCTACCTATCCTGTGTTCCCGTCTCCTGTCTCTGTGTAGATGGTGTTAGCTGGTCTGCTTTTATGTCCCCTCATTCTTTGTCATCACTGTTTGCTGATAAGACTGACAGGAATCCTCTTCCCTCACACCATGCTTTTTATTTGTGCCATTTTCTTTTCTTTTTTTTTGGTTTTTTTTCGAGATAGGGTTTCTCTGTGTAGCCCTGGCTGTCCTGGAACTCACTCTGTAGACCAGGCTGGCCTCGAACTCAGAAATCCGCCTGCCTCTATTTGTGCCATTTTCATTTGGTGTTTGCACCTGCTTTTCATTTTGCTAGTGTTCCTCATTGTTCACACCTGTTTCACACCTTTTCTTTTGACACCAGCTCTTTCAGCACATTTTCATAGGTTTAGTTCATTGTCGTCGTGGTGGGAAGCATGGTGGCATGCAGGCAGACACGGTGCAGAAGGAGCTGACGAAGCGTTCACATATATGACGAGCCTGTGGGACCGGTCTCATTCAGACCACCACAGCATCTGTGTCCTCGTGTAGATGCGTTATCCCTCATAGGTCCTGGGAAGGGAGAAGGATGCTCAGCTTTGTTGTTGTTTTGTAGTACTGACTCCAGAGCATCATGTGTGGAAAACTATAAGCACTGAAATCACTGGGCACCAGAAGTGCGCAGACATTTTCTGTTTGGGAATTGGGTCAGTTGTAAACTTGGCTTAGGTTTTGCTGTAGCTCTCCTTACCTTACTGATGGTGGGCTTCAGTTCCTCTTGAGTGGCAGCCGGGGAGGGAGCTCAGGGGTTCTCAGTGTTCCTCCATTGCTACCTGAGTATCTATACAACAGACAAGCTCTCTCTTTTGTTGTTGCATATTTATATTTACTTATTTACTGTGTATTTGTTTGTTTGTTGTGGGTGTGTATGGAGTTCAGAAGACATCTCAGGAGAATTTCCACCATGTGGGTTTTGAGGCGTGTGTGTATTAGACAGGGTCTCATGATGTAGCTCTGGTTGTCCTGGAACTCTCTGTGTCAGCCAGGGTGCCCTCGAATTCACAGAGACCTGCCTGCCTCTGCCCCTTAGAGTGCTGAGATTAAATGCATGCACCAACATATCTGACATTGTATAGCTTTTTAAAAAACAATAAATTATAAAGTGATGGGGATTAAACCAAGGGCCTTGGGCATGCTGGGCAAGTGGTATATGAATGAGGTACATCCCCAGCTAGACTCACTCTCACTCTAGGACTAATAGTGATTTGTTTGTTTTTCAAGATAGCATTTCTCTGTTTAACAGTCCTGGCTGCCCTGGAACTCCATTTGTAGACAAGGCTGGCCTCGAACTCACAGAGATTTGCCTGCCTCAGTCTTCTGAGTGCTGGGATTAAAGGCTTGCACCCCACCCCTACTCCCAACCCCCTAGAACTAATTTAGTTTCCTTCCTAGAGCAGGCCCTTTGTGTTCTATTCTAAAAGCTACAAAATTCAGGGAAGTCTGGGGTTTTTTTCTGGTTGGAGGAAAGTTGAAATGTTCTAAACCCAGTGTGAACTCTGAGAGTTGTTCCTTTACCTTAACCCTAAGGTGAGAGAGTTCTTTCCTTGGATTGCTGTTCAGTCAGAGCTGGAGCCTGCTTGTGTTTAGCACCCTCTTGTGTGCTTAGCCCCACAAATCTAGCTGCTTTGGCCTACTTGGTTCATGTGGCCTCCCTGAACCATGCTTTAGAAGTTACCCAGGCAGGGAGCCAAGGAGCTGTACAGCCCATCTTACTCGTTTCCTTGTCTTAGGGATCACAGTTACTAGCTGCCTGTTGTCTCATGTCTGGAAGAGTTGTTTTCTGTTTTGTGTCCAGTTTCCTATTATTTATAGTAAGAGGTTGACTATGGACCATTTGAGGACATCCAACTTAGGTGTCCTATAAAGCATTATGTAGTATTTAGGGAAAATAATTAAAAATTAATTTAAATATTATTGACTTCAAAAGAAACCTAACAAGTTAAAAAAGAAAATGAGAAAAATGTCAGTGGAATTCCGTATTATAGAAAAAAACTACAGTTCTCAGTAGTAAATATTGGCAAGTAGTTTTTAGATCTTCCTCTGGTTTTATTGAGACAGAGTTTGTGTGTAGACCAACCACACTGGTCTTACTTGTTTACAGTGATCCTCCTGCCTCTACTTCTTGACTGCATGTATTACCACACTCTATTTATGCTTTGAAAAAAAAGCAGTCTCCTTCGGACACAATAGTGTTCTTTATGAAAAAGAGCGATAAATTATACTCTTAACATTCAGAGCTTTTTGCAGTGTTTGGTGAAATTGTTAGCAAGGAAGAAAGGGTTGTAATCTGAGCCAGGTATGGCGGCCCTGCCCTAGAGAGGTGGAAACGGGAGAATCAGGAGTCGAAGGCCAGCTGCAGCTACACAGTGAGTTCTATATGAGACCGTCCTAAGACAGACACCTAAAAACCAAATAATTAAAGAATAAAATTAAAGTATTTGAAAGACCCTTAAATAAAGTAAAAGCAGTGAAAATGGGAGAAGATATTCACACTGTGAACATGTGAAAAAGGTACGTCAACCGCAACAAGGAAAGGCTCGGCGTGGCGGCACATGTGCTGCACATTGCCTCTGGGGGTGTGGGCTAGACGGTCTGAAGTTTGAGGCTAGCCTGTACTACACATTGAGACCTTGTCTCAAAAACAAGCGAACAAAAATTCCAGTAGAAAAACCACATAGACCTGGAAGTAGTGGCTGTTCCTTTGGCTCTAGCAAGAAAACCACTTGAGTTCAGGAGTTTGGGGCCAACTGGGCAATATAGTGAAACAAACAAACATCTCAAAACAAAACAAACAACTACTGGAACTCAACAAACCCATGAAAAATGCACACAAATTTAATGTAACAGTAGGTGAACCACAACAATTGGTATTTCACAAAAAAAGTGGTTGGGCCTGGTGGAGCACACCTTTAGTCCTAGCACTCGGAAGGCAGAGGCAGGCAGATCAAGACCAGCCTGTTCTACACAGAGAAACCCTGTCTCAGAAAAACTAAAACAAAACAAAAAACAAAACAAAAAGGGATACTTGTACAATAAATAATAAAATTTTCATCATACAGAAACTTTGAATGTTAAAAGAGACTTTGGATATTTTAAAGGGACTGAACTTTGAAAGAGTAGGATTTTTTTTTTTTTTTTTGGTTTTTTGAGACAGGGTTTCTCTGTGCAGCTCTGGCTGTCCTGGAACTCACTCTGTAGACCAGGCTGGCCTCGAACTCAGAAATCCACCTGCCTCTGCCTCCCAAATGCTGGGACTAAAGGCGTATGCCACCACTACCTGGCAGAGTAGGACTTTTTTAATTTTTATTTTTTTATTCCTGATACACGGTTTCTCTGTGTAGCTCTGGCTGTCCTGGAACTCACTCACTCTGTAGACCAGAGTGGTGTCAGACTTAGAGACTGAACGCATAAGCCACCAGACCCAGCCAACTGTGGACTTTTAAAAGTTAGAATGTTTTAGATTGTGATGTTGATATTAATATGGGGTCTTGGAGATGATCTAAAAAGGAAAGATCATGGCCTTAGGTATCTATTTGTGTGACATGTTGATGAGGGGTCAACTGTCCTACCGAGTAACTTGGGAAAAAAAATTTAGGAAGACTATTCAGAATTTTTTTCACACTCATTGCATTGGCAGAAATACAGTTCTTGTCACATATCCCAGGCTGGCCTTCAATTTGCTGTATCTCTGAGGATGGCTCCAGAGGATGACTCCTGAGTGCTGGGAATCTGGGTATGCCCCACCATACCTGTTTATGTGGTCTTGGGGTTCCTGCATGCTAGGCAAGCACTCTATCGATTATACTTCCTCCCCAGCCCCTAAAAAGAGTTTTTCTTAGATGCTACAGAAAAGAGTATAAGATGTTACAAATTGGGCTGGAGAGATGGCTCAGCAGTTAAGAGCACTGACTGCTCTTCCAGAGGTCCTGAGTTCAATTCCCAGCAACCACATGGTGGCTCACAACCATCTGTAACGGGATCTGATGCCCTCTGAAGATAGCTCCAGTGTACTCATATAAATAAAGTAAATCTTTTTTTTTTTTTTAAGTTGTTACAAATCTTACAGCTTAGCTGGACATTGTCTTGTGAGGCTAAAATGTATATATCTTTAAATCCTCAGTCCAGTTCTCATCTCTATATGTACAACAGGAGACAGGTATACAAACATTTATAGTAACATTGTTCACATTGCTAGCTAAATTTGGAAACAACCCAAATGCCAACAATGAGAGAAGAAATAAAACAAAATAACCACAGGGTTGATGAGATGGCCGAGCAAGTAAAGGCCACCTCGCGGGAAAACCTGACTTTTCCTGGGATCTACATGATGGAGAGAGCTGACTCCCTCAAGTTGTCCTCTGCCCACCTTTGAAATGACTGTAGAGCTAGCTAGTGTAAGCTACACATATGTCAGTCAAGTCATGCTGCTCTGTAATAAATCCTAGGTTTTCTTTTCCTTCCTTATTTGCCTGCTTGTTCACTCATTGCATTCATTGCAATGGTGTCTTAGTCAGGGTCTCTATCCCTGCACAAACATCATGACCAAGAAGCAAGTTGGGGAGGAAAGGGTTCTTCAGCTTACACTTATATATTGCTGGTCATCACTAAAGGAAGTCAGGACTGGAACTCAAGCAGGTCAGGAAGCAGGAGCTGATGCAGAGGCCATGGAGGGATGTTTCTTACTGGCTTGCTTCCCCTGGCTTGCTCAGCTTTCTCTCTTATAGAACCCAGGACTACCAGCCCACAGATGGCACCACTCACAAGGGGCCCTCCCCCCTTGATCACTAATTGAGAAAATGCCTTACACTTGGATCTCATGGAGGCATTTTCTCAACTGAAGCTCCTTTCTCTGTGATAACTCTGGCTTGTGTCAAGTTGACACACAAAACCAGCCAGTACAAATGGTTTTGAGAAATTTCTGCCTTTCTGAAAATTAATTCACCCTTAAAACCTGGCAATTGCTTTTGAAGTTATTTAGATGTTAGAGAAACTGGTGAAAATAAGATCATACCTCCTCACAAGGAGTATCTCTCTTGTACATAGAACTTTTGCCATGTTTATTAAAATGGCTGTGAGCATTCTTTGTGCAGTGCATAGAAATACACCTAGCCAATATGCACCTGACTTTAGATGACTGTGAGTTCTTTGTTCCTCTGTCTCACCAGGTATACAATGTTTACATGGCCGGGAGGCAGCTGTGTTCTAAGCGGTACCGGGAGTTTGCCATACTGCACCAAAACCTGAAGAGAGAGTTTGCCAACTTTACATTTCCTCGACTTCCAGGAAAGTGGCCATTCTCATTATCAGAACAACAGTTAGATGCCCGGCGTCGGGGGTTGGAAGAATATCTAGAAAAGGGTAAGCCAGGCTTCATTTCTTAGCAGGTAAAGGCACTTGCTCCCAAAGCTAATGACCCGAGTTCAGACCCCAAGACCCACAGGTAGAAGAGAAGCAACTCACACAGGCTGTCCTCTCACCACCACTCATTTGCAATGGTAGGTGTGTGCCCCACCCAAACAGGTGAATAAATAAATGTAAGTTTTAAAAATGTTTAAAAGGGAAGCCAGTCCATTAAGCTTTACTATGCTGAATGGGTATAGATTCTAATTCCTAAATTGCATAGCTATGTTTCCTAAACATCAGTAGTGGAAGGAAATCATGTTTTTGATAAGAAGTATTAAACAAAGGGGGCCCTGAAGGCAAGGCTGAAATGTTCACTATGGTGATAGTACTGCTTTGCTAGCTTGCAGAGAACTTCATAACAGAAAAATGAAGTTGTTGGTGGCCCTTCATGGTCTTTTATTTATAGACTTATACTTACCCATAAATACATTACTATGGTACATTAATGATTCTTGGTTTATTGGGGTGTCCTGTATAAAAATTCCTTATTCCTTTTACAGCTGTTCCTGTATAGGTTTGCTTAGCTGTTAACAATCTAAAGTCTCCTTGTTCTCAGTAGGAAGAATTAATAAAGTTTCCAAATGATAATTTAGGATTGTATGGATATAATACTGTAATATTTGTTTCTCTAGAAAGGCAAAGAAATGACACAGATCTGAATAAGACAATCTTGTGGTGAGAGAAGACACTTGCCTGGCTGTATTATATCATAGCTATATAGCTTGCTCACTGTGTGTCTTAATTACCTTTCTGTTGCTTTGAAGAGACACCATGACCAAGGCAGCTTATAAAAGAAAGCATTTCATTGGGGGCTTGCTACAGTTTGAGAGGGTGAGTCTTTGACCATCATCATGACAGGAGCATAGTGGCAGGCAGGCCAGCAGATGGACAGGCAGGGCTCTGGAGCCCATGGTTGAGAGTTTACATCTCATCCACTAGAGAGACTAGGCCTGGTATAAGCTGTAGAAATCTCAAAACCCACCCCCAGTGTCACACTGCCTCCAACAAGGTTACACCTCCCAGTCCCCACCAGACAGTTTCAGCAACTGGGAATGAGCCTATGGGAGCCATTCTCATGGAGATCACCACACTATGTGATAGGTATTTTTTAGAATATTAGTTTAAAAGAATAACTGTGTGAAGACTAATTGACATAATTGAATTAAACAAACAAACCAAAAAACCCAACTAACTTGGCAGTGAATCTTTTTCTTGAAGAACTGTTTCCTGAAAGTAGTAGAACCCCGTCTTTACCTTTTCCTAAAGTAAACTGGCCCTCTGAATACGCTGTAGGGATGTTAGATAGAGTGCTTTAAAAATGCAGTAAAATTGTCAATGTAATTCACCATCCTTGGGGTGGAGAGCTACCCTACATTAGATAACCAGTTACTCAGTTACCTGCCTCCCTCCTCTCCTTCCTTTGTTCTTACTTTCCCTGTGTCTTGCTCTCTGTGTCTCTCTGTCTTCTGTCTCCTGCAGATCACTACATCTTTATATTTCCTTTTATTGTTCTGTTCTTTACCATATTTAGATGAATTTTTACCAAGTCTTAAGATTCATATACTAAGGATACATATATTAGGTTATAATTGCCTGCTGCTAATTTAAAATTTTCTGTATGTTCCCTCCCACCCCCACATCCCGAGATGTTTCTCTGTATAGATCTGGCTGTCCTGGGACTCAACTCTGTAGACCAGGCTGGCTTAGACCTTACAGAGATTATTTGTCTCTGCCTCCTGGGTGTGGCGATTAAAACAGGGCTTTGTATACTTTTTATACAAGGTTTTGCTATATAGCTCAGGTTAGTCTAGAAATCTCTCTGAAGTTCAAGCTGACCTTGAACTTGCATCAAACTTCCTGTTTCAGTTTCTGAAGTACTAGAATTGCAGATAGATATGACCGGTCTTGCCCTGATGATTTAAATGTAAACTTTTGATATATTCTTTATATTCCTGATTTAAGGCCTGATGCTAGATACTATCTTTGTTTTCTACAGTGTGTTCAATCCGAGTCATTGGTGAGAGCGACATCATGCAGGAATTCCTGTCTGAATCTGATGAGGTAGGTGAACACTCCCTTCCCTGATCATTTCTTGCTGAGTTCGTTATGGGAAGAAGTACAGATAATGTCTGTGGGATGAATTACAACCAGCTCTGTGAATGAGTGGGCTCTCCCATCTCCTTTCTGTATGCATCTACCTTTGAATACCTAAAGCCAGGTTCTCTTCTCTGTCTTTCTGTTTTAATTATTTTTTTAGTTATGCTATAAAATAATAACCTTCATTCTGGTATTTTCAGTCACATATGTGTATGTGCAGATGTACACGTCACTGTATTTTGCCCATGTTCCCTCCTCATTATGTCCTTGTCACTTTCCTCTGGCCTCCTCGGCTCCAAGGACTCCTCCTGCTTTGGTCTTTCATTTATATTTATGCATTCAAGTCTAGAGTCTGCACAGGAGAAGAAAATAGGATGCAGTCTTTCTTTCCTTCCGTATTCTCTCTCGTCCCCTTTCTCCTTTCTGTTAGACGCTCTTTCCCCATCATGTCCTGTACATGTGTTAAATTTCAAGTGTGAGAGAAAGCATGCTTGTCTTTCCTGTGAGTCTGGCTGATTTGGAGTGAGACCATCTCCAGCTCCACCCGTCGTCCTTTTGAGTCTTCTGTTCTCCTCTCAGCTGGAGCCAGAAGCGGTTGCTTCTCTTCACTGTGCTGTTCCTCTGTATGTCAGTCTCCCTCTTGTTTGCTATTTTTAAAGTTATTTTAACGATAATTTTTTCATCTGATGACAAACAGCAGCCACAATGGTTATTCTGGACCTGCATGTTGGTAAATTGTATTTCTTGAGTTTCAAGTCTCTCTCCGTATTTCTGAGGTAATATTATGATTATTTCTACATTGTCTGGCGGACCCTGATCATCAACAAACATGGTGACTTACTCTATTTAGAATGCTATAAAATTATGTACAAGTGACACAGTGGCTGGCTGATGATCTCAAAGCCCCTGAAGCATTGGCTTTAGGGGTCTCTTTTCTGTTGGGGACCTTCTTAATGGATATGTGGCAGGACTAATTGAAAATTCATTGCCATAATTCTGCTGCTGTGAGAAAATGCTGGAGTCCTCTTCTCTGCCCTTCCCTGTCTTCCCTTCGCTTCTCCTCCCCCTTTCTTCTCTCCCTTCTCCTCCTTCTCTCTCCCCTCCCCTTCTCCCCTTCTCTTTGCTTCTCTGTCTCTAAATAAAAGCATGGCTCATCTTTCATGCTAAAGAAAACACAAAGTTTCATTCCTTTTAGTAACCATATCTCCCCATGCATAGCTAAGCTGCTTAAAAGGACGCTCCGTTTTTCCGCCATTTCCCCACTCAAAAGTGGGAAACTTTTCCCCAGCTTTCAGGATTCAGTTTGAACTCTTACATGGCACTCACAGAGCCCATCATGGCCTGGTACCTCGCCATCTCTAATCTCGTTCCCACCATTGTCTAATATATTACTAGTCTAAACATTTTAGAACTTTTTATTTTTCCTTGAGTTGTTCCAACTCAAACCTCAGAACTCATGCATGCCAAGCAAATGCTCTGCCACTGTGCCACATCTCCAGACCTACAGACCCTGTTCTCAGCATTTATTAATTACGTGTGTACTCTGTGCATGCAGCGCAGCGCACGACAACCAGGTAGACAACTTGGGAAACAATTGGATCCTTCCTTCCGCCATGTGGGTTCTGGGGACCAAACTCATCAAGACGTCAAGTTTAATGCAAATGAGTACTCTTGATTTCCTTAATCTATTATGTCCTTCCCTAGTGTTCATGGCTTCTTCCAGGGAACTGTCCCTCACTTTATTCCATGCCTGTCCTTTCTGTCACTGATCCTTCACAGCAGGTCAAAGGTCACTCCTCTCTGACCACTGGCCTGGGTCTCTGTACTTTCAGCTGTCTTTATCAATTCCTCTTGCAGTCCCTTACGCTCTGCTCTGTCTGTCTTGGGAATGGAATCTGTTCTTTGTTACGTTGACTTTCCTCATTCACTGCTATGCAGAGGCGGCTTCTAATGTGCCATTTTCCTGGCCCACCTCTTGGAAGTCTTCCCTGATGACTCAAGTCATCAGTTTCTCATCCTACAAAGAACTTGTGCAGTTAGTATAACTCAGTCACCATTTTATTGCCATCTTATTTCTAATTTTTATACATATAATCAGTTTGTCACTTTATATTTTTAGCTTACAAGAGTGTGTGAGCTACCAGTAGGTAAGAGCTAACTCTTGATTATCTCTCTATTGCCAGTGCCTTACCACAGTATCACGCATGGGGGAGGTGCTTAGTAAGTGTCAATTGGCTAGAAGGATGGATATGTAATACTATTATCCAGCAATGATTCTTTATGTATATGTCTTGCTTTCCTGACTAGGTTCTAGGTTTCTGGTAGATGAGGGTATAAAGGATAACAGTGCCCTCTCTTTATCCATGGTTTTACTTTGTACAGTTCGTTATCTGTTTAGCCATGGTCTAAACATAGAAAATACAGTACTTTAGAAATAAACACTATGTAAACTTGAAATTGTGTGGTATTCTGAGTACCACAATAAAGCTTTATGTCCATTCTATGCTGTCCCAGTATGTCTACACTGTATCTACCACCTGTCTGGTAGTCACCTAGGGGTTCGGTCAGTCATCAGATTGCCTGCATTAACATCACTTCCTTGCTGTATTCAAATAACTCTTAACCCTTCAAAGCAAGAGAATGGTTTTATTAGCAACACAGACCCAAGGGAGCCACGGAGCACTTGCCTTGCAACAGGAAGAATAATTCTGGTGAGATTGCTGAGGTCTGAGAGAATGCCTCTTCTGTCAACGAAATCACGGACAAGAAAAAATAAAGTTATGCTGGTTTTGCTGAAGCACCTTAAACTGTAAAAGTTACAGCCACAGTACATGACAATTGCTTAGTGCAGGTGGGAACAGCATCCATTAAGGGTTTCAATACTAACCATGTTCCCTGGCATTGCCTGTGGATCT
The DNA here is from genome assembly GCA_028551405.1 of Uromys caudimaculatus. NCBI lineage: Eukaryota > Metazoa > Chordata > Mammalia > Rodentia > Muridae > Uromys > Uromys caudimaculatus. The sequence continues at coordinate 69,571,828 of CM052704.1, read as the reverse complement.
TAGAACATAGCCCCTATGGGTAAAGGGGAGTTATCATAATGCTTAGGGTGCTTTTAAGCAAAGAGTAGTAATTTTTTTTTTTTAAATATCTTATTTATTGTGTGTATATATATATATATATATATATATATATATATAATGAGTACACTGTAGCTGTCTTCAGACACCAGAAGAGGGCATCAGATCCCATTACAGATGGTTGTGAGCCACCATGTGGTTGCTGGGAACTGAACTCAGGACCTCTCGAAGAGCAGTCAGTGCTCTTAACCGCTGAGCCATCTCTCCAGCCCGAGTAGTAATATTTTTAATGGTCGATGAGAATGAACTTATTTTATTCCTATGTGATTATTTTTCAGTAATAAAAATTAGAAGATCAAAATCTATTAGAAGTTAGGTATGGTGGTTCATTCTTATAATCCCAGCATTCTAGAGACCAAGGGAAGAAGATGGATGACCTTCAGTTCATGGTGTGTGTCTCGGCTATAAGGCAAAAGTGTGTCTCAAAAAAGCAAAACAAAAAGACAAAAGATAAACTGTTAGGAAAATGTGTTGAGGCTAGAAATGATTCAGCAGTTTAGGAGACTTTGCTGCTCATGTAGAGGGCCTGGTTCAATTCCCAGCAAGTGAATGTTGGCTCCCAGCTAATCTGCCCAAGGTCTCCCTGACCTCTGTGAGCACTGGGCACACACATGGTGCACATACACACATGTAGGCAGTACCCAAACACATAAAATAAATCTAAAAAATAAAAAAGAAATGTGTGTTATCATCAAAAGCAATGAGGATTGTGGGTCGTTTTGGGGTTTTTTTGTGGGTTTGTGTGTGTGTGTGTGTGTGTGTGTGTGTGTGTGTGTGTGTTGCTAGAACCCTAAACATTCTAGGCAAACATTCTCACACTGAGCTATATCCCCAACTCTGTTTATTTTTAATTAAGTACAGTAAGAATTGTATAGTCTTTGCTAGAATATTGGGCATGACACAGTTTACATCTCTAAGTCTCATCTACTTTGCGTTTTGAAGATGGTCTGATCATATCCAGGTTCAGAAAGGACATCAGCATGTGCCTTCAACCTATCTAGCTGCCTAATTATTCAACCAGTGTTGAGACATCTCCTGTCTCCTGCTTCTCACTTCTTTGTAAGTTCTAAATGGAGTGACAAGAATGAATGGAAATCTCACCTGGGCTTCCCCTAGACGGTTTGAACAGGATTCTGTTGTGAAGTAGCAACGCATCTGTTCATCTTAGGTGATAACGGCTACAACCTAAAGCCAGCTTTATGGGTTGTAAATAGATTAATTTTTAAGACTTCATTTTTTTTCTCTTTGTAATAGAATTTACTTCCTGTCTCTTGTGTTAGATATTATTTAGCTAGCATATAGCAAGGAGAATGAGATTTACTGAGTTGCAAATTCTTTCTTTCTCTTCCTTTAGAATTACAATGGTGTGTCTGATGTAGAGCTGAGAGTAGCATTGCCGGACGGAACGACCGTTACTGTCAGAGTTAAAAAGAACAGTACTACAGACCAAGTGTACCAGGTAAAGTCAACTTGACATTGGGTGATGGGAAATTAGGAAAAAATTAAATGAGTTAATACATACAAAGTGTGCAGAGTGCACTTACTAATTCATACTACTACTGTGAAGTTAACTCTGTCCTTCTAAAAGAAAGCTGCGTTAGAACTGGGTGTATTGGCATGTGCTTGTATGCTTGTAATCTCAGTACTTGGGAGGCTAAGGCAAGAATTCTGCAAGTACTAGCGTATTCAGGAGTATAAAACAAAACCTTGTATTTTTTTTTAAAAAGTGCAGTAAATACCCCAGAATGCAATGGTTATAATGAACTCTTCCTCCTCTTTTGTTATTGTTGTTGTTGTAAAAAACAAAAACAAAAAACAAAACCTTTTTAAAAAAGTGTGTGTGTGTACTCGTGTGTATGCACATCTGTGGAGAGTGGAGGTGACGTTGCTGTCTCCCTAAGCATTGGGTGTCCTCTGTCACTCTGTGTCTCACTCCTCTGAGACAGCCTCTCGGCTGACGGCCAGCACACTCCAACAGTCCTCCTGCGGGGGGGGGGGGGGGG
>CM052704.1:69524368-69569647 GCA_028551405.1 Uromys caudimaculatus | reverse complement strand
AGGGGTTGACGCTGGGTGTCTTCCTAGATCGCTTCTCCGCCTTACACAATAAGGCGGGGTCTCTTGCTAAACTGGAGCTTGGTGATCTGGCTAGTCTTTCTAGCCAGTTTGAGCTAGGGACCGACCCCTTGTCTCTGCCTCCTGGGGGCTTGGATGACAAGTAGTCCTTACAGCTCCCGGCATTCATGTGGGCACTAGAGATCTGACCTGTGTTTCTCACACTTGTACTGCAAGTGTTTTTCCCACAAAGCTATTTTTCCAGCCCTGTAAAAGACTTTTTAAACATATATAAAATCAGAATAGAATCAAGTCATAAATTTCCCTCTATGCTTTTTTTATTATGTAAGATACAGAACCCGGAGACTTGGGCGTGCTGCGAGAGTGCTCTATACTGAGCTGCGCCCCCAGTTCCTTCACCGCTCCCACTTATTCACACCATGTATCCTCTTTGCCTTCCCACTCAGGTTATTTGTTTGCTGGTTTGGTTTGGTTTGGTTTGGTTTGGTTTGGTTTTTTTAAGCAAACACCATGGTAGAGCTGTATATTCTTCAGCATACATCTAAAACATGTATCTTTATCCAGTGCCATTATCAAATCTTAAAAAGAGCACTACTTCTTTTAACTCCATAGTTAGAAATTTTCAGTTATCAAAATGGATTTTAGAGCTGGTTTGTTAAGTCTGGATCTAAGTAGGTCCTTATCTCCGTGCAGTTTTCATTTACTATAAGCAGTCTCCCTTCCCTGCTTTGTGTGCACACCGTGGGCACTGGGTCATTCTGAGTTTACCTTCCTGTTTCCCTGTAGGTCGTTTATCGTGTCCTTCTAGTTCCCTGCATTTTCTATGAATAGAAATTTTCTCTAGAGGCTTTATTATATTCAAGTTCTGCTTTTTAATAGGAAATACAAATACTTCATAACGAGGCTGTAACAAAATATAGTATGTTGTTTCTCAGTGGGCACTACCCAGTCTGTAGTTGTGATATGTGATTCATTAGTAGTTTGGTGGTGATTACCTGATCTCTTCACTACAGAGGGTCTGTGCACTGATAATTGCTGCCTTAGTCAACAGTTTGTAAAAGCTGCAGTTCTTGCTCTCTCTCTCTCTCTCTCTCTCTCTCTCTCTCTCTCTTTCCTTACACAGCTATAGTTCTATAAGTAACTTTCCCTAGAAAAATAATAAATTAGAGAAAAGCTGTTTGTGGGGGAGAAAGGATAAATATTTAATTTTTTCCTTTATTGGCAATTTTCAGGATAAAGAATTGATGCCTTAGTTGATTCTAGTGTTGTCCAGTGCAACAATTGTTAGTATTTTATTTTTAGTTACAGGTAAATTTCTAATTAAATGTGATTTAATCAATAGCATGTTATTATCTCTTTGATACTCAAATGAGTTCATCTTTGGCCAAAAGACGTTCCTTCATGTTTGTTTCTGTATACTTTTGATGTGATCTATTAGCTTATATAGGCATTTTAGAATAACAATGTATCTTGAGCTTTTCTTTAGACATTTCCTGCCCTAGATCTAGAATAACCCTTCACTTATTAGTCTTGGTTTCTTTGTGAGAGATGACATTCCAGATCAGATCTGTGTGTCATCCAGTCGCTGCTTACAGGCCTTTGATATGAACTTGATCAAGATTTTCAGGGTGACAGATGGATTTCTGGTTATCAGTGCTTATACAAAGTGTTCCTTTGTAGCAAATGAGAAAAAAATCTACTCTTCATTTGATCATCTACAGTATACCATGGCAGTTGACATATGTAGGATTCCAGCCGTCTTTGAAATTTTATAGTAGTGAAGTAATTACAAAAAGTATGTTTTTACAGTTTTCAGATGTTTTATTCTCTACTTCTTTCTTTAGAAAGACCTAGGGTATTTTGCTGTCTAATGTTTTATATGAATGTGTGCCTATGAATATGTATATACGTGCATGCTGTTATCTGGAAAGGTCACTGAGGGCACTGGGTCCCAGGAAGCTGGAGTCCAGTATGGGTGCTGGGAACTAAGCTCATGTCCTCTGTGAGAGCAGTGAGTACTCTTACCTGCTGGGCCATCTCTCCAGCCTGGACCTAGCTGGCTTAATACTGTCCCTTCCCCCATCTTATTACTGTGTCTTATGGCTAGAAGCCATTTTGTAAATCCTGAGAGTATTCCAGTTTTGATCCAGTGCAGTATAGAATAGTGATTTAAAATAATATCAGATGACTTGAGGCTGGATATGTGAGCAGATACAGGAAGAAGTGATATAGTTGTATTTGGTTCAGTCTTCCAACGATTTTTAGCTATTTAGTGAATATCTTGCTTATATTGGGAGTGCTTTTAAAAAAATTATTTTGTTACTACTGTTTTCTGCTTTGTGTTTTTTTTTTCTTTTTGTTATGTGTATGAAATTTCAATTTTGATTTATTTGCACATGAAGTCCTTAGTTTCCAGAGAGGATTAATTGATTCTTCTTGTTTAATATGCTGCTTGTCAACATTTTGTTACTTTCATGAAGATATTAGTGATTGTAATTCTTAAGAAAGAGAGGTATATGGTGTCCCTAGTTAGAACATAGATCATCTGAAAAATAAAAATAGCTTGTAAATTCTGACTAGAATTAATAATGCTTTAAGCTCAAGAATCAAGCACAGAAATGCACAGATCTGGTTCCAGGTGCTAGGAGGCTGAGGCAGGAAGACCACTTGAATCTAGGAGTAGAAGGCCAGTAGCCAACATAGTGAGATCCTATCTCTAAAGCAAACAAAAATCAAAGGTTGAAGGGTCTGGAGTGATGGCTTAGCAGGCACAGTGCTGGCTGCTCTTCCAGAGGACCTGGGTTTGATTCCCAGCACTCATATGGCTGTTTATAACTGTCCATAACTGTATTCTGTGGGGATCTGCATCTTCTGGCTTTCATGGATAACAGTTATACAGACATGCAGGTAAAACACTCCTACACATAAAATAAAAATAATTAAATAAGCAAAAATCGAGATCTTGTATGTTAATAGCCTATAGTAAACGTAAGCTGGATATATGAAGCTAGGTATCAGAGAGTTTGTTCTCAGCTATAATGAGGTGACTCAGTGGCATTTTCCTCGAAGCCTAACACCTGAGTTTAATCCTTACGACACGCATGACTGAAGGAGAGCTGATTCTTGAGTTGTTCTCTGACTTCTATATCAGACACAGACACACACACACACACATTCTAAAATAAATATTTCAAATATTTTTAAAAAATTGTTTTTATTTTATGATCTGTCTTTTCAAGTATATTTCTTTAGTGATATAAAAGACCTTTGTTGGGGACTGGAGGGATAACTCAGTTCTAAGTGATCCATTGTCTTTTTCTGATCTCTGTGGGTATCCAGATATATATGGTATCATTCACACAGACATACATATTAGTAAAAATATATTTAAAAAATACCTTTGTGGAATTAATTCCTATTTGAGAAAGGAAATTTGACACTGAGGAGGAACTATTGCTGACTTATCTCAAAGAGGCAGGTGCTCAGGAAAGAGAGAGGGCAGCTGTATTTGGGTTTGTGCGTCTGTATGCACATGTGCACCTTAAGGAGACCTGGGGGCCGTGGAGGTTTTTATGAAGCCAGGATGCAGTGTCTCCTTTTCCCCTTCTAGGGCATGTACCTGCCCTCATGGCATTGTGTGATCTTAACTTTTCCTGAAATAATTGTATCCTGTTTAAAATTTCAGGCTATTGCAGCAAAGGTTGGCATGGACAGTACAACAGTGAATTACTTCGCCTTATTTGAAGTGATCAATCATTCCTTTGGTAAGTGCCAATAGCTCTTACATATATATTTTGTTTGGGGGTGTTTTAGTCTGATACAGTTGGACAAAAACTGCTGAGAGGAGAGCCCACTTATCAATACTGCCTTCAGCAAGCAAACTTGGCAGATCTTATAAAGGATTTCTGATCAATATTCATCCATTTTCTTCTTTTGTCAGTATATGGCGACTTTGAATCCTTGGGAGCACCCATCTTCCTATTATTTTTCTTCCCAACTCTCAGATATAAACTGGGTTGTAAAGAATTGGGAAGGTGCCAGGATGCTCGGGTTCTAATCTTACCCTTTACATGCTTTCTGTAAAGGAGAGATATTGAGTCTGTCTTTTGCAATGTTGTAAAGCCAGGTCAGCCTCAAGAAAGATTAGGAGAGCTAGTGTAGGAATTAGGAGGAATAAGCTAGACATCTTGGCACACTGTAATCCCAGCCCGCAGTGGAGCCAGGCTGGTCAGAAGCTACTCAATAGACACCTGCAGTGTGACAGATGCCTTAGGATTTGGGGAGTGGATGAGAAGGACCTTTTAGTTCTGTATGAATAAATGTAATACACTGAGATTGGCCATAGGAGAGTCCAAATGGCCCATAGCTGGGTAAGAGAGGAGGCTGCTCTGAAGATGTTTAGTGGACCCCACACATATATCAGTTAGATGTTTGTAACGTAACAGGTCATAGATCAAACATTTTAACTGAATTTGGAGTTGGCACTCTCTCTGCAATCATGTTATCTAAGCAACAGATTTCGCTCATTTGCTTTTCTGGCTAGACTCATAGTTAGAGTGAGGGACTTGTTCTCTGCCCCTGAGGTAGAGTTACTTGATGAGTTTGAGCTGGTGCTCTAGTGAAGGACAGCCTGCCATTGTTGGTCTGCTTTGTACAGTTTCTACTAGGGGAACTCCTATACTGTGCTCCACTCAGCTCTCTTTGTTTTGTCTTCTTCAGTACGCAAGCTGGCACCTAATGAATTTCCTCATAAACTCTACGTCCAGAATTATACATCAGCTGTGCCAGGCACCTGCCTGACCATTCGCAAGTGGCTCTTTACAACAGAAGAAGAAGTCCTCTTAAACGACAATGACCTTGCTGTTACATATTTCTTTCATCAGGTGGGTGAATAAGTCTTCCTGATAAAAGCTAGGTTCCTTTCTTGTATATAGTTAGTAATTTGACAGTTCAGTGTGAATCCTTGGTTCTAAGTAGTACTTAGAATATGGTGCATCCCATTTCATAGATGCTAGAGCTGTGCTAGAGTGTTTAAAAAGTTCAAACTTTTAATCAACAAAACAAGCCTTATGGTAATGTATATGTTCAGAATTTCTAAAGCAATATTATATATACTGTGTGGGTCTGGGAAAAGCAAAATGTCTGGTTTTTACTTCATTCTTATATCACAATCATTGCAAAGACTTCTGTGATGTCAAAGGCTATAGGAATTTGTTCCCACCAGCAAGTGTGTGATTCTTTGGTGGATACCACTCCACACATCATTAAATGTAATGCAATTCTGACACTTTCTGCCTGGAAATATCAAATCCCACAGATCAAGGGCTAAATTCCTCAGACAGCCTCCGTTTTAGACCAGTTTCAAGTCATCTGAAACTGGTAAGCTGTTTGCTGCAGGTCAAATTTCTGTGAAAACACACACACACACACACACACACACACACAGACACACACACACAGACACACACACACACACACAGAGCTGGTTTAAATAATTTTCTTACACTGCTCACAGAGCTCAGGAAATTCAGGAAATTTGCTATTTACCAGATATTTTAAAGCACATGAATAAGCAAGAAATACAGAAATGTATAGTGAGCCCAAAAAGGTCTAAATCATAGGAGCTTCCATTTTGGAAGAGTTGGGAGTACACTGCACACTCCTGGCAGGTGGATGAGTTCTCATGTTTGCTGTCTTGCAAACTGGCCGTGTTAAGTAGTCCAGGAGCTTCATCTTTTGGGTTTTGGGGTGTGTGTGTCTGTGTGTCTATGTCTATCTGTGTATCTATTTGTATTTCTGTATGTGTGTGTGTTATATGTATGTGGTACATGCATTTAAATGTGCCAGTGTGCATGCCAGTATACGTATACGCTGAGGCCAGGGCAGAACATCACGTGCCTTCCTTGCTCATCCTCTGTGTTCTTTTTTGTTTGTTTGTTTGTTGTTGTTGGGTTTTTTTTTGTTTGTTTGTTTTTGGGTTTTGGAGACAGGGTTTCTCTGTGTAGCCCTGGCTGTCCTGGAACTCACTCTGTAGACCAGGCTGACCTCAAACTCAGAAATCCACCTGCCTCTGCCTCCCAAGTGCTGGGATTAAAGGTGTGCGCCACCACTGCCCGGCTATCCTCTGTGTTCTTGTCTTGAGATAGGATCTTTCACTGAGCCAGAAGCTCACCTTTTAGGCTATTTGATTAGCCAGTGATCTCTCTCTCAATCTGCCTGTCTCCTCCCCATGATGCTTGGATTACAGGCATGCATAGCCCAGCCTTTTTTTTTTTTTTTTTTTTTTAAAAAAAAACATGGGTAGTGAGGATTCAATCTAGGATGCTTGTAGAGCAAGCACTTTCACCCACTGAATCATCTCCCTTCATTTTGGGGTGTGTGTGTGTGTGTGTGTGTGTGTGTGTGTGTGTGTGTTAACAGGGACTTAATACATGGATATGACTGTAATATAAGCAACCATATGTAGTATGTAGATTGGACATACAAGGTTTGGTTTGATGTGATACCCAGGTTGACCTTTCTGTGCAGCATTCCCTTTTTCACAGTCCTGACCTGAGGTTCCCTTCATAAACGGGGTCTTGTCATAGAGGGTTTTGTTTCATCTGTGTGTGTATTCAGGTGGAGAGAGTGGCAATGTGGATGAGCATAAGTGCCTGTGGTGTAGGCCAGGAGTCAGCGCTTGGTGTCCTTAGGCACGAATCGTCCTCTTTGCTTTTGAGTTAGGGTCTCTCGATGGGCTCGGGAAACATCGTTTGTGCTAGTCTGGCTGGCTAGCAAACCCCAGAGGTCCTGCTGTCATTGCCTACCCAGGACCGAGGTTACAAGTGTTTGCCCCACATACAGCCACACTGAAACCCTCTGGACCTCCTGTGCATTGGACTTTAGCCAAAACTTTATTAATCACATGACCCCCACAAACCCCTACTTTACCTGGAGGGCCATGATACTTCTTGGGGTCTTTAAGAATCAGTGTCAATTCAGTACCAGTATCCAGTTTGACCCTGGGAAGTTTGATTGTTTCCTTTCTCCCAGAATACAGTGACCCTTGTAAAAGTCTGTAGGTCCCTCTGGGGAAGAACTAGAGAAAGACTAACAGTAACTCTTAGGCACTTTACCAAGGTCCTTTTGCTCAAGGTATTCTGGATCTGCAAACTGGCTCAATTCTGGTAACTGGGTCACAGGCCTTGGTTTCCCCTTACCACCTTCCAATATATCCTTTCTTACATTTGTTTGAGAGTTTTTCTGGTTATACAAATCAACAGAAATGCTGTGGGCTTCTTACCTATTTCACGCCTGTAAACACCATGACTGATTAGTCAGTACCAAGGTCCATTAAGGTCATGCGACTATAAAAAAATCACTTGCCAGTGCTGATCATTACAGGTTAGACCATTATGATAGCTATGCTTGCCTTGCCGTTCTTGACTTGGTGCTGCCGTCTGACCTCGGCTACCTGAGGGCCCAGTTAAACCCATCACATTGTGTTCATCCAGCTGAGTACTGGCATCTCCAACCCTAAGGTCTGGCACAAGGAAAGGGCCACAACAAAGCCCTTCAAAAGTGCCAGTGCCCCTCTCACCATTTTGTGCTGTATGGGATTCCTGAAGGGTGTGTCTTCTGGGCCTTCTCATTGCGTAGGATTCAATACACAGCGTACCCACTCTAGCACTGCATTTTCCCCGAGCCTTAAAATCCTCATCAGCACTGAGCCAAGGGATAGCAGGGATCCTCAGCTTCTTTTCTATAGGCCATCTTTTAGCAAATGCTTCAGCCAACCAGTCAAACTTTTGATACTCTTTAACTGCGTGGGCTTCCATATTAAACCTAGAGTCTCTATTTAGAGGGTCCATATGTATAAACTCAGCCTGACTGATCCAGTTTTATGTTTCTTCTACCTTACTCAACACCCTTAAAATCCATTCCAATTCATAGTCTTAAGATTTCTGTTTGAATGAATTAGCAAAGTTTTTAAGCCCGTTAGTGATATGGTACACTCCTTCATGACCACACCTTTGATCTTCCCTGTAGGAGCCTGCCTAGTCTTAAGTCTAGTTATGGGTTTAGAGGCAACTATTGATGGGCCCTGAGGGACATCAGGATTGGCTTGCCTGGTGTCTCCTTCAGAGAAAATCACTGGTGCTTCAGCATACAGTGAATAATTAGTTTCTCCAAGCAAAGGTGGAGAGGGCAGTACTTCAGGGGTTGGGGTTACATCCTCTGCTAAGGGTGGGGAGACTACTTCCTCATATGAGTTAAACCCCTGAGAATCTGAGGGTTCAAAGTTCTTAGCTTTGGTCCTCCCACAGATCTTCATCTAAAGTTAGAAGATCCCATTCCTGCCAGTCAGTGTCCTTAAACACTGGTGCCCTCTGGGGCTGGGACTTGAGTAAACTAGTATAGATTAGCCAACCTTAAAATGAGAGCTTGGGTCTGATTATCTGCAGCTTGAGCTCTGTGGCTGCTAAAGAGAAGATTCTCTTCCAGGGCACACTTAAAAACCTTTAGACCAGTGGTTCTCAACCTTCCTAATGCTGTGACCCTTTAGTACAATTCTTCATGTTATGGTGACCCCCCCAGCCATAAAATTATTTCATTGCTACTTCATAACTGTCATTTTGCTACTGTTATAATGTGATGTAGATATCTGTGTTTTCCAAAGGGACCTCAGCCCACAGGTTGAAAACCACTGCCTTAGACAGTTTATGTGAACCTAGAACTGGTTATTGTTTCTCTGAGCTCGTGCTTTTCCATTGTCAGTTTGTCAAGAGCTCCTAGGAGAAACCAGCCAGCACTGTTATTTTCCTTATTTATCCACAAATTGTCAAAAGTTTATACAGTCATTAGACTCCTTGTTGTCATCACATGTGTCTAGCCTCACAGTGTTCCCCATCTACCAGGGATGTTTTCAGTAACTGTCAATGAACTGTAAAGCCTACACACCAGAAGCTTCAAAAATTCATCCTCAGCTGGGCAGTGGTGGCATGCACTTTTAATCCCAGCACTCAGGCAGAGGCAAGTGGATCTCTTAGTTTGAGGCCAGGCTGGTCTACAGAGTGAGTTTCAGGACAGCCTGGGCTACACAGAGAAAATCTGATTTGAAAACCAAACAAACAAAAGACCGAAAGAAAAGTCATCCCTATAATTCTGTCTCTCTTGAACTACTCCTGGTACCACAGTTTGTACTAGTTAGGGTTCTGCAGAGATACAGAATCATTGTGCGCATGCATGTGTGTGCTTGTGTGTGTTTGTTAGACTACGTTATAGGCTGCCCATTAGTCCCACTGGTTCAGCAATGGCTGCCAACTGATAGAAAGTTCATGAATACAGTAGCTGTTCAGTACGTGCAGGTGTGCTCAGCTGTTGGGTTTTAATTGATTCCAGATGTCACGTTGACAACCAAGATTAGCCATCACACTTGTATAGAACTCAGTGTGTAGTCCTGGCATTGACCTCTGTATCTACTTGCATTACAGAATCAATGTGGGGATTGTAGGCATGTGCCATCATGCCCGGCTCAGAATTAAGTACCCTGCTATGGATTTATTTTCCTTTATTATGTTGAACTCTGTGTGGACATTTTGTCTTTTCTGATCTGGCAAATTGTTTGAATGATTAAATTGATAACTTCTAATCTATTGTTCTCTTTTTGAACTCTGGTTCTCATATGGAATTTCTTTGTTCTGTCGTTCATGTCAGTTCCTTGTGGTTATTCTTATCCCTCCCCCCCCCCCATGCACATACACATGCTCGCCCGCTCACTCACTCAGTCTCTCATGTAGAACAGGCTGTCTTAAACTCTCCATGTAACTGAGGATGACCTTGAAGCCCTGACCCTCCTACTATCCCCTCTTAAGTTCGAGGGTTGCAGGCGTGTACCGCCACCCCAGCTTTTGAAGGCTTGTGTTGTGAGGACTGTTAAGCTTGCTTACCTTGTTGTGCAGCAGGACTCCAGAACCCTTTGGATGTTGAGATTCAATGCACATTGGGCAGCAGTGCCTTGTGTCCCTCCCTGCCATTCCTGTAGTGGAATTCTATAGCTGAATAACATTATGTTGCTCCTACCACTTGCTGAATAGTGCTGCTATGAACAGTTATGCACAGATGTTCATTTGAAATCCCCCCTTTTTTCAATATGCTTAGAATTTAGGTTACTGAATCCTGCTGGTAATTCCATCTTCAATTTATGTGTGATGTGTGTTTTTGTTCATGTGTGTGTGGAATGTATGCACCCGTGCTTGTGTGCATGGAAGGCCAGAGTTTGAAGTCAAGTCTTCCTTTATTACTGTCCCTTAGTTTTGAGACAGGGTCTCTCACTGAACCTGGAGGTCACCAATTTAGCTAGATTGGCTGTCCAGCAAGTTACTGGGGGTCCAGGCTCAGGTTCATGTGTTTTTAGAGCAAGCATTTTAACCACTTTCCAGTTTTTTGAAGAACTATTATGTTATTGTTGTTTTGTGGTCTTATTTTATATTTCTACTAATAGTATTCAAGACTCAAACGATTTTTTTGTTTATGTGTTTTGTGAAATAGTATTAAATTTCTCCTTTATTAGTTTTAGTTACTTTGTACCCTATTTTAGTGATGGGGAATCTAATACATTTCATTTTTTTCTAAGATGTCATAAATTATAAGATGTACCGTTTTTTTGTTTTAAGAAAGAAAAATTTGTCAGGTAAAACCTGTGAGATACATCCCAGTCTTAGAGATTGTGAAGTAATGAGTCTCTTAGAATGATGGCAGTGAAAGTTAATAAGGTAAAAATTGTTGGTAGTTTATTTTAAAATTCTAGCTAAATCTGACAGATTATACATAAGCTAATGCTGTTCCATCCTCAAACTCATGAGACTGTAAAAGGAAACTTGCAAGAAAAAGAGGGCGCAGCAGTAGACGAGAGCTTTCAGCAGTTTTTTAATACAGTTGAATGGATCTAGAGGAGTTTGGGTGTTTGATTATTGTGAAAGACTTGATGACAAAGTTGGTTATTATAGTCGAGTGGTGGCGGCGGCATGTGCCTTTGATCGCAGCGCTCAGGAGGCAGCAGAAGCTAATGGATTTCTGAGTTCAAAGCCAGCCTGGTATAGGAATTGAGTTCCAGGATAGCCAGGGCTACACAGAGAAACAGAAAACAAACATAAAAGGTTATTGTTTGCAGTTAATTGACAAGAATTGGATGTTTGCAAATGGAAAGTTACAAGTAAGAGCATGAAGAATGAACCTCATAGACAATATTTTTAAGTTATTAAAGGAAGCCAGTAAAGTAGGTGACTTTGAACATTGTTTGCATACTTACAATGTACTATTGATTAAATATTTTAAAATATTTTCTATGTATATGTGTGTGTGCTTTTGTGAATTTATGTGTACTATGTACATGCAGGTCCTGTGGAGGCCAGAGGATGTCAGATCCTCTGGAACTGGAATTATGGGTAGTTGTGAGCTGCTAAGAACTCAACCTGAGCCCTCTCTCCAGCCCCTGATTAAACTTTATTTATTGATCTATCTTTTTTTTTTTTTAATTGAGAAGTTGGAAGAAGAGTTTCCATTAAAACCTGCTGAGGTGTGGTGTATGACTGTAATCCCAACACTCTGGGGGCTGATGCAAGAGAACTATAAATTCAGGGCCAACCTGGTCTACTGTAGCAAGACCTGAAAAAAAGTAAAAATGTGTTGGTATAGGGCGAGATATGAGGCTCAGTGGTAGAGTGCTTGCCTAGTGTTCATGAGGCCTCTGGGTTCAATCCCCAGTACAGGAGGAAGAAATTATTAGTAAGCATAACATGTAGAATTTTGTAAGGATGATCATAAAAACTTTGATTGCAAGAGGTAATTTCATAAAATTTTATCACTACAAAAAATCGTTAGTTTCTGTTGTTTTTTGTAGTCATCTGTATGTGTGGCTGTCTGCCAACCTGAGATAATTCAGGTGGCTCTGAAGTGGATGCTGGCAGGAGACTGAGCCAGACCTTGGCTTCAATCTTGACCTAAGTCTCTTTCCTAGGACTCTAGGAAACCAGGTGTGGTGACTCAGGTTTGAGTCAGGAGAATCATGGAGTCCTGATCAGTCTAGTCTGCATTGGTAATGCCAAATAGGCCTGAGTAAGGAACAGTCTATAAAAAAAAAATAATAAAAAAATTAAAACAATGGGAAATAATTTGTACCTTAATGTTACAACATCTATGATCTTACTCCATTCCTTCCTCATCATGATCCAGATAGACAGACAGACAGACAGACAGATAGGATGAGTATACTTATTTTAGCCACACACTTAAGCTCATCACCTTAAGTCAGAAAGGCTTCATTTAAATTTAGCAGATCTGTTTCCTGTTCCCTGTCTTCAGCTGAGAGTTTCTCACTCACCTGCCTAGGGAGGTCTGCCTTAGGCTTCTCTGGTAACTATGGTTACAGCTGCCTCTGTTGTAATTGCACATTGCACACTTTTTGCCATACATACGCTTGTTTTATTGTCGTTATTTTTAAAAGATAACATGCACTCCCTCTCCTTGCTCTCTTTGTCGTTATCACAGGGTTAATGTGCTCTCCACAGAGATTTCTCATACGCTGCCATCCTTCAGTGCTAGTTACTCCAGTAAAGACATCTGCGTGGTGGCCGTTCACTGTGGTGATGATGATGGTGGTCCAGGTGAACACAAGCTTTCCTGAAAATGCATCTGAATAAATTTTCTTTCTCTGCCTTTGCTTTGTGATAGGCTGTTGATGATGTAAAGAAAGGTTACATTAAAGCAGAAGAGAAGTCTTACCAGCTACAGAAGCTATATGAACAAAGGAAGATGGTCATGGTAAGTTTGTGTCTTCATTACCTCTTAAATGTCCTGTTCTGATTTTGAAAGATACCACAGCCTTGTCAGAGGCTTGATGAATTAAGATTTAGAACATATTGACTTTGATGTAAAATCTTTGTGTTTCCCTATTATTACATAAAAACGTTTAGATTATACATAGGCATATAGTTTTTAGTAATTTAATTTTTAATAATTTATAAATTTTAGTAATAGCTAAACAATATTTGTTTGAAAATATGATAAACAAAGCTGAAGATAGTGGTCCACTTCTGTAATCTTAGTTCTCTAGGGGTGGAGACAGGGAGGAAGGAAAGCCCTTAGCTGTGTGGTGAGTTTAAGGCCAGGCTGGGTAATGAGTCCTGTCTCAAACCAACAACAGTGACCATAAAACACACTCTGGATTGGAGAGTTGCGTGGCGGTTAGGAGCACTGTTGATATTCCCAGCACCCACATGGATGCGCTCAACTGTCTGTAATTCCAGTCCCAGGGAATCTGATGCCTCTTCTGGCCTCTATGGGCACCAGGCATACACATGGTATACATATGTACATACAGGCAAAACAATCAATGCACATAAAATAAATTTTAAAAAAACCTTTAAAAACATTATAATCTATAAGAACTAGTATTTAGTTTTTTGGGTTTTTTTTTTTTTAAGTTTTAATATTTATTTGTCCTAGAACAGGTCTCAGCCAGATCAGCCTGGAGCTCAGAATGTAGCCTAGGCTGGCCTCAAACTCTCTGTGTTGACTAGGTTGGCCTTGAACTTGACTTGAATATCCTATACCAGCCTCCCAAGTGGTGAGGTAACAAGAATAAGCCACCACATTCAGTTAGGTCTTTAACATTAAAATTGAGTTTAGTTGTGAGATAGCAAAACCATTGCTCTCACACCTTGATCTTTCCCGTTTGTTTAGACAGTTATGCTCAACCATGCTTTGCATCATATGATTTCCTAGCCTTGGGTTTGATTTATTTAGCTGCTACTAGTTTCATGTGGCTATTTAAATCTAGATTTAAAATTATTAAAAATTCATTCCTAGCTGGGCAGTGCTGGCGCACGCCTTTATCCCAGCACTTGGGAGGCAGAGGCAGGTGGATTTCTGAATTCGAGGCCAGGCTGGTCTACAGAGTTCCAGGGCAGCCAGGGCTACACAGAGAAACCCTGTCTTGAAAAAACCAAAAAAAAAAAAAAAATTTCATTCCTTTGGTTATACTGGCCACATTTTAAGTGCTAAGTAGCCGTGAGAGGCCAGTGGCCGCCGTGTGACAGTACAGGTAGGTGTAGGTTTTCAGCATTGCATGAAGCTCTGTCAGACAGTGCTGCCTAGCATCTTCTTCAAATGTTTTAAAGTCAGTTTTTACTTTGTACCAGCCATAAGTACAATGGTGGACATTGTTTTAAAAAAAAAAAAAGTATAGTAAAAATTAATAATAAAACTGGTAAAGAATATTTAAAACTTTTCAGTCATGAGCATTTACAAATTTCTCTCTTGGCAAATGACACATAGCTAAAATGCTTGCAGTGTTCCATGTGTATCACACAGGATAATGAGTGCACTGGTAATCATTCTGATACACTAATTGAATTATTTTTTACTTTCTGTGTACTTATTATCTATTTTAAATTAATTTAATTGGGCCAGGTGTGGTGGAATACACCTATAATCTCAGCTCAGGAAGCCAAGGCAACAGGGTCATTATGTAAGACCAAGGTGAGCTAGCCAACAAGCTGGAGTTTGAGATCAGCCTGGACATACAGTGTGACCATGTCTCAACATCAGACAGCACCCACCCCGTACCCATACACATTAACACAGAGAAACCCTGTCTCAAAAAGAAAAAAAAAAAAAAAAAGAGCATTGACTGTTCTTCCAGAGGACCCCGGTTCAATTCCCAGCAACTACACAGTGACTCACAACCATCTGTAATCGGATACGATGCCCTCTTCTGGTGTGTCTGAAGACAGGGACAGTGTACTCATATAAATACAATAAACAAATCTTTTTTTTTTTTTTTTTTAAGAGTTTTTTTTAAAAAAGCAGTCTCCAGATCTGTCATTTCACAGCCATTCTTTGTCCACCAAATGGGTGTACCTCCCCCCACCCCCAAGGTCTTAAGCTGTCGTAGAGGGAGAACATGGATGAGCCCTTTGGCTGATTATAATAAGCTTTTAAAAAGATTTTTAACTATCACTGGGTGGTAGAGATGGTGGAGGTAATGGAGATGGTGGTGCACTCCTTTAATCCCAGCACTTGGGAGGCAGAGGCAGGTGGATTTCTGAGTTCGAGGCTAGCCTGGTCTATAAAGCAAGTTCTAGGACAGCCAGGGCTACACAGAGAAACTCTTTCTCAAAAAAACAAAACAAAACAGAACAAATTTAAGACTATCATTAATAATCATCTAATTGCGCACCCAGTTCTGTGCTAATAAATAATATTATGACATAAGTGCCATCTCTCTTTCCTGTTTATAGAGTAAGGACTAAGGCTCCAGGGCTGAGTAACTTGTGTGAGGCGGTAGAGCTAGGAAAGAGGGCAATTTGGATTTGAGTGAAGGCGGCCTGTGTGCAGCCCCGTGATGCCACTGCTCTGTCCCAGGCCTTATTGAAGAGTTTTTGCACTTCAAAAAGTGTGACAAGAGGCATTGAACCTGCCTCTTAAGATGGAGCAGGAGTCAACAGAACCATGTCTACTGGTACAGGAAGGGCAGTAGAGAGGGCAGAGGGGGTGTAGGGTGGGGTGAGGGAGTGAGGAAGTTAAGGACACGACTTTGATCAGGGCGGCTTCCTAAACACACCCCGCTCTGCTCTTGCTACCTTCTGTGTCTCTCCATATTCTAAGTTGTTATTTTACTGAAGAAAAAAATAGGAAATGGTCAGGGTGTGATCCCCGTTCCCGTGGACCCACAGCCTCAACAGTGGTCGCAGTGTTTGAAGTGTCGTTCACCAATAGCAGACCTACAGACTGCCGTGGTGGTTTTTTGTTTGTTTGTTTTTCTGGTGTCATTTCTTCTGTCTTGGTAAGAGAGATAGCAATTGTCTGGTTCTCAGTTTGGAATTCCCACCCCACTACGGATGTCACCGAAGGTGCTACATTTCTGCACATAGCAGCAGTGACTTTGAAGCCTATGTGCTTATTTGTGAAGCAGCCTTTGAAAGGACTCCAGCTCAGAGACCATGAATCCTTTTATTCCCT
Source organism: Uromys caudimaculatus (assembly GCA_028551405.1). Lineage (NCBI taxonomy): Eukaryota > Metazoa > Chordata > Mammalia > Rodentia > Muridae > Uromys > Uromys caudimaculatus. Next base: position 69,553,627 of record CM052704.1, on the reverse strand, counting down.
TCTTTATCTCTTTGCCTACTCTTTTTACACTCTATCCAAGTGTCTTCTATTCTGTGCTCAACTTAGTTTATGGCTGAGTTAGAGAGCAGCTGTAACAGTAGAGGAGAGGGGGCAAAGCCGAGTGACCTTCAGTGTTTGAGGCCGTCTCTGGATTGATCTTGTGAGCATCACGTATTTCACTTGACAAGGAGGCACATTGTCTTATTTTTTATCCATGTTGCTCTGATAAAGTACTCTGACTAGCAGTTTAGGGAGAAAGGGTTTAATTTAGTTCCCCATTTCCAGGGTATGGTCACCATTGCAGGGAAGTCAAGTTAGCAGTTGCTCACTGCACTCTCAGGAGCAAAGAGAAGTGAGTTAGTACGCACATGCACGCCTGACAGACCCAGACCCAGGGAATTGTGCCGCTCACACACTGACAGGTTTCCCAGTCATTTATCAGTCATAATCAGTCATCAATCAGCCAGTCTCCCCAGACTATCCATAGGCAAACCCAGCCTGCACAGTTCCGCACTCAGCCTCCTTTCTCAGTTGGTTCTAGGTTGTGTCTACTTGACAATTAAAAGTAGCTACCACACCTATCCTGGGACTCGGGACAACCAGGTAACTTAGGAATTAGTTGGTGGTGGAAAGAGGGAAGCCTGGGTTCTAGATCTAATTGTGCCATTTCTGACAAGTGACCTCAATAGGCTTATCCCTCTCTGGGTTCTTTAAAATGACTAGGTTTTTTAGTTTATCTTAATTTTAACATGCTGTGAGTGTGAGGTGTGGAATAGTTTTGTCTTCATCATTAAGATCAGGGTAATTGTTGATTATAGAATAGGTGGGGAGAAACTGTTAGGAAGATAGGCTAGATTTCCATCCCTTAAGTACAGTGAAAGCAGAGGGCCACACTGGCTGCCGTTGTGAACTCCTCTCTGGTGCTAGTGCTCTTGACCACAGTGTCTCTTTTGTCACTTCATTTCTGTATCACCTTAAAGAGAACTCAGTGTTAAAATTATGAAGGAAATGGGATGGAGTGTCACAGAGCCTGTCCCAACTCCAGGCAAGTGTGAGATCAGAAGCCAGGTCTTCAAGTGGCTGGAGTCAAATGCTCTTGTCTGTCTCAGCAGCTGCACTGGGCGTTAGCATCGTTGTCACCTGGTTATCCCTTTCATTTGTTTGTTCAGTACCTCAACATGCTAAGGACCTGTGAGGGGTACAATGAAATCATCTTCCCTCACTGTGCCTGTGACTCCAGGAGGAAGGGGCATGTTATCACAGCCATCAGCATCACGCACTTTAAACTTCATGCCTGCACTGAAGAAGGGCAGCTGGAGGTAAGAGTTCAGCCTGGGGCTGGGCCAGGAGCTCTGTCAGTGGACACTTGGATACTTTCTGTGTCTTAGTTCCTCCTTGTGGAGCAAATGAAATGGAAACTGTTGATGATAATAATCAGTGAGCCCACATTTATCCTTATTTTACTAGCTCCAAATTATGCATTTTAATTATTGTATGCGTATATGGTATGATGGTTTGCTGATATGATGGTGTGTGTGTGTGTGTGTGCGCGCGCGCGTGCGCACGCTCGTGTCCATGCCATGGTGCATGTGTGGAGGTTATAGGTCAACTTTATGGAGTCATTTTCTCTTCTTCCACCTTTGTGTGGGTTCTGGGGCTCAAACTCAGGTCATCTTGGCCAGCAAGCACTTACCCACTGAGTCACCCCAGCAGCCTGTTTCTGTTGTCACAGTCTTTCCCTGATTCCACCAGGTCCCTTTGCCTCAGCTCCCCAGCACTCTCCTGCTTAAGCTGTAGACCTTACTCTGACGTTCTTGGCTGTTTAGAACCAGGTAATAGCATTTGAATGGGGTGAGATGCAGCGATGGGACACAGATGAAGAAGGAATGGCCTTCTGTTTTGAATATGCGCGAGGAGAGAAGAAGCCTCGATGGGTTAAAATCTTCACACCATATGTGAGTGGGAGATGGGAGGCGTGGGAAAAGTAGATTGGCCTTTGAACTTTTGAAGTAAATCCTAGTGGAACTAAAGGAGAAGTCACACGAACCTGGAGCTCTCAGGGAGCTTCCTCCCCATCGTCTCACCATAGTTGGTGTTTGTTGCTGATTGTTTAAGACAGGGTCATACTATCTAGCCTTGGCTGGCCTGGAATTTGCTAATGTAGATCAGGCTGGCTTTGAACTCAAAGACATCCCCCTGCTTCTGCCTTAATGAGTGCTGGGATTAAAGATGAGTGCCACCGTATCCTTGTATGCCCTTCTCCACAGTGGGTCTATAGCCTCTGACCACAAGCCTTTATTCCTTGGTTAATGACCATAAGAGCACAGATGGACCACTTTGACATTTTGTCCAGCTGGGATTGTGTTAATTCACACCTTGTGCTGTGTGTCGTAGTCAGCACTAGGAGGAGCTAGAGAACAATAGATGGTCAGGTTTGCAGTTCCTGGCTGGATTTTCTCTGTCCTGGGTGGGTTTGGAGGATGGGGCGATAGACTTGAAGTTCAAAGGCATGGCCTTGTGCCTGGTCTTGGGAAGTCAGTGAGTATTGCTACTTTTTTTTTCCAGTTCAATTACATGCATGAATGCTTTGAGAGGGTGTTCTGCGAGCTCAAGTGGAGAAAAGAGGTAATTCTAAAGAATTCTTGAATTAATTTATTCCTCTTCTTGTTTATAATTCATAGGACCATAACCAAATACCGGGACCCTCACCTGCATTTCTGTCTTTCTAGGAATATTAGTTAGAGACTGATTATCCCATGTGAGCCAGGACATTCTCCCAGCGAGGCTGGCCTCTGGATGGTGAATGGGCTATGCAAAAAAAAGCCCTGCTTCTCCCCTTGTATAGAGGGTGGACACTGGCTGCAGGCTCTCCCGGCTCTCACCCTTGTGTAGAGGGTGGACACTGGCTGCAGGCTCTCCCATCTCTCATGACTTCATGGACCCTCTTCTGCCTGTTTGTTTGATTTTTGTTGTTGTTGTTTGTTTTTTAATCAAATAATCCTCCATGCTGTTCCTGACCCAGGAGAGCGCCTGTCCAGAGTTTTAGCCATCTGACTGGATCAGTCACAGTGGAGTCTTTCTTCACTAACCAAGAACATAAGTGTGGGGGAAGCTTTTTGCTACTGTGTTTATAGGTGTCAGTGCTGGAGCAGAATTTAGAAGACTCTGTCTAAATACTTAGTTACTTATTCTCAAAGAAAATCAGCAAATGAAGAGGTATAGTCAGTCACATGGAAATTGGTGTTCTTGCTATAGTAGAAAGAACACTGGGCTCTGGAAGGCATCTGGGATTTCTCCTGCTTCTTTTATCTGTGACTTTGGACATAGCAACCTCCTTAGATCTGAGTTGTCTCTTTTGTAAAAGAGGAAGACTGAGCCAGGTGGTAAATATTCAGAGTCCTCTGTGCTCTGGGAGGCTGTGGTTCAGATGGGATTGTGGAGTCCGGTTGTCAGTCGAGTGTGCTGCTCCCATCGTGTTGGAGGGGTGTCTCCAGATTGGAGGCCATGCTGCACCTCAGTAACTCTTTTTTTTTTTTTTTTCCCTTTCAGAATATTTTCCAGATGTCGAGGTCACAGCAGAGGGATATGGCCACCTAGCCTTTCTCACCCTTTCCCCTTCTCCTTGCCCTCCGCCTCTTAGCCTTTTTGTCTCCCATGTCAGACAGTAACCATTAACACAAAAGAAGAAAAAAGGAAAAAAAGTCATTATATCCCAAAGTCCTAAGCTAAATATTATTAATAACTTCCTGTGACTTTTTACGTCTCTGGAACTGAGCTGGTAGAGAGCTGCAGGTTGATAGTGCCAGAAGTCCACTGAGATCAGACAGAAACAAGCCCAGCCAACTCGCCAAAGTCATCTTTGTTGTTTTACCCGAGCCTCATACGGACAGACTCTCCTTGTACTATATTTTTAGAACTGGAACTATGAACTCCATCCGTTTGCACTGTTCAAGCATATATATGTATGTATGTATGTAAAAAATTATATAGACACAAATTAGCTGCACGTATATACATATATATATTTCTTTTTAAATTTCATATTGATGGCAGTACCTTTTTTAGCTTGTGTTTTTACACACCTTTCACTGAATTCATGACCTCTCTCTTGCTCTCTTTATTTTGAAACAAACTTTAAAAAGGAAAAAAAAAATACAGGGAAAATACCTCTCCTCATGAAGGACTCGAAACGTTTACAACCTGCTTGGGTTTTCTTCCCTTTTTTGTACTGAGTGCAGTTTCTGGCTGTTGGTTTGCCATGGAGTCTGAGGAGCGAGGAGTACAGTGTCTTTATCTTCAAGAGGGTGCTGAGAGGGAGAAAGGCTGGTTCTCAAGAGCAGTGAGGCTGCAGGGAGTCTAACGGCCTGGTCTCAATTCCAAGTCATTTTCCTGGTCCATCGATCGACTTTGAGTCCATCCTCCATCTCCTTCCTGTTTCTGTAGGGTCTTTTATCTGCTTCCTCTCAGCTGACCCAAAACAGAGTTCAGGGTACTCTGAGGAAGCTGTTACCATAGGAAACTGTAACACTTTTCTTCTGCAACAGGGATCGCGTAGGAGTAAAGCTTGACATCTGAAGCACGAAGGTTGGGCTTACGGAGGGAAGGGAGGAAGCAAGCAGTGCCTCAGATTTATAAGGGTCTTACCTCCTCCATTCCTGTCCAATAACCATCTATATTTTACATCCTCCATGAGTTCTTTAAACAGTTGTATCTGGAGGGAGTGCCTTGGGTAAACTTAGAGTCTGGGTCTCTGCCAACCAAATCAGAGCCCTGTTCATGACAGCTGAGGGCCCAAGAAGTAGGAATATGGTCAATTTTAGTTGACGACCACCATTTACTTCAAAGGAGACTGAAGAGAAATCTCTTAAAGAGTTCTTTACCTGGAGCTGGGGCTGGGGCCGGGGCCGGTTCAGTTGGTAGAGTGTTTGCCTAGCATGCATAAAGCCCTACGTTCCATCTCCAGCAACACATAGAACTTAGGTTGGGGTGTCGCAGTGCACGCCTGCAATCTCAGCACTTGGGAGGGATGCAGGAAACTCAGAATGTCCAAGTCCACCCCTCTGCTACCTAATGAGTCAAGGCTGTCCTGGCTCACACATCTCAAAAGTAGAAGAGCTCGTTACCTTACCCGCACGTGGACCTCTTCGGACCTAAAGCAGCATTTGGAACCCAGGCCAGACTGGCACTTGAGTCTATTCTCAACCCGTGAGTTCTTGTGTGAGGAGTGCAGGCTTAGGTTAGGTACAACTAATACATGTCTTTGAAACCCTTTATCTACTTTACCTTCAATATCGAAGCCTTCATAGGCCGCATCTTCAGCTCTGTGCAGCAGAAACGCGGCCAGAATTGGATGTAGTTGGCGGGGTTGGATTTGGTTTAAAGTTTCTTTCATGCCTTGGTTTTGCAGAACATTATGAGGCCACTTTTTTATCTCCATTATTCTGGCAGCCACTTGTCCCAGGAAGGTGTGAACCTTTTAGGACAAGCCTATCCCTCCCCTCTCCAAACCCATGGGACCACAAAGTACAAAATATGGTGAGTGTTTAAAGTTGAAGAGGGCAGTACCTGATTTGAAGGTTTAGTCAGGATCAACTCTCCCTCTTGGCTTTAATAATGAGTCTGAGAACCTTAAGAGAGGGCAAGTTGATTTCCTCTCCAAGATGCTCTGGAGGCCAGCTGTGTTCAAACTGAAAAAGCAGCAGCATTGCAGCCCATTCCCTCAGGGGGAGAGCCTATATCCTACAGCCTTCCAGAGTAGAGACAGGGCTTTGGAGGTCCTGAAGAGTCAGCCCCAGATGTGTTGAGCTTCACAGATCTGTGTAGGAACATCCTACTTTAGGTAGTCTTGCTACCAAAACACCCAGCTGCAGCAGGGAGATGGGAAGAGGGAGGTCTCAAAGGCCCACAGTGGGGCCGCAATCACGGAGGAGGAGGTCACTATGGCCTAGAGGCCCATAGGATCAAGTTCTTTTGCATGAAGCAGTGTTAGATGTAACTACTCCCTCCCCCAACCCCCCTGCACTTCCTTTCTCTAATCCCTTCTGTGGTTCTTAGTCCTGGCTTCTGCCCAGGGAGGCATCTACAGTTTTCTTGGGCAGTTTGTCTCTGGGAAAGAGATTCCCCTCCCAGCTTCACTCCAGCAGGAGCTTCCTGCTCTCCAATTGTTGTTTCCTCCACGTTGAGTTTCTGTTCTCTGAGACTAAAACTCAAGAGGTTTGTATGGAGCAGGAAAATACTTAGGCCCTGAGAAGCCTGGCGCTCTAGGAAGCTTTGCTTGGGCAGTGCTTTGAGCTTGCTGCTCTTTGTATTTTTATCCTGGTCTCCGTTTTTTCTGCCTTCCTTGCCCTCGCGGAGGCCTAAGTTCAGCACAGCTACAGACGTGTCAGTCAGGGTTCAGGGCCGCTCCCGGGCCTTGACAGCTCTCAGGGAGAAACAAGGTAAATGCTCTAGCATCCTCTTGCCTGGCCCATTTAATTTTATCCTTTAGTTACCTGGGCCAGTAGCTTTGAATTATCCCCTTTTATTGCTTCAAACCCCATGCCTGAAGCAGCAAAATAGGGCACTGATAAGAGGAAACACCTCTCTCATCTCAGAATTTCCAGCTTAAGGGCCAGCTCCTGGAAAGCAGTTTTCTTAAAGGGACCCACATGCATTTGAGTTGAGCTAAAGTCTCCAGGAATGGAGGCCCTTTCTGCCCTTCTGTCCATTATGCTGGCTGGAGGACAGCCACAGCACACTGCTGTCCCTCACCAGTTGTATGGGTTGCTTTAACTTCTTTTTGGTGGAGCGGTGTGGCTGAACACTTAGAGCTAGTGCAAGGGAGAGTGCTTCCTTAGCCCTCCATCTTGGGTTCCTCTTAATCTAACCCTCAGCATAGCTGCCAGGCCTCCTTTACCTGGATAGCAGCAGCTTCTTCCTCAGCAGTAACTGAGGGTGCATGGAAATCAGGCTCTGGGGAAGAGGGAGACTGAGGAGGGACTGATCTTGGTAGGAGCACTGGCCAGCTGCTGACCATGGGTGCCAGCTTATTATTGTGCCCCCTTCTAAGCTGCTGAGCTGGGCTTTAGGTTTTCCCAGGCCATGCACACTTTTAATTTATTTGAGAAAAACTAATTGTATTTTCACTGCAGTATCTTGTACTTTTATTTGTGATTTATGAAATGTGAAGAGAAAATGCAGAGACCCGCTGGCTCCAGTGTTTCTCCAGCCCCTGCTCTAGAGCTAACCACTCTAAGATTGTTTGGTAATGTCACTTAGTGTAATTAATTGTAACATATTCTTTTAAATAAATTGATTTATTGATGAAACGATTCTTTGGTTTCCTAGACTATAAATCCTTTGGGTTATGTGGGAAGAACTAAAGAGGGGCCTTTGACAGTTGAGTTGGAATGGCCAGTCTGAAAATGAGAGGGGATGTAACTGCTTTTCCCAGCTAACCAGTGAAGCAGTCGAGGCAGGCAGGAAGGAGCCGCTTTCCCCAATGGCTCCCTCAGAAATTCCATCTGCTTCCTCAGTTCTCAGTTTGTTGAGCTCTCCTTTGCAAAGTCTTGTGACTATTCACAACTTCCCCAACCAAGCACAGGTAAAACCCGGCAGAGCCTTTGGGACATGGTTTGTCCCCACCTGACCCCCAGCATATGTGTATCTCATTTGTAAGTAACTAGGGAAATATTTCATATCTCCCCAGTGAGTGCCTAGTCAATACCAGGTAGTCTGGGGGTTTCAGTCCTCCTCTGATCATATGCCTGGGAATAAAAGTGGCCTTGCTGTCCTTGGTCTTACACAGAGAACTCAGGTACCAGGCCACCTCCCTACTCAGAAAAAGAGTCTGCTCTCCAAAAAGCTCAGCATCTGTAGTGGCTCAGACATTCCGTTTTGTATAGGTCATCATTTCTTGGTATTTTCATAGCCTTTTACCACATGCTTTGGTCTTTAGCTGAGCCTAAGGGCTAGGACCACCAAGTTTGACATTTTGTTTAGATTGGGGTCGAGACATTATTCACAGTCTCATTCACCTAGTACTTGGAATCTAGTAAATACTATGCCACTGACCACAAGAATTTCTCCTTAATAAGGAAAGAACCATAGAAAGGTAGAATTGCAGAATTATAATTACAGAGGCTGAAGTAACAGCATTAGTAAATATGTGTATGGAACGTTGTCTAAGAAATTGCAGATAAAGGAATGCTCACAGCCTCACAGAGGAGACAGGCCCATGATACACCGTGAGAAGTTTGAGTGCTATAAGGACTATTATAAAAGACCCAGGCATGATGGTACACGCCTATAACCAGACTCAGGACACAGGAGGTTCAGGAGTACAAGGCCAGCTTCACCTACAAAGCAAGTTCAGGGCCAGCCTGGGCCACATAAGACCCTGTCTCAAAAGCATGCGAAAGGGCAAGATGGCCCTGTAGGTAAAGATGCTTGCTGCCAAGGCTTACAACCCGAGTTAGAGTCCTGGGCCCCACATGGTGGAAAGAGAAAACTGATTTCACACACGTTATCCTCTGCACTCACGTGAGTTGTAATGCACACACATATACAATAAATATACATCTTACGATTAATGTAAATGACTTAACATGGCAGGATTTCATCAAGCAGGCACCAAACAGTATTGACTGTTAGGTACAACCACTGCAGCATGCAGAGCGAAGCGTGGGGTGAGAAAAGACTAGACTTGTCCAGAGCACAGTGAATAATTCTGTGTCAGCGGAATATAGGGCATGTCCAAGAATGCAGGAGGAGGTAAGGATTCTCCCAGTCCCTGTTTTTACAGTGTGTGTGTTCGAAGGGGTCACAGTAAACGTAGGTCAGAGGACAGTTTGTGGGAGTTGATTCTCCTTCCAGCATGTGGAAGAGAGGATGAATTAGACTGGTATAATTATCCCGTTAAGAAGCAAATACAGTGATAACTGAAAGGAAGGAAATAGAAGGAGAAATTGTAGAAATAAAATCTTGCAATTTAAGGACACAATTTCCATGAGGTTGGGTGAAGGGCTCCCAACGGTGTGTGAGTAGAGAAACTATTTTAAGAGTTGAGCCAGGCCAGGTGGGTGCACTGTAATGCCAGCACTTGGGGTGTAATTGCAGGATGATCAGGAATTCAAGACCTGTGGCTATAGAGCAAGTTCAAAGCCAGCCTGGACTACGTGGGAGTCTATTTCAAAAAATAAAGTGGGATGGGGCAGTACTTTCAAGGCAGAGGCAGGTGGATTTCTGAGTTCAAGGCCAGCCTGGTCTACAAAGTGAGTTTCAAGACAGCCAGGGCTACACAGAAAAACCCTGTCTCAAAACAAAACAAAACAAAACAAAAACAAAGTGGGCTAGAGAAATGTCTTAATGGTTAAGAGCACTGTCCACTCTTTCAGAGGATCAAAGTTCAGTTCCTAGCACCCACACAGTAGCACACACAACCATCTTCAGTTCCAGGGGGTCCAACCTCCTTGTTGGACTCTTTCGGCACCAGGCAAATAAATATGTGGTCCACAAATGGACCTGTGGACACTCACACATAAACATCTTAAAGCTGCTCATGGTGGCACATGCCTTTAATCCCAATAGGCAGGGAGGCAGAGGTTGGGGTATACTTGGGTTTGAGGCCAGCGTGGTCTGCAGAGTGAGTTCCAGGACAGCCAGGGCTACACAGAGAAACTTGGTCTTGAAATACCAAAAATAAATAAATCTTAACCAAAAAAGAAAAGCAAAAAGCCCCAAGACTTTGGAGGGAACGTTTTAGTATTTAGTCTAATACAGATTTACACACGGGTGGGAAATCCAGGATAGATACCTAGGAGTCATTTCTTTTTAAAAACAGGTTTCTGCACCACATACACGCCTAGTGCATTAGATCCCCTGGAACTGGAGTTACACAGTTGTGAACTGCCATGTGGAGTTGGGGACTGAACCCTGGTCCCCTGAGGTGTAGCCAGTGCTCTTTTAACTGCTGAGCCACCTTCTGCCCCAGGAGTCATTTCTTTAGAGATTTTTTAAAATGTGTATGTATGTGCGCATGTGTGAGTTGGGACCCTCTGGCACTGGAGCTACAGGCAGCTGTGAATCACTCTGTGAGTGTTGGGACTCAAACCTGTGTCCTCTGCAAGAATAGGAAGCACTTTTAACTGATACGCCATCTCAGCAGCCCCACTGGTCATTGCTTCCTTGCTTACTAAATAGCTCCTAGTGTTCAGAGTACCTATTTAGAGCAGTAGCAATGAACAAGGCATATGCGAGGCAGTTGTAATCCAGATTTGGCCATGAGTGGGTATATGTGGTAATATTTACTAATGGAGAAAAGGTAGTAACTTGTTCTTACTGAGCAGGTGAAAGGATCCAGTTCGCGAAGGGAAATGTTGCATTTGGCAAGAGGAAGTTGAGTCTTGGAGAAACAGGCAGTAAACCCTGTGTAGGTGCACACCTTGACCCCAGGACATGGAAAATAGAGGCAGGAAGAACGGGAGTTGAAGTTCATTCTTGACCACACAATGATTTGGAGACTGTTCTAAGTGACGTGACTCAGTGGGCCACCAAGGTGATTGAGCGATAAGGTGCTTGCTGCCAAGCCAAGTTAGGTGCCTGATGACCTCACTCAGTCCCCGGGACCCACGTGGTAAAGAGAAAATGAACTCCTTCAAGAAATTGTCCTCTAACTACCGCATGTGAGGCGCGTGCTCACCCCCACACGATGTTTGTGTGCCCACTAAATGAGGCTGAGCCTGGTACTGGTGCATGCCTTTAATCCCAACACTCCAGAGATAGGTGAATCAATAGTCTATAGAGCGAGTCCAGAACTGCTACGACTACACAGAGGAACCCTGTCTAGAAAAACCTAAATAAATAGTAATAAAAAAAGAGAGGCTGAAGAGTGAGAAAGCTTTTCTGAGAACCAAGATGTTAGGCCAGGGCTATTCAAATGCTTATATTTAGAGAAGATAATTGAAGCTTGGCCGTGAAGGAATTCTTGGATCACAGATACTTGAAACCAAAGAAGTGAATGGCGAACTGGAGAAGGCCATGGATGCAGAGTCAGCACGGCTCAGCACATCCTCGAGGCATGTGCTTATTTTCCAGCTCTAAAAGTACAGAGGAGGGGGCTGAGCCCATCGGGGTCTTCCCTGCATGTCCTTGCCAGCAGTAGTCTCCCTACCATGGCATCGCCTTCGGTCCTGTCTCTTCTGTTAACATGACACTCTTTTCCCTCAGCAAGTTAGGAACACACAATAGAGGCAGTCCCTGAGGTCTGCCACATCTGCCTGAGAGCCCAGAGATGCCAGGATGAGGAGATACAGTCATTCTGGGAGAGTCTTGATCTGAAACTCACCATCTTTGTTCTGACCTACAAACCACTGTAAAGCTGAGGTAGCTCTGGGGAACGTTCTCAGACACTAACCTCCAGCTGCTCCTGGCCTTACACTTGCTTCTTCTTGTGCCGTCACATGCATGCACATACAGCTTGTCACTAAGATTTCAGGCGTTTTGTTATTAACTAAACATCCTGCCTAGATAGAGCCCTATGGTCAGGCCTTTAATCTTCATTGTTGTTCTAAGGTTACAGCTTGACTGGATTAAAAACCAACCTAGGACAGCATGTCCAGAGAGAATGAATGGAGAAGGGCTCCCTAAATGTGGCTGGCACCATTCCATGGGCCCACACAATGAAAAAAGGAAAAAGTACAAGCAGACTATCTGCTCTAGAGCTATAAGCAAGCCGCCTCCTGCCACCACCATGATGGGCTTGCTTTCCTCACCAATCATGGCCTGTGTCCCCTAGTCATAAGAAAAGCCAGGAGTATGGACTCCACCCCATTCCTGATCTCTACCACACTAAGATTTACTTCTCCCTGAAGCCACATGCAAAGAGTATCTCCAGAGTGCTTCCTGTGTGCGTGCCTGCCTGCCCACCTGCCTGATTTCTGCCTCAGACTGGCCTCAAACTCCTGAACCCTCTGCCTCAGCCCCCCAGGTGCTGGAATTGCAGCCATGTGCTGCCATGCTCTGACTTCCTTTAACCTATTAGAGGCTGTGCTAAGAAGGGAAGAGTGGGGGGGTGTGTGAACTGGAAGGTCTGGCCCAGGCTGCCATTCCTCTTTTGCCCTTGGATTTACCCCTTTCCTCACCTGTGCCGCCACCTCCCTTCTCCCTTCATTTCTTTCCCTTTTTTCTGTATTGGTGGAGAGAGGGCCCTGTGTCAAGTGTTTTGCCCCTGAGCTACACCCCCAGCTTGCAGCCGTACTTTGACTCAATAACTCTGACCTAAGGCTAGATCATAACTGGAGGGGGCAAGTTTGTAAAGGTGGCAGGGGGGAGCTACCCAGGTGGGCGGTGCCCAGTAAGGAAACTACACCACAGGATCCCTGTGAGCCAACGGCAGTTCTTAGAAAAGCGATTGACCTTCTGCTGGGTGGATCACTGCAGCGGCCTGTTTGATACTGCTAGGATCTTCGCCTCACGTAACACGGTAAAAACACGGTAAAAGTAACACGGTAAAAAGATGCAGCATGGCTCTGGAGCTGGACAAACATTCAGCTTCCGTGGCTTTCACCTTTCTGTCAACGTGACTCTGGGAAAAGGAGTTTGTCTTCAAAATACCCGCTTCTCTGCCTATAAAATTATATCCTGCTCCACGGGGTCGTGGAGAATAAAGATGTGACTATTAAGGGCTCGGCACAGGACCATGAACAGCAATAGCATTAAAGCCAGCTCCAGTGTCCCTGAAACCACAAGACCCCAACCTTAGAGGGGCGTGGCTGGATACAGGGAGAGGCCTCCTGACCAGTGCTTGCCTCTGCCCTCAACTGCAGAGTCTTTCCCCTGGGCTTGACTCTGAAGAACATTCTAAAATTAAGCCCCAAAGATGAGCAGAAGAGTAGGATCGTGAAGTTAAGAGCAAGATCTGAACACAGGGAGGGCTTGGCCTTTCACCAAAGTCTTGCCAAACCATAGTCTCTCCCTCCCTCCCCCAGTGTGAGCGCCCTACTCTCAACCTTCCATGATTCACAGTTGATGCTTTCAAACGTTTTTCTTTATTTAGACAGAAAAGACCGACTCTTTAAAAGTAAAACTCAATAAATAAGCATAGAGAACTGTCAGAAATTGATCCCCTTCTCGCCCTTCACCCCCCCACCTCACCCATGTTCTTTTCCCTAAAACCTCTTCCTAAAGAAAATGATCAGGTAATAAACCCCTTTAGCCCTCCCCGTACCCTTCCCCCCAAATACCCAATTACCCCCAAAGCAAAGGGAGAAATCAAGAGGAAAAAAAAATCCCAAGGGCAACATTGTCTAAACTCCCAGAAAGAGAGATGGCAGCGTCTGGCTGAGTAATGCCGTTGGTCTTGGTATTTACATGGAGGGGCCAGCAGAGACTGTAAACATTTTTAGGGGTTCAGGAAAAGGTCTTTTCCTCATGAAAGGAGGGTCTCTGTGACTGGCTGGCAGAGAGGCAGCCCTCAGGGCCCCCCACACCCTCCTTGGAGGGGGCCCTTGGGGGAGGCAGTGAGTTTTAGGGCTGGGAGCCTGGGATTCGGAGATATCCTACCTCTAGCTGAGGGGAGAGGGAAATGTGGGAGCCAGCTTCTGAGAAGGCCCTGCCGTGGTGGGGAAGAGGCTAGGGTGAGGGCTCGTGGGAAAGGGGAGGATACCCACTGAGGGGAGAGGCGAGTGCGAACTGGGCACAGAGGCCCGTCTCAGGAGCCTTAGCAGAAGGCAGATGCCCCTGACCCTTCAAGCCTATTCCTTGCTTCCTCACAAAGGCCAAAAGGGCACTGGGGAGGAAATAGGCTCTTGGAGCCAGGGAGGCAAAACCATGGCCCTTCAGAGAGGCAAGATGGTGGGAGTGAGCCAGGTCCTGGGCCCTCAGGGCCATGAAGCAGCTTTTGCCCCAGAGTCCAATCAAGGCCCAGGGCAGATGTGCAGAGAAGACCAGGGCCAGTCATAGGAAGAGGGTATGAAGTGCCCCTTCCTCTGGTATCTCCAGCCCTGTGAAGGAAGGAAATACAGGTGAAGCAGCACAGGGAAGGTGGCTAGTACTGGTCACGGGTTCCGGGTAAGGTTGGGGTGGAGGGAGTGGTGGCACCTGTGATGGGACTACCTGAGAAAGGCAGGCCATCAGATGGCCTTGTCCCAACAGACCCATCTGCTCACCTCCCCATCCCTCCAGCTATGAGGGCATAGAGCAAGGGTAGAGAAACGGGGCGGGAGGCATGGAACAATACAGAAACTGAAGTAGTGGGAAGAAACAAGTCAAAAATGACTGGAAGATAGAGCGAAGGAGAGAGGCAAAGAAATGAGACAAACAGGCAGGCAGAGATAACTAGAAGGAAGGAGCAGGGGGTGCATGACAAGACAGACACCTGGAGGGGGGCCTCCGCAGAGGCTGGGATGACTCAAGCGGGGCTTAGGGGTGGAGTCTCGTGGGGTGACACCACTCCCAGCCCCTAGTGTTCTCATTCCTTTTTGGAAAGGAACAAAGGAAGCAAGAGAACAATGCACAAACCACAGACCACAGTCACCAACCACTGTTGACCGCGCACATCCCGCGAGCTGCCCCGGCCCTGAGCCTGGGCTGGGGGGCGTTTCCCTCCATAGCCCCTCCCCAGATAACAAACAATTGGCTCCAAAGACAACACGCTCTTTCCATGCAACTTACAGGGGCCCGGAGCAGGGGTCCGGGATGGGGGCTTCAGCCGACAATGGACACGGACCCTGGGCTGGGGGCCCCCAGGGTGGGGGAGTTAAGCAGCCAGGATTGGGGGGGAAAGGGGAGAAACAGAAATGTGGGTATTGTTCTTGGGTTGTGATTTTTCAAGGTTTGGGCCAAGGGAGATTAAACAAATCAAAGGTAGGTAGGGCTACAGGTCTGTGCCCCAAGGTTGGATGGCAGCCCACACTGGGCTGGGGGCTACTCAGTACAATTCCACATCTTCCACTAAGCCAAGCCACGCCCACTCCCATCTGTACTCTGTTCTGCCCCAAGGTCCACTGCCCTGGGAAAACCACCTGCAGTTCACGGCAATGGGAACTGCTGTGTCTCCACCTCTCAGGAGATCAAGTTTCAAAACCAAGTGGCTCTATGACCCTCCAGTTCTCCAAACCAGCCTCCTGGCCCCCAAAACCTACTCCACTAATTCCATCCAACCCAAAAGAAAACCAGAAAGAGAAAGACACAGACACATGGATGCTGACCAGACAAACAAGACCATATACTGTGGAAAACTAGTAGACACAGGTGTCGACTTGGCTCTCTCTGGGGTGGTTGTGTGTGTGTGTGTGTGTGTGTGTGTGTGTGTGTGTGTGTGTGCGTGTGCGCGCACAAATGCACACACAGGCATATGTGGATGGGAGATATAACTGACTGAACAATAATAGCTGGGGGAGTGGTCCAGATCCCAATTCCTCATGTCCAGCATCAGGGTGGGGTGGGTGGTGGTGGAAGGGTAGGGCATTTACTTAAGGGTCTGGCTGCAGTGTGTAGAGCCTGGCACTGAGGTCACAGAACAGGGGTAGCACCCACCTGAAGTCCTTAATAGGGCCTGTTTGCATCCTTAGGCCGCTTTAGCTGGACTTTGAGGCGCTTCATGCCAATCTGGAAACCGTTCATAGCCTGGATGGCAGCCTGGGCGCTGGCCGGATTGTCGAAGCTCACAAAGCCTGAGGTGAGAAGGGCGTAAGGCCTGGCCTGGCCTGACACCGCTGTCCCGTCATGGGGCCGGAGCTTGTTTGTTCCCCAGCGCCCCCTACTTCCCAGCATCTCTAATGCCATGAAGCCTGTCTGGCATGTAGTAGGCATTCAGAAGTAGTTTGTTGATGATAGATTTAATGAATGAATCCAGTCCAGTTATTCACACAAACTAGGATGTACTTTCCAGTATTCTTTGAAGGGTGGCCCCTTCCTCAGGCTGAGAGCTTCTCAGAAACATTCTTTTTGGAAATCCCGTAAGTGGTTTTTGAAACAAGGGACTGTCACAAGCTTCCAAAGACAGGAAAGAAATCTATGCCCTTCTGAAATCTAGTATCTCCACGCTACATGAAATGGAGTTGGACTCGTGTGTGTGTGTGTGTGTGTGTGTGTGTGTGTGTGTGTGTGTGTGAGAGAGAGAGAGTGTGTGATAGACCTAGGACCTCATGCCACAAAATGTACTCAGATCTCTGAAGCTCGTCTCTAGCCCCAAGGCTGGTCCTTAAGATGAAGCTGTGTCTTTTCTAGAGGAGACAGGTTTGAGTGACAAATGTATGGGATGGTGGGCGTGTCAGAGATGGTTCTTTTGTGGCCTTGGATACACAACACAGGCTTTCAAACATAGAGTTCATTGAGACCCTAAAATGCCTTCAGATGTGATGAACTTAGTCCTAAGAGTTCAAACAAAAATGTCCATACTCTGTCTTTTGGATCACCATATTCTTACCAAAACATTTGCTCTGATTGGTGGCCCGGTCAACAAAGACTTTGGCTGAGATGACATGACCAAAAGGGACAAACATCTGGAGGATCTCTGAGTCTGTGAACTCCTGGGGCAGGTGGTAGATGAAGATGTTGCAGCCGTCAGGGCCTGGGTGGCAGCAGAGACAGAAGGGATAGCTCAGAGACTGGAAAGTGCAGTCTGGGTTGGCAGAGGTGGGGGCAAGAGCAGCCACCAATCCTGGCCCCCAGCAGTGTGGGTCAGGGCTCCCCACTACTTCCGTCCTCACACACACAGGCCCAGAGCTTGGGAAAGAGCCATCCATCGGGAATACCCAAGCCCACAACATGGGCGTTCTTATCCCTGCAGGTTTTCAGCTATCAGGCCCCTGCCCCAGGCTGGCACCTTCCCGTTGTTGCTGCTGTTGCTGCTGCTGCTGTTGCTGAGGTGGTGGTGGGGGCTGCTGGGTGACCAGGGCTGGAGGCTGCGGAAACGCAGGTGCAACCAGGCTGTAGGCTGCAGGGTAGGCTGCTGGGGTGGTGAAGACAGAGAAAGCTAATGGGCTTCCCGACTCCTCACAACCAGTCTTGTCTCCCTCCTCAGCCCAAACCAGTGGACTCCACAGGCTGAGAGGATGTCAGGGAAGAGGCTTCCTCAGATCATGTCCTGATGTGTGCCACTCTCACAAGCACAGCTCCTCAGGAAGGCCTGAGGGCGTGGTTGGCAGAGAGCATAGAAGCTCAGACTATAATTTTTAGATGGAGTTCCCCATGCTAGTCCGCCCACCTGGGAAGGGCCTGGGCTAGAGAGCCTCACCTGTGTAGTGCTGCATTCCTGCATAGGCCTGCTGGAGAGGGTCCACAGGGGGTGCAGGGCTCTGGGCTGCAGAGAGCATCACAAGCCATGAGTGGATCTGGGACATAATGGGAACCCCACCAGCATTTCTCTCAGCAGACAGGGCCTCATCTGGGGGGAGGGGGTGAGAAGGGAAATGCTTATGGCGGGGAAGAGCCCGGTGCTGTGTGTAGTCTGTGACTGACATGCCACTCTAGTCAAGTTGCTTCACCTCGCTAAGCCTCAGCTGTCCTAGCCAAGAACCCAAAGAATGCCTGGGCTCAGTAGCACATGCCTTTAATTCCATACTCAGGGAGGCAGAGATAGGCAGATCTTTGTGAGGTCAAGGCCAACCACACAGAGAGACCCTGTCTCAAAAAACACTTTAAAAACACAACAAAACAAACAAGTAAGAAAGAAGGAAAGGAAAGAACCCGAGGAGCATTTCTGCCTAGGAAGAGAGCGAGAAAAAGCACCTTAAACCCTGAGGTTGGAGAGGGAAGGTGGAGCCATGGCTGCCAGCAATGGGAGGAGTGGCCTAGATGGCTGATGGAGCAAGGTGGGCAGGCAGAGAGCCCCACCTGGGTAAGGATGAACCCCGTTGGGATACAGAGCATCAGGGGCAGGCTGCCCCGTGGGCTGGGCAGGCACCGGGCTGTAGCCGTTGACGCCCAAGGCCGCAGGGATGGCAGGGACAGGCGTGGCAGCAATGGCAGGAGGGGTGCTGGTTCCTAGGAAGGAGAACGTGACAGCAACGGAGCAGAGAGACAGGCACACAGATGCAGAGACCCAGTAGGCAAATCTGGGGGGCAGAGTGGAGCAAACAGGCCATTCTCTGACCCCTGAGCAGCTCCTGCACCCCATGTTTTCCCCTAGTCAGTGCCACCATGCTGTCATTCCCTGCCCGGCTGCCTAGCATAAGCCTTACCTGAGGATGGCGTGATGGGGGTGGCGATGAGGCCACTGGCATTGACAGCAGCCATGTGCTGCATCTGCACGGCAGCCATGGTGGCCATAGGGCTGAGGTAGGCACTGTGAGCTGCTACCAGGGCTGCCTGCTGCTGCATCAGCTGTGGGATGGGAGAGGAGAGTAGGGCCTGGCCCCCAGCACTCCCTCTAACCCCTGCTTTGGTGTTTGGAGGGTGGGCCCAGAAGGACATGGAGATGAGCAAGATCTAGGGTGGGAGGGTATGCTTACGGCCTGGGTGTAGGCGCTGTAGGCTCCAAACTGGAGGGCGATAGGGCTGAACATGCCCAACTGGGTAGCCACCTGCTGCATCCGGCGGAGACCTCGTTCCTTTTCTGTGTCAGCAAACTTTACCACCAGGCTGGATGAGGCACCCTGGGCATGGGCCCCACATGTCACAGGAAGAGTCAGCATCTGCTCCCTGGGGGCCTCGTCTGGCCTCAGGCCTCCGTGGGAGCACAGCCCTTACAGTGCCCAATCCAAATGGGGAGACCCTAATCCTGCCATCTCCCTGCACTGGGATATGTAAAAGGCTAGATAGAATTGAGGAATGTGAAATTAAGTGCAACAAAACAAAAACACAAACGGACAGGTCTGTGGAAATAGAGAGGATGGCACTGAGAGATGTCTGAGCTAGCAATCCACAGCGGATTAGCTGTGGGGAATATTAATCTGACAGCTGCTCCATCTCTCTGCCATGATTCTGGACCCACGCCAGGTCTCATGTAGTGCTCAGTGGGTGCCGCATCACATTTTAATGTTAGCCTGAGCCAACTCAAATCTAAATCGGAACATTTGCAAGTATTGTTATAGAGTCCTAGACTCTCAGAGGTGAAGAGGCCCAGCCAGCTGGTTCGGTTCTCTTCTGATGCCTGGACTTGGAGCTGGGAGAGGCCACATCTGTTGGAAGCAGCTAGTTAGGTTCCAGCTGGAGTCCCAGCTCACATTCAACTGAATGAACACTAACATTTAGGGACAGCAGTGTCAACATGTGCTGAGCGGGGAGGAGGGGGTCTCTAAACCAGGGTTCCAACACCCCAGGAGATGAGATGGGGTCGGGAGGGCAGAGAAGGGAGAGGAGCTGAGAGGAGGCTGGAGAGGAGCGGAAGGGAATTTGGACTAGACATGAAGAATAGCAATGGGAGTGTGGTTTGGAAAAACTCAAAAAGAAAGAAATTAGAAGTCCTATCCTGAATGGAATTTTGCTCTGTGCCAGGGCCTGGCAAGTGGGCCAGTGGGAGAGAGAGGTAAGGAGGGTACTGGGGCTCACCGGCAGGGTCCGGCTGCTGTGAAGGGTGTTGATGGCTGCCTGGGCCTCAGCGTGAGTTTGGAACTTCACAAAGGCACAGCCTAGAGTAAGTGGATGGGGTGGAGGAGAAGAGCCGTGAGTGCCTACCATGAAGGCGCCCTAGTGGGTCCTGTGGAGAAGGGATAAGGCGGAGGGCTACCTTTGCTGGTACCATCTGGCCCCCGGAGCACAGTGCACTCGTCTATAGTCCCAAATGGTTCAAACATCTTCCGGACATCCTCATCTGTCTGCTGCTTTCCTAGCATCCCCACAAAGAGCTTCCGGTCTTCTGGGGGGTGGGGCATAGGAGGGGAGGAATGTACAGGGCCTCCTGACTACTTTCCCAGCCCTCCACCTTCGCGTATACCTGTTGCTCCTGACACCACCTCCCCCATCCTGGGGAACCGTGGCTCTAGGGTGTAATGAACTGAGAGCTGGGAACTAAGAGTTCAGTAACATGCAGTGCTCGGCTCTGAAGGACTTGAACTCTTCTTGGCCTCCGTTTTGTAACCTCTACAAACGTGCCAGATCTCGCTCCCTACATCACTCCTACCACCCACTCTTTAACCCGACCTTAGCAGATAATTCTTTAGCATTACCAGACTTCCTCAAGAAAGGCTGTCCTTCAGCTCCATCAAGCCCTGGGCCTGGGGGTAGGAGAAAAGGGGCTAAATCCAAAGTTATAGAACCTACCTCCTCGACTCTCGCTGTCGGCTGGCTTGACCTGGATCGGTCTGTTCATCTACAGGAGAAAAGAGAAGGAAGCTGCCAGGGCCTCCTTGGAGCCTCCAGGAGCCCTCCCCAGACTGAAGGGAGCGAAGTTGCCTCAGCCCTCTAAGTTGATGGGAAGGAAAGGGTAGGGCCAATCTTGTCTAGAATTCAGACCTGAAGGGATTAGAGGTATTGGGGAGAGGGAATGTGTTGGAAGATTCCATGGGGTGCAGCTCTGGGCTCAGGTTGGCCTCAGAATGCCTGGGTCACCCATAGGTGTTGCTCTCTTAGGTGAGAAAGACCTGCTCTTAGGACCCAGGTCTTGAGTCAGAACTCAGCCAAGGAACTTATCAGCCACAGCTGCCTCCATTCTGCAAAGGAGGAGCAAACAGAGGCTATCGCATGGAGAACCCCCAAGGAAGGCTGAGGGAGACCCTACAGAGGCCCAGAATTCCTTCTGACCACTAGAGGTGTGTCTGCCTCTCTTTCTGCTCCCCTACACCCCTTGACCCCAGGGGGAAGGCACTCGGGCAGCACAAAGGGAGCAGATGCCCAGTCTCCGTGGCAACGGGAGAATGCGCACCATGGCAACCGCCCACTCAGCCTGATTTATCCGTCCCCGTCGCCCTGGCGACCGTGGTGACGTCATCACTTCTGCTTCTCCACACACATCAGAGAAGGACTGGAGGGGGGTGGGAACAGGGTATGCTGGGGGTAGAGTATTGGGTGGGGGCTGGGAGGTGGGGGAGGGGCCCAAGAAAGCTTCCTGGTCCTGGAGAGAGGTATGTGGAGTGAGTTCTGCAGGGGCCATACTGTTCGGTCTCCTGCGTCCTGCCTCCACAACCAATCCTTGCTATCTGAAGAACTGAGAAAGCGCTAAAGGAGCGCTGAAGGAGCAGAGGCTATCCGTGCTCCTTTGCAATCCTCCCTGAGTCGGAAGCCCTCCAGGGCTCTGTCCTCTCCCTGACACCCACAGTATCACCCTTTGTTCAGTCTTCAGTGTAGGCAGAAAATTTTCTAGTTCTATTCTCTGTGTCTTGTTTGGTGAGTGGACTTGGGAAATACTCTCACAGGTTGATCTCCTTAACCAATATGGCGAGCACATTAGTAACTGGAAAGTGGAAGAAGCATTCAATGTTCCGCCTCTGAACTTCTCTTGCTATTGAGGACTCTGGCTGCTAGGGTCACACCCAGCCCCCTCACACATGTGATGATGGGACAATCTTAACTCCAGAGACCAAAAGCATAAACGAGGCATTCATTTACATACTAAGAGTGAGACTTAGCTTAGGGTGCTTGACGGAAAGTCACTTAACTGAGAGGAGACCTAGGTCTAGAGCCCTGCCCCTCACTAGCTGTGCCCCTCCAGGCTCCAAGTTCCCCAGCCATTAAACAAGAGGATAGACCAGGAAGTCTGCAGTCAGATGCTGCTCAACTCTGGTGTTATCGAATTTGGAGAGCTTGAGTGACATCAGCTAACATGGAGAAATACAGAAATACAGCTCCTGGCTGTACTCTGCCAGCCAGGTGTTCACTGCCTTGGATCAAACCTGAGACTCATCTCCAATGATAGTCCTGCCCCAGCCTTTCCTCCTTCCCAAATCTCCGGATCTGAGAGCAGCTGGTGGGGGTTGGGGGGTCACAGTCACATAAATCCTCCTGCCAATCTGCCTGCAGCTTTATCTTCTACCAATCTGGGATTATCCTATCTGAAATTCAATCTCCTAGAGTGTGTGTGTTCTCTCTCTCTCTCTCTCTCTCTCTCTCTCTCTCTCTCTCTCTCTCTCTCTCACACACACACACACACACACACACACACACACACACACACACACACCAGGGGAGGTCTGTGGGGGCTAGAAACTTATGGCTATTCAGCTCTTCTGTACTGTAGCCAAAACAGGAAATTCCCTCCCAGGCACCAAAGCAGCTAGCTACATCTATCCCTCAAGATGGAGTCAGTCAGGACCAGGGCCACAGCGTGGGGCAATCTTAGATTGGCACTTTGTCCTTCCCAGCAAGTCTCTGGGAAGTTGCCATTCTTTCAGAGACTGAGAACCTGGGAGAGAAATGATGTGATACCCGCTCTGCACAGGCCTCCAGCACAAAAATAGCATATCAGTAAATAACCACAGCCGACGCACATTCTCACGGAGACACAGCGCAGACCACATTATGGATCTTGTGGACAGACCTCCCCACCCCACCCTCAAAGAGGACTTCTCCGTACTCCTAATGCCCATTTTTCAGTCCTCCCTCCCTGGCCTGGCACTTCCTGTGGGAAGCTCAGCTTTGTTAGCTCACCTGGGCACACCTGCCCCTCCCCTGAGTCCAGCTGTGCTGTGTTTACCTGGCAACCAGGCAGGCGCCTCTTCCCTAGCTTCCACCCACCAGGTGATAAGCCCTCCCAAGGGCTGCCCAAAGAAAAAGGGGCTATTTATACTCCAGCCAGGGATCTCTGATCCACTTTCCCTAACAGGACCACTGTTCAGGTCCATCCTGCTCATTAACAGTCAAGATCCCACCTCCAAAAAGAACTCATTCTCTCACAAAATCTGGTTTTCTTGAGGGTGCAGGTCTGGAGCTCTGCCCCTCCTGGCTCCACAGTTGAGCCTGGTGTCCTAGAGACTGCTATCCCTGTGTCAAGATGATGGGAAAACCCACATCTTCAGAGTGGGAGTCTAATCCAGAACAGGTGGGGAAGATAAGCCAGGCAGAGGCACCCCTCACAACCAACTTCCAAGAGGCCACACCCTGCTCAGAATGGATCCAGGGGCCTGGGACAGAGCCATCCTGGGGACTCTCATTGGAGAGGAGTGGGGCTCACCAGCCACAGGCCACTAGATTCTGGATGATAAAAAGGGGAGCAACACAGAAGGCTAAAACTACACATGTTAAAATAGACCTCGCAAGAGGGTTTGGAGATTAGACAGCAGCAAAAGCTTACTGACAGAACTGTGCATCAGCTGACACCCTGTATACACACACAGACCACAGACACCCTCACATACACACACACACACACACACACACACACACACACACACACACACACACACACACACACACACAACTGAAGGGTCACTTGGTAGGGTACAAAGGCAAAATTTGTTTTAGGTATCTTTTCCTTAACTGACCTGAGTCGGCTTTCTCAACCCCTCAGTGTGGGATTCCCCCTAGAAGACAAGCCCCTCCTTGCCAAATAGAAATTTTATCAGTCCCTCTGGATTCTACCCACTGTGGCAAAGGCCATTGTGGGAACTTAGTGTCCCTTGGGAAGTCTGGAGCAGAGTGACAGAGCCTTTCCTGACTCCTACGCCAGCCCACTGTCTCCTCAGGACAGTTTTACCTGAGCTTCATGGGCAGCTGGAGGAGCCAGATGCAGGGGAGATGGCCCTAGCTGGTACTGTGATTTTGGGGCTCCTGCCCACCCCCACACTGCCAAGTCCTGACTCTGGCCTCTTTTGGGCTCCTTCCCCTGATTCTCCAGTTCCTGTAGGGACTCTGAAATGAGGATTGGGAACCCCACACCAATGGAGGTAAGACTCTGGTTTGTGAGGGTCTCTAGAAAGGAAAAGGAAAGAACGCTGGGACTCAGCAGCTTGCATGTATCCCTAATGTGGCCTGTCAGGCGCTCGCATGCATGCGTGCGTGAGTGAGCAAGTGCTTACTCTGGATCCGGTGCCGGTTCACACCCATGCCCCTGCCCTCCACTCCCGGCAATGGCTCTTCCCGTTGGGGCGGGCTAACGGGGAGACATCAAGGGAGTCTGAAGTCGGAGCAGTATAAGCAGTTCTAGTTCCCATAGCCCCACCCCAGCCGTCTGTTTCCTCTCAGGAGGATGGATGGTTAGTACCGTTTTCTGTCCCACGTGGGGAAGAAGTAGAGGCTAGGAAAGATGTCTCCAGCCCCTAGACAGTGCTAGGCAAAGGTTTGCAGTGGGCACTGAGGCTTCAGGAAGGGCTTTCTGGGACTCAATCTGAGAGAAAACAGAAGCAGATAGATGGCCAAAAGGACCAGGAGACTTCTTGATGCCTGTTCTCAGTTACCAACCCAGCCTTGTACAAGGCAGTCTTAGAAGAAAAACACAATGTCATTTTGCAGGAGGGAAGCCACCTCTGCTCTCCTGACTTCCTCAGGCACACTTGGTAGGTAGGGTCAAGCTCTCTCTACTTTGATGCCCTGTGGCTCTGTTTTGGGGTGCTTCCTGGGAGACAGAGGAGCCTGTGTGATCTCACAGCACAGTCTGGCAGGCCCAGCTGCCTGGTCTCAGGGCAGCAGCGCCCCTCCCCCATCTCATGGCCAGCCAGCCTTAGCCAGCACCACAAAGAGTGCCTGGGTGCCTCTTGCTCCCACCAACACAGGTGTCCAGTCTACTCTGCTTTCCCCCTAATAGCCAAGTCCTCCCTGTTGCATGGCCTGGGGACAGACTAGGGCATGGGGAGGAGCTGCATGTGCTCCCCAGAAAAGGTCCCAGTCACTCCACCAATCCTCCTTGTTTCACACATCTACAAAGGAAAGGAATGCTACAGGGACTTCCTGGTGATGAAGAGGTGGAAAATGGCTCAGTGTCCTGGGAGGGTGGTGGGTCCATGGCCACTCCTAAGGCTTCTCTCGGCCCCCTGACCCTGCAGGGCACAGAACTCACCCCTGGGAGAGTCTTCTGTTCGTGTAGGGCGCTCTGGGCCTTCAGGGCTGAATCGCGAGCACAGTACGTCAGGAAAGCACATCCTGAGGACACACCAGAGAGACAGTGTCAGGTGAGTCCTCAGGTTCCCCTTCCTAAGGGGCTTCCCTGGCAGACCAAGGACCTGGAGGGGGAATTTTTTCCCTTCTGGACATCTCTGCCTGTTGGGCTGGGGAGAGAGGAGGCATTTATCCAGAGGGACCTGGAGGTGAGGGACGTGGGAGAGCATCTGATCTGGAGAGCTGGGACTGGGGTGCAGGAAGAGCTGTGATCTCCAAACAGCTAGGGCAATATCGTGCTCTCTTCCCCCTCTCTCCCTCCTTTCCCCTTTTTCTTCCCTCCATCTTGACCATCATCACCCTCTTCCATTTTCCCTACTGCTGGAATCTCCCAGACCCCACCAGAGACAGGTGTGCAGAGTGCGCGGAGAAGGAAGAGGGAGAGCGACAGCCGGAAGTGCTTTTTCCTGGGCCGAAAGATTTCAGGGAGGGAAGTGTGTCCCTATGTTCTCAGAGCTTGGAGCTCTCCAAGTGCTGATTCCAGTCCAGCCCCGCTTAGCTGCACAGCGCTTGGAGAGCCCTCAGGAACCTCTTCCTAGTAACTTTCTAAGTCCAGTAAACCTTGTCCATTTCTCTTCTCCATGCCGCTCTCCTCCGCTCCTTCACCTTAGTCCTGGGTTGCCCGGGCTTGACTGTAGCCACTCTAGGTTAAACACACCTGACCAGCCATCCCAACATTATCAACATTATCTGGGGCTTCTCACATTGTCCATCTTGATCCTCTCTCTCCTAAAACTTGTCCTTCTAACCCTTCTGTTCATCCCATGCCACCAACATCCTCCTCCATCTCTTGTGCAGAGTTCTCCTTAGTTCTTCACCCCGTGGTCCCTGTCACTCAATCGAGTTCTCATCTAGCTCCTTTATGCAGCCCCAGCCCCTGCACTCTGCTTCCAAACCAGCCCCTTCCAGCCACTCCATCCTCCAGCTTCCTCCATTCTTCTTGCCTCTCAGGCCCCTCAGTGCCTCCTCTCCAGCCTGGCCTGACCCCTCACCCTTGTGCAGCCCGGTGTACTTGTCCTTGATGACAGTCAGCTCGAAGATCCGACCAAACTGCTCGAAGATGGGCTTCAGGTCCTTTTCCTCCAGATGCCTCGGGATCTGCCCCACAAACAGCTTGATGGCATCCGGCTCCTTCATTGGGGCGGCCCAGGAGGAGGGGCCGGGGGAGCAGGGAGAGGCCCAAGACAAGGGAAGCTGCCCAACCAGGAGGCAGGTGTAGGGCCCAGGGGCCCAGCAGGCCCGGCTTTCCCTTTGGCCCCCAACCACACTGCTGAGCAGAGGAGGGCTCTTCACACAAAGGAGGCCTGGGGAGTTGAGGGCTAGGGGTCAGGGGTCTAGGCAGACACTGTCAGGCCACCAGGGGGCATAGCCCAAGCAAAGGATCTCCCTCCCAGAGATCTGGCAAATATCCCAGGATGAGAGTCAGGGCGGCCAAGCCCTGGGGCGTTTGGTTGGTAGCTGGAGCGCTGGAGCTCCGAGGGCAGGAGCAAAGGCACAAATGCCAAAGGAGATGGGGCAAGACTCAGAAGAGGGAGATAGGAAGGAGGCTGAGGGGCTTGGGGCCTGCTATGGTTGCCAGCAGCGTCATGAGGGGGTCCCTGCTCCTGATGTGGGGCAGGTGACTCTCTCGTTGGCTTCCTAGGGAGGACACCTCCCTTGTGGCTGATCCTTCTGCTGGGTCCGAAGATCCCTGGTGCCAAATATGCTTGATCTCTGATGGCGGCAGGACTCCGGGGGTCCCTTCTGCCCTGCCCCCTTTAGGTTCTCCCTCGACCCCCCTCCCACCCCCACCCTGTATGGTTTCCCGGCTTGCCGGCTACTCCCGACACTAGGGCTGCCTGCTTTCCCGGTCACCTGGGTCCCGGAGCTCTGCTCTCCGGCCGCGCTCTCCTCAACAAAAACCTCCCCCCTCCACACCCCCCTCCCCACTCCCACCTCCTTTCCCCTGACATCAGTGATGTCAGTCTCAGGGGTGGAATACAAATTCTCTACTCTGGAGAGAGACGCACAACCCGGGCAAGAGCCACGCCCTCTTTCTATCTCTCTCCTCCCTGACTCCCTTTCCGCCCCAGAAGAGCAGCTGGTCTTGATAACAACCCTTCCCCCATCTTACTCCCCAATCAGGAGTTGGGCGAGACACTAAGATGGAGAATTTATAGAGGAGCCCTAGAGTGGGGTCTATTGTTCCGGGGGGTTGGAGCTGTCCCCGGTGCTGGAAGAGGAAGAGCAAGAGCAGACCCGGGAGATGGAAACTGGGGGTGGGGAGAAGAGGGCACTCTGGCCTTTGGGGAGTCTGAGAGTGAGAACCCAAGGAAGGAAACAAGGAAGAGAAACGGGAAAGAGCAGCCAGGCAGGATGGGGGCAGGGAGGGAGGTGTAGATGAGTGAGGAAGTGGTCACAGGGTCTAGGGAGAAAGAGCAAAAGTGAGGCAGAGAGGAAAAAATTCGAACGGGTGTGGGGAAGGAGAGAGCCAGTGGAAGTGAGTGCACAGAGAATCTGCATACTTTTCCAAAAAAAGAAACAAGGGAAGCTATAGCAGTCTGGCATTTTCAGACATCCCCTTCCTTCTCTCTGGGGGTGTTGTGTGTATAGTGCTTGGCAGGAAGGCAGCAGCTGGTGGCAGCTCTCACTTGTACTAAGACCAAGACTCAGCGTTCACAAGACTGTTCACGGTATCTAGCATGGTGCCTTGCTCATACATAGTAGGTGCTTAACAAACGCTTCATACAAAGAACCTGTGACAAGTGGAGAATCTTGATTCCTTCTGTGGGAACAGGCACAGCTGCCAGGCTCCCCTTGAGGGTAGAGTACCGTTTCTCCTCCCTTTGCTTCCTTTGGTTGGGTTCTTGGGTAGAACTCAGAGTCAGATGACAGGAGGCAAAAAATACATTAGAAACTATTTCCCCCCCAACAATTTTACTTCTAAACCTGGTCATATATTCCATGATCTAGAGGAAGGTTAGCCCTTGTTGCTCCAGCACCATGCCTGCCCTGTGCATCTGTTGGCATCACCCTGCTTCCCCTTCTGCCCAGGGTGGAGCTGCTGTCTCTAGAGTCGTGCAGATGCCTCCTGGAAGCCTTCACTTCTGAGTTATCACAGCAAGCAGGTTCCTCCTCTGGAACTGAAATAACACTGCCATGTCCTAGGGATTGTTCCAAATGTGTTAGACCACCCCACATGATATAGATGAAGAAACTAAGACACAGAGTGGTTAACTAACCCGCCAAGGTCACACAGCTAGAAACTCCTCCAGCTGAGACTCCAGCCTGGGCAGGGTGGGTCCTGAGGTCAGGCACTGAATGCCCACACCCAGCATTCCTTGTGGGAATGGACTGAGGTGGACCTGGCCTCTTCCCCTCTGTTCACTGAAGCACTGGGTAAGACATCGTGTTCCTCCTACTGCCCCGTTCCCTAGTGACTGCTTCTGCTTTCTTTAATCTGGGTTTCTGTGGCCTGAAACCACATTCTGTCAGGTATATATAAATATCTATGTGAGTGAAGTGAATGTGCGCAGAGACTTGATTATACTTCATCACGCAGATGCTCAGGTCCTCCCAATGGGGTGCCTGAAAATGGGTTGAGCAGGTGAGGTAGTAGGAGACTCCATGATGAGTGGCCTGGAGATGCCATGGGAGTGCCAGGGAACCAGGAAGTAGAAAGCTATAATTCTCCATAGTAACTTTCCATTCACCTGCCCTGCCCCCACTTCTCCTTTCTTGCCTTCTAATCTGATCTTGACATTTATGGAGACGCTAAACAGATCACGTCCTGTGAATGTGGGAGACCCCATGGATGGGCCCACTGATCTCATTACCCTGTCTTCTCAGCAGATCTGCCGCCCTGCTGCTCATTCAGGCTTGAGCCTAATCATATTAATTGAAATATTAAACATTCACAAAAATGAATTTCAATGAACTGCTCTTGCTCCTATTCCCAGGCAGGAACTGGGAGATAGCTGGAGTCAGCAAAGAATTTTCAACCCTTTGCTTAGTGTCCAGTCTGTATTGGTACTGTCCCTCTCAGAGAGGGGAGAGGGTCCTCAGGAGACTCTCCTAGCTGAGTGGCTATGGGCACATCTCTGAAGTTGTGTCAATCTGAGGGGATAGAGGCCCTGTGAGGTAAAGACTAAGGGGCTCTGTGACTCAGGAGCCCATCCCCAGGAGCGTCTCTCTGAGGAAATGAGGCTTCAGGTCTTAATTCTCCCAGGAGATTTTCTCTGCACACCACCCACTAAGTTGCTATGTATTTAAAAAAAAAATTATTGAGTGCTGAAGAGATGGCTCAGCAATTAAGATACTGGCTGCTCTTTCAGA